>CM067174.1:2445934-2533196 GCA_034093135.1 Erigeron breviscapus
GGACATGCAGTCGTGGCAGCCTCTTGACCGGTTGCCATCACATCCTTCTGAATGGGAAGCTATTAGGGCAGGTCTCGATGCTGCCAAGGGGGAAAGAAGTACAGTCCTTGCACCACCAGTTGTACCAAGAAGGGAATTAAGCTTAGCTACCAGTACTGATGCTGGTGAGCAAACTGGTGATGCTAGTGTAAGGGGGAATGTGTTGGATAAAGGAAAGGGCAAGGTAACTGATGAAGCCCAGCCGGCCACTGAAATGGAAATGCTTGAGACTGGTAATGTTGATGTACTGCCTCCAGTTTCAGACAGTGATAGTAGAAGACTGGCCAGACTTGGTGATAGTGTTAAAGAACGAAAGAAAATGAAACAAAGGAACCAAGCTGAAGCCAGGGCACATCTCACACAATTGAACTTGCTAGATATGAGTCAACAATTTACAACAACAACCCATGTCAACTACAATTCACATTCATCATATTGAATTCAAGTTTTCATAGAGTAGGTCTTAACTACGAACTCACACGGGGATTCACATAATTCACATTGCACACGAATTCCTAACCATGCATGCTATATGAAGAGTTTTTAACTTAAGCCGTAGTCTAGGTCAAACCGCCTAATTCTCTACGACCAAGCATGGGCCACCATTCTGTAACACCCAAAGCCGAGGCTCGAATATCACGGAAAACACATAGCACCAGGTGGAATTACAATAGAACAATCTAAATGCAAATATAGATTCGGCGAATCCAAAACATAACGAAGCAAGTATCAAAATACAACAGGAGCAAATAGCCATCAAAGTTTACATAATAACATCCAAAGATGGCAAACGATCCTAAGCATAATGCAAAAGGCGGGCCAATGAATCCTTGATCCATGAGGTCCAAATCCGGGTTAGACAGCAAGCTAGCAAGCAACTAAACTCCACGCCCTGGGGATCCTGATTACCTGAAAAGTGTACTAAGCATAGTCAACACAAGGTTGGTGAGTTCGTAGAAATGGTTCTTAAAGAACCAACATCAATAATCGACATATAAGAATAGAGGCTAGACATGACTTACAGTGAGCCTCTACATAACACAACATCGCCCAACAACAAGATTACACCAGACAAGAAAATGTGAATGAGAATGCACAAATGATATGCGTGTCAATGCAAGTGCCAGATGTATGAATAAGCAAACATGCCTATCCCAAGCGTGACCTTCAATCACGTATGCAACGATACCCTTCTGCCATCGCAATGGACAAGGCTGTATCTCAAAATCATCGAGATATATATGTCTATATACTCGGGGTCAGGTCTCACATCCAAAATGGGTGCATACATCTATGCACCAGGATGCCGGCAATCCCCTGCCGAGGGTCCAACAATAATGTATGCAATGCTTACAATCAAATGTAAATGCATAATCGTAAACCAACAATCAATATACGATGAATATGAATCAATAATCAATATTCGCCAACCCTGAGTCATCAATCAACAAATCGACAATCATAAATCAATAATCACCATTCATCAACATCCGTCATTTTCCACAATTTAAACCAACTATACGTACATAAACTTCAGAGGATTCTACTTCCTTCGAGTCTCAGATGCTTATATATAGGGTCACCCGCAGCCTTCCCACCACATCTAAAACCCGACGAAGGCATAACCGACTTTCATGTATGTACATCTATCCTAATATTACTAGATACTTAACAACTATAAACTAAGTCATTCAACGTGATAATCGTCTCAACAATTCAATACTCAAACCAATTTAACCAATCTAACGAAAAGGAACCATCACATCAATCCAACAATTAAAACAATCAATCAATCAATCAATCAGTAAATGCAAGTAAACACGCCAGGTTTACACTTTTCAGCCCGGATCTCAAGCGAGTAGGGAGATACGAAACTCACCTTGATCGGCAAAGAAGCTTAAATCAAATTAATAAAAGATTAATAGCGAGTATAAGGCCCCACGCGTCCACAACCTATCAAAGCATGTCATATAACATAATGTCAACTTTATAATCATAAATAAGTTGATTCCTTAGGTTTAGGTCGAGTCACGAACCCACAATTACTTCCTTAACATTACCGAGTGTGAAGCATAACACTTTGACTCGACATTTTTAGAAATGGGCAAAGATTTACTCCAAATGGATGTTATCACAGAAAAATAGACTATCACACGATTCCAACGATAGGTCATACGTCTAAAACGGACTTACGGTTCAAAAGTTATTGACGTTTGAAAATGTTCGACAAAACTAGTCCCTAACGGGCGTCACAAAAGTAACGGCCGTTAACTCCATCACAGCCAAGTTACTGTAACGGCCATGTAAGGCGTTACATAGTGTACGGGCGTTACAATATGTAACGGCCGTTACATACAGCAGATCAGCCCAGTAGCAGTTAAAAGTGCAGAAAAACCAAGAACTAAAACCCTAATTCGATATTTAAGACTTATGGACTCGTTTTGAAGATGCATATGACATTTTAGTACTCAAATACACTTGCCCAAACCCTCGTTTCCATCCGTAACATCATCAACGATCCAAACGATCCAAAACCTTAATTTAAACCCTAATTGACCCAATTTTCATTTAAAGCCGTTTTAGAACATGTCAATACTCAAAATGACCAGAAATGCATTACTAAACATAAATAGAAGTAAATGGGTTATATTAGACTTACCAAAACTCCTTTCACGAGCTAGAACCCGAATTTAGGTCAAAAGGATAATGCTTGAACTATGAACTCCAAGGTTATGATTCAATGGAATTAAGTTATGACAATGATGATGATTCTTGTATTAAAGCAATTTCAAACACACAAATTAGATGCAAGTAAGATAAAGAACTAGAGATATGAGATGGTTTGGGTGTTTTGCCTTTACTTGAGAGAAAGATGGAAGAAAAGGAGTGTGTGGTGAATGAGAAGGATAAGGGAGGGAGTATGGGTCATATGGCTGGTGGGTCGCGGGTACGGGTCGACCCGTTTCACTTCTCAAGCCACAACACAATCATTTACACAATTAAACGCCGAATAAACATATTAACGACCCGACTAACATACCACATAGTCATATAATCACCAATCGAACCCAAATTATTTCATTCAACAAGATTGTTAGTCAAATTACACACAAAGTCAACGGGTCAAAATTCACGGATGTTACATTAGTTCCAAAGATATGACTGTGCTTGTTACCTTTTAGACTTTTGTGAATTGTGACAATGATAATTGATTGCAGATTTCAAGGGTTTAGCACACAGCTAGCAGCGCAGGTTTAGGTTTTTTTTAAGAGACGTAATATTACTTTTTTAACCATAAAAGATATGTAAGTGGGCTTTTTTTTGGTTAAGTATCATTATATAATTTTTGCATAATTGTTAAGATTTGTAATGGGCTTAGTTAAAAACATATATATTTTTTAAATATATACATAAAAAAATTAAAAAATCGGACCCCCTAAAAAATCGGGTCTCGGCCGATCGTCCACCTCGGCCTATGTCTAAGCCGTCCTTGTTGTATATGTATATTTATAATCATAAACCCTTATTAAAGTTAAGCCGTATACAAGAATAACTTTTTGAAAAAAAAAATATATTCACAAAAAAACATAATTATATATACACATTTATCTATATATATATATATAAATACGCTCGATTTCCGTGCGCCACACTTTTTCAGCAACATCAGTCCCTGCCGTTTAATAGTTTGCAACAATAGTCCTCTTTTTTAACGGCCGTTAACTTCTGTTTGAGTTTTTAACGGATTTTTCAGCATTATTAGTCCCTGTTGTTTAATATCTTGCAACAGTAGTCCTCTTTTTTAACGGTCGTTAACTTCTGTTTGAGTTTCTAACGGGTAACAATAACGGATGGAAATGAGGTCCTTTTTTCTAACTAAGAGTTAAGTCTTTTCTCAAATGGGTGTAGTTTGTTTTTTTGTTTTGCGTTTTTACTTTTGCTTTATACTTTTAACTAAAGTTTCCGTTATTTAAGTTGTTTTTGTCTTTTTACAATATATTGTACAAAGTTAGTATGGTATTCGCGTTCATCTGTCTTTCTATTTTGTACAATTTCTACAATGATTTATATGATATTTTCCATTTCTTTTCATATTTCACATATAATAGTATAGTTTTAGTGCGTCTTCATTATTTTTTTCCGTTTTGCCACATTTTTTTTTCAATTAAACATATATAGTTAGCTATATGATTAACAATTTTTTTCCTTCAACTATTAATAGAATTGATCATGTAAATGATTACTATATTTTACGTTTGTACACGATCATACATTTTCGGACATGCGTTTAAACAAAAAAACAAACGAGTGTATCTTCCGCGTGTATAAGGTTTTCGAAAACAACGTTACATATGTCTCTCGGGGCGAAGCCCGGGTGATGTAACTAGTTTATCTTTAATGAGGCCTCAAATTCGTTAGACTCAAAACCCTTAAATACAGACTGATGTCTAAAATTTCTGATCATTTGAGGCATACCTAAATTTCAAGCCATAGTTTAGCAAAAATCAAAGGGCGTCTAGCGAATAGATTATTGCCCGTCCTGTCACATGATGGAGAGTTTGTATAGACTATAGGAAGTTAAATCTTGTGACTTCCAAAGACCATTTTCCTTTACCATTCATTGACCAAATCATAGAAAAACTTGCTGGCCAAAAGTTTTATTGCTTTTTGGATGGGTATTCCGGTTACAACCAAATACCCATTCACCCTAATGACCAGGCCAAAACCACCTTTACTTGTCCATATGGCACCTATGCTTTTCGAAGGATGCCATTTGGCCTATGCAACGCACCTGCTACTTTTCAGCGTTGTATGATGAGCATTTTTTCTGACATGGTGGGGGATTCTTTAGAAATTTTTATGGATGATTTTTCTATATTTGGTCAATCTTTTGAAACCTGTCTCGGTCAATTGGAAAAAGTTTTGAAAAGGTGTACCGAGACAAACCTTGTTTTAAGTTGGGAGAAAAGCCATTTTATGGTTAGGGAAGGAGTTGTATTGGGGCATGTTGTTTCTGAACGTGGCTTTGAGATAGACCGTGCCAAGGTACAACTTATTTCCACCCTCCCACCACCGACCAATGTTAAGGGTGTCCGTTCATTTTTAGGACACGCGGGTTTTTAGTTCATTAAGGACTTTAGTGCAATTTCAAAACCATTATGTAATTTACTGTTAAAAGATGCACCATTTGTTTTTGATGAATCTTGTCTTAAAGCCTATAATTTGTTAAAGCATAAGTTGACTGAGGCCCCAATTTTGCAATCACCAGACTGGTCTAAGCCTTTTGAAATTATGTGTGATGCAAGTGACTATGCAGCGGGGGCGGTTTTGGGACAACGGGTTGACAAAAAGCCCGTTGTAATTTATTATGCAAGTAAAACCTTTTCTGATGCCCAATTAAATTACACAACAACTGAAAAGGAATTACTTGCTGTTGTTTTTGCTTTGGATAAATTTCGGTCTTACATTTGGGGGTCCAAGGT
The DNA here is from genome assembly GCA_034093135.1 of Erigeron breviscapus. Taxonomy (NCBI): domain Eukaryota; kingdom Viridiplantae; phylum Streptophyta; class Magnoliopsida; order Asterales; family Asteraceae; genus Erigeron; species Erigeron breviscapus. Next base: position 2,451,457 of record CM067174.1, read on the forward strand.
TATTGTGTTTTCTGACCATAGTGCTTTAAAACATTTACTAGAAAAGAAAGATGCAAAACCTAGACTTATACGGTGGATTCTCTTGTTGCAATAATTTAACCTAGAGATCCGTGACAAGAAAGGATGTGAAAATGTTGTTGCGGATCATCTATCTAGGATTCCTCCACCACCGTTTGACCCCACCGAATTAATCCAAGAAAACTTTCCTGATGAAAGTTTATTTCATGTTTCTAGTATTCCTTGGTATGCTCACATTGTTAATTTTTTGGCTACACAGAAATTGTCGGAACATTGGACCAAGCAGAAGAAGGATTACTTCTTCTCTCAGTTGAAGTACTACATTTGGGAGGATCCGCAGCTTTACAAGATGTGTCCGGATCAGGTAATTCGAAGATGTGTGCCCGAACAGGAACATAATGATATTCTTGCACATTGCCACTCTTATGCATGTGGTGGCCATTTTAGTGCAAGAAAAACTGGGCATAAGGTACTTCAATGTGGTTTCTTTTGGCCAACTATTTTTAGAGATGTCCATCTATTTGTTAAATCATGTGTTAGGTGTCAAAAGGTTGGTGGAATATCTAGACGAGACATGATGCCAATGAACCCTATACTTGTTTGTGATATGTTTGATGTGTGGGGTATTGATTTTATGGGTCCCTTTCCTACCTCCTTTGGGTTTGAGTACATATTAGTGGCAGTTGATTATGTTTCTAAATGGGTAGAGGCTGAAGCCACTAGGACCAATGATCATAATGTAGTGCTTAAATTTGTCATGAAAAATATTTTTGCAAGACATGGAATTCCCAAAGCTATTATTAGTGATGGTGGATCTCATTTTAAGAATTTTCAATTTGGCAAATTACTTAAGCATTATGGTGTGAATCATAGAATTGCTACACCCTATCATCCACAAACAAGTGGACAAGTTGAAGTGTCAAATAGGGAAATTAAAAGAATTTTGGAAAAAACCGTTCGACCCGACCGTAAAGATTGGTCACAACGATTGGATGATGCCTTATGGGCTTATCGAACGGCATTTAAAACCCCTATTGGCATGTCACCTTATCGGCTTGTTTATGGTAAAGCTTGTCACTTACCTGTTGAACTTGAGCATCGTGCAGAATGGGCTATTAAACAGGTAAACATGGACATGAATGAAGCTGGAGTGGCAAGGAAGCTTCAACTGTCAGAATTGGAGGAAATGAGACGAGAAGCTTATGAAAGCTCAAGGATCTATAAGGATAAAACTAAGGCTTTTCATGATCGACATATTGTGAGGAAGTCCTTTCAAGTTGGTCAAAAGGTATGGTTGTTCAATTCTCGTCTTAAATTGTTTGCAGGTAAGTTAAAGAGTAAATGGACGGGGCCGTATATCGTCACAAAGGTCACACCTCATGGCGCGGTGGAAATTAAAAATTTGGATGGTGGCGAGCCATTTATGGTCAATGGTCAACGGCTAAATTGGAGAAAGGTGCAGCTATGACTGTGAAGATGGTACATTTTGTACCATCTTCAATTTCTTGATTAGACTACAACCAGGTATCGTCTGGCTGATGACGTTAAACTAAACGCTGGATGGGAGGCAACCCATTATATTATTTTAATTATTTTATTTTTATTTTTTTAGTTAGTTTTGAGTTTTTGTAATTTTCATCTCATAGTCATGTCACCGAAAACACAATTTGTTTATAATGTGGCGACTAACTTTGATCATTTCTTTGAAAGGATCAAAGTTGGGGAGGGGTTTTAAGTCCGACTTATCTCTTTATGACAACCCTTGATGAGAGAAAAAGATGTGGATCGTTGTATAAATAGACTTATCTCTAATTTGAGCATTGAGGACAATGCTAGGCTCAAGTTGGGGAGGGGTTTTAAGTCCGACTTATCTCTTTATGACAACCCTTGATGAGAGAAAAAGATGTGGATCGTTGTATAAATAGACTTATCTCTAATTTGAGCATTGAGGACAATGCTAGGCTCAAGTTGGGGAGGGGAGTCAAATTTTCTAAATTTGTGACATAAAAAAAAAAAGAGTTCATAATAAATTATATTTGGTTGCTCCGTAATTATTATATATAACAATTCACCTGCCGCGTAGCTACAGGCGCGCGTAGCTATAGTAACTTAAAAAAAAAATCCCCTGAATTGCCTATATCCCTCCCAGTCTCTTCTCTTTCAATTTTTCCGTTGTCAGAGCCGGATAAACTCCGACGGGTTACTCCTACAACTTTCTAATCACTTCTTATCTTTTTTGCAAGCCTTCAAATTTCAACCGTTGAGATCCGTTGATGTTGTTATGGTGTGAAAATTAGGGTTTGGCTATTTTGGGGATTTCTCCTACAAGTTTGCTTTTGATGATTTCAAGCGTCTTCTGGACAATATGCATCGCTATGATGGTTTTTGTTTAAATTGGAAAGGTATTTTGTTGAATTGAAGTAATCTTTTGTTGTTGCTTTTCTTTAAAAAAATTGGATTTTTTATTCAAATTTTTTTCCCAATTTGCTCTGTGTATGTTCAAAATTAAGTATTATGGCAATTTATTGCATTAGCTTTTAGGTACTTGGTTAGATTACTATATGTTAACCCTAGCCAAATTCTCTGCAGATAATAATTTTTGTCTTATGTGTTGTCCCTTGAAAGGTTTATGTTGTCAATCTTGAATTCTGAATAATATTCCATCATAATCGTACCTTTTTTAAGATTATGAGAATGTGATAATGGTTTTCGGTTGGTTCGTATGAGAAACATTGTAAATTTGCAAATTTGTGATTTTTTTCCCCTTGAATGCTTGCTGTTGATAACAATTGATTCGGTGTTCTAACTTGGCAGCCCGAAACTAAAAAAGGCAAAATGTTCCATCACCTAAAAATAGAACATTGTTGCAAGATAAATGACCAGAGAATCAGAGATAGATATTTGATTAGTTACCAAATCTAATATACTCATTTTATGTGCTCACATTCTTTGAATGAGGTTTAAACGCATAATCCAATGAGGCTTTATACATGCTTTTACGTTTTCATGTATCCGGCATGGGACTGGGTTTCCATGAATTTGAAAAGGCCCAACGACACCTAGCCAAAAGTATTGCTGATGACTGGAAAAGTCCCATTCGTCTCGTGCATGTTCTATTTGTGACTTGACCTTGGTATGCTGTCTATTTAGCTTTTGTTGATACATTTCTTTTATGGTCATATTTGGCTTATTGCACATTAGTCATAGTTGTTCGAAATGGTGAAAGATTATTCATGCATCCCATGCATTGTCGGTAGTTTTTACTCATTTATAGGACTATAGTTGTTGCTCATACTGTTGGTTAACTTACGATTAATAGATCAAAATGTTTAATACTCCAGTTTTTAACTTTTTATATAAGTTGGTGCCAGACGGTATCTATTCTTCTTCGTTGCAGCAAATGTTGTTCCCGCCGCAACGCGCGGGCGGGACCAACTAGTTTTATGGCTAAATACCATAATTTTATTGTGTTTTGACAAAAATTGGTGTCACAATTTACAGTGAAAGAAACAACTCAACCGCTAGTCACGGTTTGATTTTACGGCCCATATAAAAAATTTGGAGTCAAAGTTGAGAATTTTTAGGGTCCACAAAATCTAAGTCCATAGTTTCTTTTTCTCTCTTCCGTTGACTAGCCACATGCCCCAAAACAAAACTTAAAACTTTGTTATTTCTCTTTCTTCCCCTGCGTATGCGCCAAGTAGGGGTGAGCAAAAACCGAACCGAAAACCAAAAAAACCATAAAAAACGAAAAACCCGAACCGAAAAAACCGAAAACCAAAAAAACCAATGGTTTTCGGTTTTGATTTTCTAAAAACCGAATGTTATGGTTCGGTTTTGGTTTCATATGAAAAACCGAACCATAAAAACCAAACCGAACCAAAAATATATATTGTTTATATTATTTTGTATTTATATCATTTTATACTCATTCTCATTAGATATGTTAATATATTTGATTTTGTTAGTATACAAAACAATATTAATTATATGTTTTATGTGAAACTACACAACAAGATCGTTTCGGTTCAATCAATTGCATATTGAAACAACACGTGAAATATATAAATAGTTATATACGAAGGTTATTTGAAATAAATATTTAAAGTTTGTTCAACTTATTTTAATGGATTTATCGTCATTGTTATATTGGTTTTGTTACCGATATTGTTTGAATGAGTTATCGATGTTGTATCGTAATCATAGGGTATAAACTTTAAACTTTTTTAGCTCAAGTTGGCTCAAACTCACAAGTGGTTAAAAACCGATTAAAACCGAAAAACCGAACCGAAAAAGACTCGAACCGAAAAAACCGAAAACCAATGGTTTTAGATTTCAAAAACCGAATTATAACAGTTCGGTTTTCGGTTTTAGTCAAAAACTGACCTAAACCGAACCATACTCATCCCTAACGCCAAGGATGGAGATCCCCTAAAGTTAACAACTTTAGGGGTAAAGTTAGAAAATCATGGCCTTTAGATTAAAATTCTCTTGACATGGGGAATCCTTATCCATGAGCCAAACAAACAATATTCATATTTTCTTTGGCTTCTGCGAACGACCCAACCACAAGAACCCCACCAATTCAGTTTTCTTCCCCTTCAGCTGATTTCTTCCATTGACCCGCCATTCAAGCACTTCGACCAACAACAATAATGTGTTCTCTTAGGGTGAATCTTCACAAAATTTAAGTTTTCCTTTAAGAACCCTAATAATAAAAATTTTGGGGTTTTTATTGATTTGAATTTTGGTGAAGTTAATTATTTCCACTTATCCATCCTTTGCATTCAACAATCAAGGTATGTTTTTCGATTTTTTTTATATTAGTTATTTTTATTTTATTTTCGTAATTTATTTTTATTTTTTATGTTATTTTATTTTTAGCTAGTTTAAGGAACCTTCTTGTGAATGCGTATTAAGTGGATGGTGTGGTTATAATTTATGACTGTTGTGAGTTTGAAGTAGAATTTTATTTGTTTTATCTTTGTTTTAGCTCAAGTGATGTTTCTGTTAATTCAAGGTTGTGATTTTGTGCTGAAAAGATGACTAGTACCATGAAAACTTGATAATAAGTGTATGTTATTTGATTGCTAGTCGGTTGTGCAGCTAGGATTATTGAATGTTACAATGTCATGTGATTATGTTATTTTATTTTTATTTTTATTTTTTATGTTATTTTATTTTTAGCTAGTTTAAGGAACCTTCTTGTGAATGCGTATTAAGTGGATGGTGTGGTTATAATTTATGACTGTTGTGAGTTTGAAGTAGAATTTTATTTGTTTTATCTTTGTTTTAGCTCAAGTGATGTTTCTGTTAATTCAAGGTTGTGATTTTGTGCTGAAAAGATGACTAGTACCATGAAAACTTGATAATAAGTGTATGTTATTTGATTGCTAGTCGGTTGTGCAGCTAGGATTATTGAATGTTACAATGTCATGTGATTATGTTATTTATTGAGATTGCTAATTGACATTGGTTTATTTAGTTGCATTTGTTGGTAGTTGTAAGCTGAATACTTGAGTTTTCAAAGATGGATTGCATACGTTATATCAATGGTTGCTATCATAATGATAATTTGGCATGCAAGTTGAATCAGATTGAAAGTACAAGTGAACTGTGTTGAACAAGCTATGGTGATATGAATTCAGTACATATATTCTGATAAAGTTATATTCTTGTCTTGCAGAATTATGGCCGGGAATAAAAGAGCGAGAAAAGGAACTTCATCATCCGCCTCGAATGAAGAACCAAAATGGGGAACTGAAAAGCGTTTGTCAGCGGTTAGATCCCAGTGGCAGCCAACCCTCTACAAGGATAAGATTTTGAAAAACAAGAACCCGTTTTGCTATGAAAGGATAGTCAATACAGCAGACTGGGAAAAATATGGAGTATTCGAGCCGTTTAAGAGATGGGGATGGTTAGCAGCACTAAGACCACTTAATTGTAAGTTGTACTCGGAGAAGAAGAAGATTAGTGAAGTGTATTTGGATGCAGTAATTGAATGGATTTCTACTTTGAAAAAGGAAGACGGGACCGAGCCACCATTGACAATTACATTAACTGGTACAGTTAATGGTAAAGTAGTGTCACTTTCGATGGAAACCTTTAGTGAGTTGGCTGAAGGAGAATTCGACACAGGGGTTACCATTCCAGATGCCGACTATACTTATCCGAATGCATTTAATTTATTTGAGAACGGCCCCAATACAAGTGAATGGTTTCCTATGGTTCAGAGGTTGTTTCATTTTGAGGGAGATGTGAAGTCGTATAAGTTGATGAGAGAAGATTTGATACCCTTGGCTCGTGTGTTATCAATGATTGTGAATTTCAATATTCTACCTAGGGTAAGTGACCAGGCAGCCATCCGAAACTATGAAGTTCCACTTTTACATGCTCTTGTTACAGGTACGCCTGCATTATCTCTACGACACATCATGATGTTGAACATTTGGGAGAGTCGTGATGTTAAGGATAGAGCAGCGGTGGTTCCATATGTTTGGTTTTTGTCAGCTTTGTTATGGGAAAAAGGGGCAATTCCAGGAAGAGTGAAACCTAGACACGAGGAAATTAAACCAGTGAAGACTAAAGTTAAGGGATTATATTTTCATCAGCGTGAGCAGGTCTTTTTGATGAGTGATCTTCCAAAGGAGATGACTTATGAGTATAATGGAGTTGGGGGACCTAGTGTTAATATTGGTTTAGGTGATGGAGATAGCTCAGATGATGAAGCTGAACGGATGGATGTAGATCATCAGAGATGTGGGAATGGTAGAGCACGTAATCAGGCAGATCTAGAGCGAGATCAGAGGTGGGGAAGACAACAGTTTGAGCAGCAGGTGTGGGCTCAAGAGGAGGGTCATTTTAATGAGATACGAGATGCACTGAAGGCTCAATTTTGGATGCAAGAACATTACCAGCAGCAGAACTTTGAGTATTGCGAGTCCGTTAGGCACTATCATGACTATAGAGCGGGTCGACCAGCAGTACCGGAGTATACACCTATTGATTACACTCAGTTGGAGAGATCTCCTGAGATGATGGCATCTTCACAGTTTGTTCCAGCACCTTATCCAGTTCTCCCACCTCCGATGTTTTACCGACCACCACGAGCTGGGGATGGGCAGGGTACTTCTCAGAGCCAGCCAGCCAGCCCATGGGGTGTAGCACCACTTGCTAAGGGGCTCTTTGAGTCTCTATTTCCAGTTACACCACCAGATCCTCAGTGATTATGAGCATTCGCTGATCGGCATGTGATCAGGTCCTATTGCTCCTATTATCTGTATTATTATTTTGTCTTATCGTACTTTGTTGTCTTCTAGTGTGTCTGTTGAACTATGTGTGTTTTAGTTAGCTATGTCTCTTAAAAGTAGTTAATTTATGTCATGTGTTTAGGAAATAAATAAATCGGGTAACTTAGAACTTTTGCAATAATTGTCCACAATAGTTTAATTACTTTTTACAATGTAGGCTTAATAATATCTAGTAAGTAATTAAACTAATTCCTTTTGGTACAAACTTTAAACCGGGAAATGTAACCTCAAATGATTGATAGGGCGATTCCTTTTGGATTGATAACATGACTAGCACACTTATATCCCAAAACATCAATTATATGAGACTCTTGATCATTTGTAGAAATGTTAGGTGTTTACGGATTTGGATTGATTGGCTTTGTAAATTTGTCCCTCTCATAGGCTTTTGAATTTATTCAAGAGTAAGGGTTCGACTTAGAACTTTGAACTATGATGTGCAAGTTTGAGGTTAGTTTTTTTCATTTATGGGTTACTTTCTTTGATATGAGTGTGCCGATGATTGCGTTGATTCTAGAACTTGTCCTAGTTGATCATTTCGCGACCGCAGTGAGATCACTTCGGTGATATAGGTATGACTAGAACACGAAGACGCAAATTAGGATTAAACCCTTGTTCTTTGTTTGTTCACCCCTTGTTTATGTTTCATTGTTATTTGTTCATGTTTTGTGCATGTGCTTAGTAGCTAACTACACTGGTTAGTGAACCACCCTTGTGAAACCCTTGTTGCGCTCATTTTTAGTGCAAAAAACAATAGAAAACATGTTGTCATGAGCCTGTTTTTTGTTTTTAAGTTCACCCTAAATATACACCTTTCCTAACCATACCGATAGTCGAAGTCCTGGTGGGTCATTGGTTGCCTATGCTAGTAGATGGTTTGGGGTTATCCTATTGTGTCGGGTTGGGATATTCTCGGTTACTGAGAATAGATTGAGTTTGTTAGGTCGAAAATCGACCAAGTATAATTTGTTCAGAAATAGCTTGAAGTTCAGTGAAAACGTTTGTACAGAATTCTGAGCCGTCTCAGAATTCCTTCACTGAAGCTTCACTTCAGTTCAGATCGAGACAAATCTGAAGCATTCATTCTGAAGTCAAAGACTGAAGTATGAAGAAGAGAATCATCTCAGAAGCGAGCAAAGAGTGATTCTACCAGATCGAAGACTGAAGCATCTCAGTGTAAAGTATTTACAACACTTTACACTGATTACGAGGAAGACTTTTTACTTTACATACCTTTACCCAGTTAATAGATTTATCTATTAATAAAAAGGTACAAGGTAAAAGTATAGGTTTGGAACATAGTACTATAAGTCACATCAACTGACTTATATACTATTCCTAGTACAAGCATGTAAGGAATTAAGTTTAATTCCTTAAATGCTCATAACCACTTTTATACGATCTTGTCCATGTCATCATAGACTTGGTCTATAAATACAAAGTCTTCTCACAACTTGCAAAATGCTTAGAAACTTTAGCATTGCAACTTGTGAGATATACTCTAAGTAAACTTACGAGTATTTCCAAGTTATTTAGATCACTTGTTTTTCAGGATTGTTTAGATACATACACTTGGGTGTTTATCTTTGTTCCGCAACAATCCTTGTATTTGTTTATATATCAATAAATCAAATACATTAGAAAGAAAACAACGTGTCTCAATGCTACATACTTGATTATACTTATATTTATCTTTATATAGTTTCTGCCAATTGTTCTTACATTCTACTTTAAGTTAATTGTTTCTTGTTATCCATATCTGGATCGTAAACTGAACTTGTCCATCAAGATCAGTTGTACTTGCCAGTCGGGTTTAAGTTAATCATCTATATTTGGGACTCATAATTGGTATCAGAGCAGCAAGGTTGAATTATATCAATTCTTTAACCTTTGATCTGCATAGATGACTGACTTTGAACAAGAACGACCTGACCCTAATAACACTACTCCACCCCCTATTATCAACAACAATATACCATCACATAATGTACACGTACACTTTCCAAATAATCATGTTCCCAAGTTTGATGGGAACAGTGAAAACTTTCAAACATGGAAAGCATGCATGCTAAAGTATATTGCTGGTGTTGAGAGACATTTACCTGATATCTTAAAAGAAGGACCCTTTGTCCCCATGAATGCTTCTACTGTTGTCAGAAATACCAATGGGACTCCTAGGCAGTCACCTAAGGAGAAGGATCATTGGTCTGAGGAAGATCATAGACTTGTAGATCTTGACACTAAGTTACAAAATATGATTTTATATGTAGTTCCTGAAACCCTTATGCCCACTCTTGTTTTACTTGAAAATTCCAAATTAATGTGGGAGGAACTAATGACACAGTTTGAAGGCACAAATGAGACAATTGTCACAAGAAAAGTTGCTTTAAACAAAAGATATGAATCTTTCTTTGCTGTCCCTGGGGAAACTTTAACTCAAACTTACATCAGATTTACAAATCTGGTAAATCAACTGAAAGCCCTGGGTGTAACCAAAGACAAAGAAATTTTGTTGGAAAAATTTTGTGATATTTTACCTTCTAAATGGGAAAATTTAATCTTGGTCTTGAGACAAGGCAAAACTCTGCACAGTCATACTCTTGCTTCCCTTTATGGAGCCTTCAGATATACTGAAGAGAACAAAGCTGAGAGAGCTATGGCTGAGCAGGATGCCAAGAATCATGTTTCTACCAGTTCTGGTATGGTTCAGTATTCTGAACCACATAGCACTGCTCTACTATCTTCTGAGAGTGACATTTCTGACTCGATGAAGAAGATGGTTTCTGAAATGTTAAAAACTGGTGTCTCTAGTAACGTTACTCATGATTGTGATGAGGACGACAATGATGATATGGTTGCCATGCTGGCTAAAACGTTCAATCGTTTTAAGGCCAAATCAAATCGATCTGGCAAACCTTTTGCTTCCAGCGCTTCTATTGACAAGTCAAATCTTGAATGCTTTAAATGCGGTAAGAAAGGACATTTCATGAAGGAATGCAGATCTAGTCAACCATCATCATCACAATCTGCTCCTAACCATTCTATTTTTCAGAAATCTGATGACAGCTATAAGGCCAAATACAAGAAGTTAAAGGCACATATGGCTCTTCTGGCACAAGACAACTCAAGCAACAGTTGTATGATTGCCAAAACTGAAAAATGGGAAGAATCTGATGAATCATCTGATGATGAAGAAGAAGTTAGGGACATGTGCTTCATGGCTCAAGAAGATCAAGGTCATTTGGTCAAATCCGATGTTGAATCTGGTCGCTGGGTGGATATTGTAATGAAAAAGGTCAGTAATTTTGGCTTTGAAAAGAATGAGGAACACAAACTGGACCTTTTGGTTCTTTTAGAGGCTGACATCTCATTTGTTGAGACAGTGCGTTCAGAAAGCCTAAAAATGTTTGAAAATAATGCTTCTGAACTGAACGCCAGTCATGCCAGATTGAAAGAACTGAAAGATGTTCATTTGGCTCTAAAAAGTTATCAGTGTATGGTTGCAACTTTAGAATTGGAAAAGGAAGAATTAAAATCCATCCTTGAAAAAGAACAAGCATTATTAAATCTTGGATGAAAGCACCAAGGCCAGATGCTGCAATTAAAAATACTTTTGCATCACAAAGAGCAGCATATGAGTCTGGTGATCTTCACTTGGCATCCATAATCACTGATTTAGATGCACTTCCAAAGGAAATAAAACCTGAAATCATTTTTCCTAAAGTTGGCAAGCAGAAAACTGCAACTAATAAAGCCCAGGAACAATCTGAGGGTAAATCTGAAACAGCTCAGACTAACTGTTTCAGAAAGGAAGGCTAAATCCAAAAAGCCATCCCCTCAGACTTCATCTAAGGTTCCTAAAAACCTAAAGAAGAAGAAAAACCACTCCCCTACTGAGCCATCTACCTCAGATTCAGGTAAGGCTCAGGTGTCTAATGAAGAATCAATTTTGTTAAGGTTAGAAAGTCAATTTCAACTATTGGCTAGACAAGTGCAGAGTTGTAATGCACGTTTAAAAAATGTTGAAACTCCTCCTCTTCAACCTAAACAAAATACAAAACCTTTTTCTAAGCTAGTCAAGCAGAAATCTGAAAAGAAAAAGGTTGAAAACCCCATCAAACCAACTACTTTCGTGTCATCTGAAATAATGACTGAAATCCCCTTTGATCCTTCCGTTCCTTATGAACCAAAGAAATCTGAGACTGCTAAGGGAGAGTCTAGTGAACCCATCCAAAGATGGGTTCCCGAAAAGAACTAATCTTTGTTTGTGTGCAGGGAGACCGAAAGAAGAATATATGGTTTCTGGACAGTGCTGCTGGCCGAACCATGACTGGTTATCAGACCCTGCTAGAGGAATATAGGGTGCAAGAGGGGCCCTCAATAGTTTTTGGAAATGATGGTAATGGAAAAACTGAGGGATATGGTGTGGTGAATAATGGTCAAGTCAAATTCACACGAGTTGCATATGTGAACGGTTTGAAATATAATCTGATCAGTGTCAGTCAACTGTGTGATGATGGCTTCAAGGTTTTATTTGATATTTCGCAAGGCACCATATTCAACAGAGATGGAAAGGTGGTACTGATTGCACCAAGGAAGGGAAACATTTATGTCATTGATATGAATCCTTCTACCACTGAACAATGTTTCTACTCAAAGGCAGATGAAGACACAAACTGGCTGTGGCACAAGAGATTATCCCATCTGAACTTCAAAAACATTAATAAGTTGTCTAGAAAACAACTTGTTGATGGGATACCCTCTATGTCTTTCAATAAAGACAAGCCATGTCCAGGTTGTGAAATGGGTAAGCAGAAAAGAGCTTCATTCAAGACAAAACAAAGTTTTAGTATAACTGAACTCTTCACATGCTTCACATGGACCTTTTTGGACCAGTGAATGTTCAGACCAGAGCAGGAAAGAAGTACACCCTTGTTATAGTTGATGAATATTCAAGATTCTGCTGGGTGATTTTCCTCAGGTCCAAAAGTGAAGCTGCTGCTGAAATCATTGCTCTCATCAAACAAATTGAGCTCAAGCACAAGCGAAAAGTTTGTCAGCTCAGAAGTGACAATAGCACTGAATTCAGAAATGCCACTCTGGAGTCCTTCTGCACTGAAACTGGCATATCTCAGAACTTCTCCTCAGCCCACACACCAGAGCAGAATGGTGTTGTAGAAAGAAAGAATCGTACGCTGATTGAAGCTGCTAGAAGTATGTTGAATGAATCTGGTCTTCCCAAGAATTTCTGGGCTGAAGCTGTTGCAACTGCCTGCTACACTCAGAACAGATCTGTTTATGTCAAAAGACACAAGAAGACCTCCTATGAAGTACTCAGAAATAGAAAGCCTAATATTGGATACTTCCATGTATTTGGATGTCCAGTATACATTCTGAATAATTCAAATCAGCTTGGGAAATTTGATGCAAAAGCTGATGAAGGATACTTCCTAGGATATTCATCAAATCGCAAAGCCTTTAGAGTCTTCAACAAGAGACTTGAAAAGGTTGATGAGTCAATTCATGTTACCTTTGATGAATCAAATTCTGCAATCTTTAAAAATTCCATTCCTGTACCACCCTCAGAAAGTCCAATAAGTTTTGGTGATTCTGATCCTATTGCTAAAACTGATCAGTCACCTGAACCTGCTTCTGAACATCTCCGTTCAGAACCAGTAATAAACAAGCCAAGCAACATTCCATTTTATCCTCCAGTCAGTTTCAAGCTACCTTCTGAACTGACTATTGGATCAGATGTATATGCTGCTTCTCCTATGATATCAGGCTCCACTGAGCAACCTCAATCTGAAGAATTTCATGATGCAAGTCATGATCTGCAGGAGGAAGAAGAAGCTGAAGATGTATTTTCTGAATCTCCTCCTGAAGTTACTCAGAGAAGTTCTTGCACTGATATCATTGTTCATCCTGGTCAATACTCTAAATGGACAAAAGCACATCCAATCGAGCAAATTATTGGAGAGTCCAGTAGAGGGGTTCAGACCAGAAGAGCCACAAGCGATCAATGCTTAAACGTCAGTTTCTTATCTCTAATTGAACCCAAGAAGATTGACGAGGCTATGCAAGACCCAAGCTGGGTTGAAGCCATGCAAGATGAGCTCAACCAGTTTAAAAGAAACGATGTATGGGAACTCGTTCCTTGTCCCAGTAACCTGAAGAAGGAACCAATTGGGACAAGATGGGTCTTCAGAAACAAGATGGATGGAGATGGTCATATCATCAGAAACAAAGCAAGACTTGTTGCAAAAGGATATGCACAAGAAGAGGGAATAGATTTTGATGAAACTTTTGCACCAGTTGCTAGACTTGAAGCTATCAGAATATTCTTAGCTTTTGCAGCTTATCATCAGTTTAAAGTCTATCAAATGGATGTCAAAAGTGCATTCCTGAATGGAGAACTAGAAGAAGTCGTTTATGTGTATCAACCACCAGGATTCATCAATGAACAAAAACCACATTGGGTGTACAGACTGAACAAAGCCTTATATGGTCTGAGACAAGCACCCAGAGCCTGGTATGATACTCTTACTAAACACCTTCTTAAAAATGGTTTTAAACGTGGTGCAATAGATAAAACTTTGTTCATACTGCATGATAAAAGTGATATCCTTTTAGTACAAATTTATGTTGATGATATTGTATTTGGTTCTACAAATGAGAAGATGTGTGAAAATTTTTCTAAAATCATGTCTTCTGAGTATGAAATGAGTATGATGGGTGAACTGGCATATTTTCTGGGACTTCAAGTAAAACAAACTGAAGATGGTATTTTCATAAACCAGGAAAAATATGTCAGAGATTTATTAAAGAAATATCAATTTGATTCAGTCTCATCAAAAAATACTCCTATTTCTGCTCCATTAACTTTGGATTCTGATCCACATGGAAAACCAGTGGACCATACAAAATATCGTGGTATGGTTGGTTCACTAATGTATTTAACTGCAAGTAGACCAGACATAATGTTTGCAACATGCCTTTGTGCTAGATTTCAGTCTGATCCCAGAGAAGCACATGCAAATGCTGTTAAAAGGATCTTCAGATACCTTCAAGGTGTTCCCAGACTGGGTCTTTGGTATCCCAAAGGCTCTAGTCTAGATCTAATGGGTTATTCAGATTCTGATCATGCAGGTTGTAAGATAGACAGGAAAAGTACCACAGGTGGGTGTCATTTCCTGGGTGGCAAATTAGTAAGCTGGACAGCAAACTGCAGTATCACTATCCACTGCAGAAGCTGAGTATATTTCTGCAGCAAGTTGTTGTGCTCAGATTCTATGGATGAAAAACCAGCTGACTGATTATGGTGTTACATACACAAAGACTCCAATCTTTTGTGATAACACTAGTGCCATTGCCATATCTCACAATCCTGTGATGCACTCGAAAACCAAGCACATTGATCTCAGGTATCATTTCATTCGTGATCATATTCTGAAAGGAGATATTGAATTGCACTTTATTCCCACTGATAAGCAACTCGCTGACGTTTTTACAAAACCTTTAGATGTCAAAACCTTTAAACATCTAGTCAGTGAGTTGGGTATGTTAAATCCTTAGACTGGTAATCTTGTTATGAACGCCTCAGTGACACTGATCTGGTTCACCAGTCTGAGCGATCCATGCAATTTTTGCTCGCCTAGCTATCGAACGCCTTTGTGATACTATCTTGGCACTTATTAATTCATGGATCATCACTTCAGGGGGAATGTTAAATATTTTTCAAAATTTAAAATAAACCTTCATTTTTGAGGGGGAACTTTTTGCTCAGAAAAATGTATTTAACTGAAGCACTTCAGAAAATCAAAATTATTTCAGATGAATTTTATTGACTGAGATGGTTCAGATCTCTTTGGAACTGACCATGCTCAGAATTTGTTTTGTCATCACTGAAATACAACAATCCTTTCAAGATATTTTTGATACTTGGTCAATTGTGTGTACACGTGACCTACTACATACTATGTTTTTAACTTACGTTGGTCATGCTTATGTATCACACAAGTTGCGCCGTAAAAGAGAAAGAAATGAGTACTTTTTCTGAAAAATGTTGCAAGGTGGGGTCACTCAAGCGTCTTTGCATTTAATGCTGACTTGACCCCAGAAATTGTTTTAGGATCTCAAACCCAATCAAAATCATTTTCAAATATAAAATATTTTATGTGTCTCGGGTTTTGAAATTCAAAAATTATTTTTAAATTGTTTTTAGTTGGAAAATCACTTTGTATTCCATCTTAAATTCAAATTCCTTTTCATTCTTTCATTTACTTCGTTTTCATTTACTTCCCAATCATCAATCTCTCTCATATTTACTCTCAAATTCCTTAACTCCTCATATTCCTTTCACTTTCACCTTACAATTCTTAAAAAATGTCTAAATCATCATCTTCTTCTTCACACAAATCACTCATCAACTTTGAATATACTCCATCGAGTGATGTGAAAACATCTGCCACATGGCCAAAGAATTTCACTCCTTCTCAAATTCATTTTAACATGAGCAATTTCTTGGCTCAATTAAATGTGAAATCCAAAACTCTAATGGGAAGAATTAATAATTTTTTGGAGCAATCCCCTTTCCATTATGCTCTGACCGCTAATCCTCAGGCATTGTATCATCGATACTTGCTTGAATTCTGGTACACTGCTGTGGTGAGCAAAGATGAACAATCCATCTCCTTCACTCTCAATGAGGGCACCAAGAAGTGTGTTATCACTCTTGAGGGGTTCAGAAATTCCCTTAATCTGAACTACCTCGAACCTTCCCAGATGTTTGCTAAAAGACTCAAAGGAGTCAATTTCAGGGAGGTTCTAGTCGCCACCGGTCATGGCGATATGGAGGATGCTGATGGTAATCTGAAGACCTCCGGACACATATTTATGTCTGGATTTGGTAATTGCTGGAGGTTCTTCTGGACCTAGATTGTGGAAAGTCTTGGTGGCAACCATGGAGGGTTGGACCAACTTTCACTACCCCAAGTTGAGATGGGGTATTATATTTGGAATGGGATACAAGCAGACTTTGCTGAGATTCTCTTTTCTCAGCTTATTACAAAATTAAAAGGAAAGAGAAGTCTGCATATTGCCTTTCCAAGATTTCTGAGCTTGTGTTTCATGGATATTCTTGGTGAGGCTTATAATCAAGCTGGACCTGAAGCTTCTGTACCAGAATATAGCAGAGATTTCTCAAAGGCATCCACTGCTGAAGATGAGCCTGAACTCTCCTCTGCTATGATTCAGGTATTTAATAAAACTGTCTCAGCCACACTAGCTGGTTCAGAAAGGTCACTAAGTGGGCTACAAAAGAATGTAGGACCCGTTAGTCGACCTAGAGATAAGTTGTTGAGCATTATCAAGGCTCCAGCACCTATATCTATTGTCCCTGGCGATGATACTACGGTTGAGCCAATCGTTGAAACTGGTGACGATGCAACTGCTTCTGCAGCTGTTGAACCAGAATCTGGTGAGGGTACTAGTGACCCAAACCAGGGCATATCTGACCAGATTGTAAAAGTGAATGCTTTCTGGGATGACGATGAGCTACCTCAGGAGAATCTTGATTCTCTTGCTGACTTTGAGTTTGACGAGGGATTATTGGAGGCGAATCAATCCGATTCTGAGCCAGCCACCATCCTCGCAAACGCCCCTCCTCCTCCCCCAGAAATCCAACAAGAACAAGATAATGAGCCTTATGTTCCACCTCCTCCATCTCATCAACATCCAATTTTTCCACCAGGTACTACTCCTGCCTATGTCACCGATCCAACCTTCACTCCATCACTTCAATTTCTTCACCCCCAAATTCACAATATCCCACCACCTATCAATTATGATTTCCCAATGGAGAAGGACTTGGATTCTGAGACAGAATCTGAGAGTCCAACGGATTTACAAATGAATAATGTACTTAAAGGGCTTGGTAATCTACTATTTGTTGCTCCTGCCTCTGCACAACCCCCACCTCCTTTAAATGTAGAAGCACAGTTAGAGAAGACACAAACCGAAGTCCAAAGCCTTATTCTTAGGGTGGAGGATTTAACCAAGTCTCTAACTGCCAATACTAGTTCTGTGGCTGATATGAAAGGTGCTCAGATGTTTCTTGGAACTGAGTTAACCAAAGTTGCTGGAAATGAAGGACTAGTAGTTGGGAAGCTGAATGAGCTGGTGATGACTTGCAACAAGGTGAGCTCTGCAATCAGAGAAGCCTTCAGGTTAACAAAGAGAGATGTGCAAGCTTCGGTGGTTGCAAACTTGACATCTAGTGTTGAGCTGATGAAGCAAGAGTTTATGGATGTTGGAAGAGAAGTACATGAGTTGGCTAAGAAGTCAAGTGTTAATGAAAAAGAACTTGGGACTTCTCTAAGTGCTGGTTTGGTTGAGAAATTGAAGGCTGAGCTATCTCAGGATTGGATTGCTCAGATTTCTGCTTCAGTTTCTGAGAAGGTTGAACAGAAGATTAGATTGATGGTTGAAGAGGCTGACAAAGATACAAACAAGAAGGTTGACAAAGTTGTTGAAGAAATTCATACATCTATCTCAGCTCTTGATGCTTCAATCAAGAACCAGTCAAAACAGTTAGATGAAATTCTAACTCTTCTGAAGAAAGAAACAGTTGTTGCTCCTCCTCCCCCTGCTTCATTTACTGAAGAAGATAGAAAGATGTTGAAAGATGTAAAAGATCAAGAAGCACTGAACCTTAATTCTTCATTCAGATTAAGGGCTCAGTTTGCTACAATGGCAAAGGGTATTTGTGATTGCCTAGAACAACAAAGTTGGGAACCACTGAAGGCAATTAAAACCTCAATTGACCTTTATGCTAAAATGCCTTCAGAAATTCCCAAAGGGGGAAGTGTGCCTATTGGTTTGCTAGCTAGTACTCAAGAGATGATTGAAGCAACCAAGAAGCAAACTGAGGTACCATCTGGTAGTGCCTCAGTTCAGGGGGAACAAGTTCAGAAGAAAGACAAGGGCAAAAGCAAGGCCCAAGAAGTAGAAGAACCAAGGAAAAGTTCTAAGGGTTCTGGAATCATTGTTGGTGAAAATGTGGATGAGCATGGTTATCCCTTGCACGATCTTGAGGCTGATAGTAAGAAATTGGAAGCGTTGCAAAAGCAAGTTTCCAATCAATTTATCATGTGGAGGGAAAACAAAGAAAGAGAAAGGGAACAACATCTGAAGATGGGGACCCTTGATCATATAGATGCTGCAGCTCTTGGTTTGTCATTGGAAAGATACTTGAAAATCAAAAATGAACCAAGAGTGCAAAAGGCTGTTGTTGATATGCTCGAGTATGAGTGTGGGTTGAACTATTCTCCTCTGGAACAAAAGTTAGAAAGTCTGACCTTCAAGTTGTCCATTGAAGACTTAAAGAAAAATAGAGAAAAAGAAATGGCGATCAAAAGGAAGGAAATTCTGGCCGAAGTTCTGAAGGTTGAGAAAGAGTTACTCAGACCAACCATTAAGCCCAAAGTGACTGGACCAAGATCATCAAGAAAGAGTGTTCGTGATGCTGATCTTTCTACCTTCAAGCCAATGTCTGATGATGCTATTGAAATTGAAAGAAAACATGAAAGGGATCAATATGAGCATTATATGAAACATCGATCTCATTCAGCCAAAATAATTGATATGGAAGTAACAAAAGCTGATGGATTGAAGCTTTTTGACTTGGTTGTTAAAAGAGAAGGAAGGGCAGCTGAAGAATACCATCAGGTTTCAGTGCACGAGTTTGGGATTTCTGAGCATAGGGAGATGATCCAGATTCTGAAAGGAAAGCCAAAGTCTGCTTTGATTGGTGCATGGTTATCCAGAATACAACAAAAGATGTAAGCCAAAGTAGAGATTGAGAGCAGATTGTTTGGGAAGAAGGATCATTCTCCACTGAAGAGAAAACCTACTGAGGCACCTTCTGGTTCAAGGCCTGCCAAGAAGTAGTTTCTTTTCAGTTTATCATGTACTTGTAATATATTTACATTTGTAACAAACATTTCAGTTTGTATATATATGTTGCAAATTGTAACCAATAAGTAGATGGTAAGTTTAAGTTAAAAAACCACAAGTAAAATTCTGAGACATCAATGATCTATAAGATGTTCTTGGAAAATTTTTACAACTTAAACAAAAACTTACATTTCAGACTTACAAACATGTATAGATAGAAGTCTGAGATGCATACACTATTTCAGAACAAATAGGGGGAATTTGTTAGGTCGAAAATCGACCAAGTATAATTTGTTCAGAAATAGCTTGAAGTTCAGTGAAAACGTTTGTACAGAATTCTGAGCCGTCTCAGAATTTCTTCACTGAAGCTTCACTTCAGTTCAGATCGAGACAAATCTGAAGCATTCATTCTGAAGTCAAAGACTGAAGTATGAAGAAGAGAATCATCTCAGAAGCGAGCAAAGAGTGATTCTACCAGATCGAAGACTGAAGCATCTCAGTGTAAAGTATTTACAACACTTTACACTGATTACGAGGAAGACTTTTTACTTTACATACCTTTACCCAGTTAATAGATTTATCTATTAATAAAAAGTACAAGGTAAAAGTATAGGTTTGGAACATAGTACTATAAGTCACATCAACTGACTTATATACTATTCCTAGTACAAGCATGTAAGGAATTAAGTTTAATTCCTTAAATGCTCACAACCACTTTTATACGATCTTGTCCATGTCATCATAGACTTGGTCTATAAATACAAAGTCTTCTCATAACTTGCAAAATGCTTAGAAACTTTAGCATTGCAACTTGTGAGATATACTCTAAGTAAACTTACGAGTATTTCCAAGTTATTTAGATCACTTGTTTTTCAGGATTGTTTAGATACATACACTTGGGTGTTTATCTTTGTTCCGCAACAATCCTTGTATTTGTTTATATATCAATAAATCAAATACATTAGAAAGAAAACAACGTGTCTCAATGCTACATACTTGATTATACTCATATTTATCTTTATATAGTTTCTGCCAATTGTTCTTACATTCTACTTTAAGTTAATTGTTTCTTGTTATCCATATCTGGATCGTAAACTGAACTTGTCCATCAAGATCAGTTGTACTTGCCAGTCGGGTTTAAGTTAATCATCTATATTTGGGACTCATAGAGTTCGTCATGATTTTTGGATCAAGTCTGGATTGTTCATATTAGTACATTACTACATGATTTGTCACTATTTTGATTTTCATTAGAGAATACCAATTAGTCAGAGTAAAAGTAGTTCACAAAAAAAAAATGAAAAAAATAATAAAAAAATGAATAGAAGAATTGAAAAACAAAAAAAAAATAGAAAAATGATAAAGAGTTTGGGCTATCAGTTGGTATTTCTCACTTTTGGTCAAATCATTTTTATGAGTTGGTTCATCTATTACACCAACATATGCTTCATTGTTTCTACAATTTATCAAGTTGAGGTTGGTACATCTTTATAAACCAACAAAAGGATCTCATATTGTTTATACTACTTTCATATCATATTTAGTTGGCATGTTCGTTAAAAGCCAACATGGTTAGTCATGGTTGATTGAGTTGTTTGAATGTCATACACCACAATGGTGTCGGTTTTTAATCGTTCTATTGGGGGGTATTGTCGGGACAACTTCTCGGGTTTTGGACCGTTGGCAACTAATGACATGGGTTCTATGGATTAGACTATTTTGTGAAAACTTTATTAATTGTTGTGTTATTATTTTATTTTATTTTAACACCAATTTATATCCTAAAATTCCATACCCTTTGTTAATGACCCTTAAGCCCTCATAACATTACAACCCTTTAAAAGTCCTCTTCTTACCTGGTGCTTACGCCACGTCGGTGAAAATTTGATTCTAGAACAAGTCTATGGTAAAATAGTATGCATCACGACTAGGCTTTTGAGTGATTTTCATTATACAACCCAATAGTTTGTTAGTTGGAGTGTGATAGTGAGATATATTTCGTTTCAATTGTGCGGTGCTTAGTCGTGTTCTATCAGGGCTTGAGAATCATTTGAGTATTGTCAAACATTTCAGTTTTCATTTAAGATTAAAACTGCTTAACCATTCTAAATTGTTTTCTAACTCAATGGTTTAGCTTCTTTTTGTTAATTGTCATGTTTTTCATACTTTTGTACCAAAGGAATAAAAGATTATAAAAGATGGATTTACTTGAGGACAAGTAAAGCTTAAGTTGGGGAGGTTTGATAAGTGATGATTGGATATATCTTAAATGGTCTAATAATGATTAGTTGTATTCATTTTCTATAAGAATAGGCCTACTTTGATATGTATTGTGTGTATTTCAGGTTTGGACGAAAACGGTGTAAAAACATGAAGAAAGGTAATAAAAGTGTCTGAAATTAGTGAAGACCGTAAATTTATGGTTCTGACCGTAAATAGTGAAGGCCGTAAATTTATGGTTCCCACCGTAAATTTATGGTAGCAGCCGTAAAATCCATATCTGATGGTATTTCTTGGAGTTTTGGAGTCGTAAAATTATGCTTAGAAGAAAACAACTTGCCGTAATTTATGCTCCGGGGCCGTAATTTTACGGCCAGTGCAACTTTGGACGATTTTCATACAGAGAGAAAAAAAAGCCAGACGCGAATTACGATTAAGTTTTACGGCCCACCGTAATTTTACGGTGGTGTAGCCGTATTTTTACGGCACGTTCGGGATTTTGAGTTTTAGCTTAAGTTGAAGGGTGTCGAATGAAAATATCCTTGGGGACTACATGAAGCTCGTGAATCTGCAGTTTGGGGATCTTTTTGGCTGCAATTGAAGTGAAGAACCCTAGAAAAACACATACACACCATTCAATCATTCATAATCATTCCTTCCATCATTCGATCATGCAACAAGGATATTCTTCATCAACAATTGAGAAGATGCTAATGGAGATGTCCGGCTAAGTTTTAGGTTATCTCTCCCGATGAACAATTGTTGGTTATTTCATTTGATAGACTTTATTTTCAATCGTTTAAACATTAATCTTTCAAGGTTGTGATTCTTATGATTGATTGAGTATTTATTCAACATTATTTGATTTGGATTTTTACAAGACAATCTATTGTGAGTTAACGATTTGTACCGAGTCATTTAGTTTAAGGATTAAGACAGGTCGTTTGATTAACATATGTTGTGCCTAAAATTGTTCATTTCACTTATTACAAATTATGTCTATGTGATTTGGGATAAATACTCGGTAAAGTTTATTAGGTGATTTAATCTGACTATTGGGATTCAGGAGGGATGCTTTTTCCATTATTATTTATAATCTTTAATTTACTTCTTGTTTGTTGATTTGCATTCGCAGTTAGTTAATCTTTGCTTAGCTACTTTAAATTAGAGTTAAAATTATTTACAAACCAATCGAAATCGTTACAACTTGGCTATAACCACCTACACTCCTCGTGGATACGATACCCGCTTACCCTATCTAGCATAAGGTATTGTAGGTTTATTTTTGATCGATACCTCGACGTCGATCAGCCGGCCTTGGGGTCTCATTTTTGAGGCCCCGCTCCGCTAATTCTGACAAATAGCTAAACGTTAACCAATTAAACGCTAAAACGAAACCGTAAACACAAATAAACTCAACGTTACGTTAATACACAACAAAACATTCGATAATTCATATAAACTCACAAAATCGTTCACATTCAATTACGTTCAATTACAAGTCAACTAAAGTCAAAAATCATGGATGTTACACTCATGTTCGAATCCTTCAACATGAAAATATGGTAAGGGGGACCTAACAATGTTATACTCATCTAACACATAGAGAGCAAACCCTTTAGGGCATTGTCAGGAGTCGAACCGGCATGGACGCATGTAACATTTATGAATTTTGACTTAAGTTGACTCGTTAATTGTATGGTCGATTCGAGCTAATTAATTTAGTTATATTTATTGATCGGGTTATTTATGAACTAAATTGTGTCCGCATGATGGTCGAGGTTAATTGATTGATTAAATTGAATGTTCGATATTTGTTGATGATTTAATTAACTAGATATGTGAATGTGGACTATCCATGGGCATGGTTCTTGACCCATGACCCATTTGGTTGACCCAACCCTATCTCCCACCCCAAGTCTTACATTCCTCATCCACCCATTCATTCCCTCATCCCCTTCTCTTTCTCTCTAGTAAATGCACACACACATTTTCACCTACAACTCACTCTCCCTAAATTAAATACATCAAATTTAATGTTGCAAGCAAGATTTTGTTAGGGGTTTTCATCATTATCATCATTTTAACATCATATCAAAAGTTGGATTTCCGAAGTGTAATAAATCATTCAATTCGGGCCAAATTTCGGATTTAGCCTTTAGTGGAAAAATTTGGTAAGTAAATGCATCTTAAATTCATTTTAATAAGACAATAAACTTGTTTCAAGATCAACTCATGAGATTTTTAGTCAAAGTCTGTTAGGTCCAGATTTAGTCCAGACTTACTGGACTGGCTCCAGACTGGACTACTGGAACCTTATTTAGGTTTGTTAAAGAAAACTTGTTTTGCTGGTCTCGCTCCAGACCCGACTACTGGAGCTCACTGAAGATCTAACCAGAAAACGTTTCTCTACTGGACCTACTCCAGACTTGGAATCTGGAGTCCCTCTAAAGATTTGTCCAGAAATAATTGAAGACTAGTGAGCATTTACTTGTACAGGTAATCTGGAGCATTCTCCAGATTAGCTCACTGAAGACTTCACCCCAGTCCAGATCTACTCTACTGAAGACATTCTGACTGAAGTCAAAGACTGAAGTCTGAAGGAAGAAGACTTAACAAATGGCGGAGTCCACTGGAAAGTCTTACCAGATCTGCACACTGGAGGATTGTTAGTGTTCTAGATCCTGCAAGTCTGAACACTAATATCGAGGATTGACTTTTGCCTTTAACACACTTTCCAAAGAACAATCCACTTGTTCTTTATCAAGGTTATATGTTCGTTTAATTGTTTTATCAAGGTATATGTGTTCGTTTAATTGTTTTATCAAGGTTATATGTTCGTTTAATTGTTTATCAAGGTTATATGTTCGTTTAATTGTTTATCAAGGTTATATGCTCGTTTAATTGTTTATCAAGGTTATATGCTCGTTTAATTGTTTATCAAGGTTATATGCTCGTTTAATTGTTTATCAAGGTTATATGCTCGTTTAATTGTTTATCAAGGTTATATGCTCGTTTAATTGTTTATCAAGGTTATATGCTCGTTTAATTGTTTATCAAGGTTATATGCTCGTTTAATTGTTTATCAAGGTTATATGCTCGTTTAATTGTTTATCAAGGTTATATGCTCGTTTAATTGTTTATCAAGGTTATATGCTCGTTTAATTGTTTATCAAGGTTATATGCTCGTTTAATTGTTTATCAAGGTTATATGCTCGTTTAATTGTTTATCAAGGTTATATGCTCGTTTAATTGTTTATCAAGGTTATATGCTCGTTTAATTGTTTATCAAGGTTATATGCTCGTTTAATTGTTTATCAAGGTTATATGCTCGTTTAATTGTTTATCAAGGTTATATGTTCGTTTAATTGTTTTATCAAGGTTATATGTTGTTTAATTGTTTATCAAGGTTATGTGGTCATTTAATGATCTAATCAAGGTTTCAAGGTTATGAGATCGTTTATCGATCCAAATCAAGGTTTCAAGGTTATGAGATCGTTTATCGATCCAAATCAAGGTTTCAAGGTTATGAGATCGTTTATCGATCCAAATCAAGGTTTCAAGGTTATATGATCATTTAATTGTTGAATCAAGGCTTGTATGATTGTTATATGTTCGTATCAAGGTTATGTGATCGTATGATTGTAATCAAGGTTAAACGGTTGTTATCCCGACATTTGTTTCTTATAGTCAAAACCTACGAACTCACCAACTTTATGTTGACCATTTTAGTACACTTTTCACCAAGTGAACTAAGGACGTGATGGATGATTGTATTGCATGTGATAGGATTGAGCTTGGACTTTTGTGGATCCGTGATTCATTGCACCCGTTTATGGGTTATGCCTAGGATCGTTAGCCATCATTTGATCTATTCTTTGTAAACTATTGATGGTGTTGTGCTCCTTGTGCATTATTTGATCTGTAATTTGTATTTGTACTTGAATTATGTATGGATTGATCTAATCCTTGAATGCATTTAGTTGTCTCTACTTAATTTTCATGTCACGCTGAGCTTTTCTATTAATGCCCCATAATTCCGTCTTTTTAGGGTGTTACAACGCATCCGCGTGAGGGGTGTTAGTCATTTATCCGTTGATGCCTTTTAAAAAAAAAGACGTATGGATTGATTGCATCAAACACATTTAATATTGTATATAACTTAGGTTGGTGGGTGTGATGCTTCAAGTATCTTTACTACCTTCATCCATCCACCAATAGGAACATATTATTTCAAATTATTTTCAAATTCTCCATTCCTTAAAAGTTTTTGTATATATGTACTACCTTCATCCACCTTTATTAATTCCAAGTAGCCTATCATATCTTGAATTTATACCCATAAAAGTGTAATAAATAAATTTATTTACCAAATTAATATATTTATAAAAATATTTACCATTTTAGATTAAAACTTAATTTAACATTATAATTATTGAAGTTAATTTCATTTTGTTATATTATTAATTAAGATTTGTCATCTCATCCTACCTAAAATTATTCCATCATTTCATCAAGCCATTTTCAATTGATCACCATTGTCTATCGTGTATTCGTGTGCTTCCAATATTTATTTCTATGAAAAAACACTATGGGTAGGTGAATATTAAGTGATAGAGAGTAAAGTGAACACAACTTTTGATACTTTGGTTATTTCTTTTGTGAGTAATGGATATTAAATGGTAGAGAGTAAAATGAGTACTATGTTTGGTTGGTTATTTCCTTTCTAAGGAGACATATTAAATGGTGAAAAATAAAGTGACCACATTAGATGTTGATGGGGGCTCTAAACAACTGAAATGCAAATGGTATTCGGAAGTTAGCATTTTATTTTTTTTGAACGGCAAAAAATTATTTATATTAATAATTAACAAGGAACACTAGCAAGCTACTAGTATTCAAGCATACACGGTCTAGAAATACAACAAAATATACAGATTAGCATTATAAGATTAAAGAAATGTCTTCAAATTAACTAAAATTTTGATGTTTAAACTTAATAGTACATTTTGTTTGTGTAATACTTGATTGGCTCCCAAAATAGCAACACAAAGGACATGGACGGATATTAAAAAAGCAATGAAGTTTAACTGTCTTTGGAGAATAAACTTGCAGAAATTTTTTAAACATCATACCATCCGTTAGGCCCAAGCGAACTAGATCCATCCAAATTGACCTATCTTTCTATTATGTACATGCAAACCGCTTGCCAATGTTTTGTTCTGTCAAAAGAAACATGTCCAAAATTATGAGAAGCTGAGACTTAATTACCTCCTTGAAGCTAATGATCTTTGGATGCTCGTGTGATATGTGATTCTTTATTTCCCTTTGAACATTTTTATCAATTTGTAACAAGTATATGAGGTTTAATGGACACAACTTAGATCGATCCTACAACATCTTATCCATAGATTTAGATAACTATTGTAGGAATATTGTTTTTGTAACCATAACTAAGACGTACATCACTTACAAAAA
Source organism: Erigeron breviscapus (assembly GCA_034093135.1). Taxonomy (NCBI): domain Eukaryota; kingdom Viridiplantae; phylum Streptophyta; class Magnoliopsida; order Asterales; family Asteraceae; genus Erigeron; species Erigeron breviscapus. Next base: position 2,478,438 of record CM067174.1, read on the forward strand.
AATTAAAAAACACAAAAGTTGTGTTCGTAGTATTATTGAAGTTTTGTATCCATATTCAATAGTGTTCTCTCCGTCCCAATTTAGATGTTCTAGTTTGATTTTTGGAGTCTTTTTTTTCTCAACTTTAACTGCAATTATTTTTTTGTGATAGGTAATACTTGATTTAAATATAGTAATGCAAAGTCTTATTTATTACTTTCACCCAGTTTTATTAATGTCAATAGGCCTATCACATTTTCTTTATAAACTCAGTGTCAGAAAGAAGAGGGAGATAAATAGAACACTTTCATTTTTATACATTTCATCTATCAAAGACCACTCCTTTTACCTCTTTCCATTCTTTTAAGGTATTAACTTGTTCTCTTTTTTACTTTCATGTTTTTTGCTACTCAAAATTTGATTTGATGTCTTGTATCACAGTGGTATGTCTTAAGATGATAAACATGTTAGTGAGCTTGCAGTTTTGATGGTCATGAAAGAGTTTTTCGAACATTAACGGGTTTAAATCGCCATCACCAACTTTTACAATATGTGTAAAAAACTTTAAGCTTATTCAATTCAAAAAAAAAAAAAATTTTTAAAAAACACAAAAGTTGTGTTCGTAGTATTATTGAAGTTTTGTATCCATATTCAATAGTGTTCTCTCCGTCCCAATTTAGATGTTCTAGTTTGATTTTTGGAGTCTTTTTTTTCTCAACTTTAACTGCAATTATTTTTTTGTGATAGGTAATACTTGATTTAAATATAGTAATGCAAAGTCTTATTTATTACTTTCACCCAGTTTTATTAATGTCAATAGGCCTATCACATTTTCTTTATAAACTCAGTGTAAGATAGAAGAGGGAGATAAATAGAAAACTTTCATTTTTATACATTTTATCTATCAAAAGAACACTCCTTTTACCTCTTTCCATTCTTTTAAGGTATTAACTTGTTCTCTTTTTTACTTTCATGTTTTTTGCTACTCAAAATTTGATTTGATGTCTTGTATCACAGTGGTATGTCTTAAGATGATAAACATGTTAGTGAGCTTGCAGTTTTGATGGTCATGAAAGAGTTTTTCGAACATTAACGGGTTTAAATCACCATCACCAACTTTTCCAATATGTGTAAAAAACTTTAAGCTTATTCAAATCAAAGAAAAGTTTCATTTAACCATGACCAACTTGCAAGGTTTTAGAAATTGTTAGGCACTTCTAGGTTAGTAGATTAGGGAGTTGGGAGTACTTGGGCCTATGCGAAGAATATTTGGGGGGTCAAAGCTTGTATAGTGCCAATATCGAAGTTATCTTTAAGCTCAATTTTGATTGGTCCACACGAGTCTAAAAACAACTAACTGTTGAAATGTTGATAACTATTTGAAACAGTGCCAACTTGTATAGTGTCAAAAAGTCTTGTTTCCTTGTAAGAGGTTTCAAGTTCGAATCTTATCCTAATCAAATATCTCCGGGTAACTAAGGAAATTCAGTTAGGTACATCTGAGTCAAAAAAAAAATGTCATCCCCGGTTAACCCAAATGTGAAAAATCTCATTCGTATACTTGTTTACCAAGATTAGATTATAAGAACACAAAAGATGTCCTAAGTGAGACTTGTTCCGCGAATGGTCCAAGATACTTACTAAGTGTAATTTTAAAAACACATAAACGTAGACGCAAAAAATATTGAAAAAATTTAACTCATCATGGATAGTCGTAGATGGTTGCGGGTGGGGTGGGTCGTGGTAGTTGTTGACTCAACACACATATTATCAGTCATATAGGTTATTCGTAGGGGTGGTAGTCGTAGGTAGTCGGTTGACTAGTTGGCTCAAAACACATGACAAAATAAAAGCATGATTGTTATTGTAACATTCTAGTTTGATATCTCTATGTAGTTGACTTACGGTTTGAATAACTTGTTTAAACTCATAGATGAAGCAAATGACGCCCTTTACTCTTTTGAAAGAACTAAAGAAGGTTCTTGTCGACAAACCAGGTATATTCATTGGTTTGGATGTCGGCACTGAATATGTGGGAGTTTCGAAGTCCGATGTCGAAACCAAAGTTGTTATACCAGTGAGGTACTATCTTGTTTCAGGTCAACTATTAATAGAAGATGTGTACAACAACAATGACTTTAAGGGTAAAGAAAAAAAAAGTCGAAGACTTTAAGGACCTAAAACTTTCTGAGACTCATAACTTTCGGTTTCTAGAAAAATCAAAACAAAAGACCATTGATTTTTTGGTTTTAAGTTTTTTCGATTCGAATTATTCGGCTTTCATGGTTTTTTTGGTTTTTTTCTCACCCTAATACTTAGCTTCCATTTATAATTTAAATATATTAATAGTTATTATTAATTTTTTTGTTTCATGGAAATTCTTAAATGTAAAGAAATTTATTAATAGACAAGTAAATATAATACAAGTTTTAAAAACTTACGATCCCTTAAGTCTTTCATCATCTTCATAATGATGCGTCAAACTTGAAATCCATGTGTTTTTCAACACCTTTTATTTACAATTTGACAATATATGATAAGGGGTTGGGTATTGTAAAACAAGTATTAAAGTAAAACAAATAAGACAAGATCTTGACCCTTAGATCATGGTTAAATTGATGCACGAAGATTCACGAAGCAATTGATGCACGATGATTTTCATGATGTACGGTGATCTTCAGTAAAGAGAGACCTATTGTTTTATTTGTTTTACTTTAATACTTGTTTTATTTTACCTAAAACCTATATATACATATTATAAAATATTAGTATTAGTTATATATGTTTGTCTGCATTACGCGGGATATAATCTAGTTAAATCCAAAAGGCCTCAGTGATAAAAACTCGTTTTAACCTTAACATAATGATATTTAATTTTGCAGCCATTTGATAAGGCCACAGAATGCTGGCGATTACCTTTCCATGGTTAGTTTGTCGGCTTGAACCTTTGTCTTTGTTCTTAATGTGTTATTTACATCATATGTACATTTACATCAAAAGTAACAAATCGAACACTATTATAAATCGAACACCCTGATATTTGTTTCTTCTTTTTTTTTTATAAAAAAAAAACCTGTCTTAATTAGACAATTAATTATAGTCAAAAATCACTTATAAACTTTTTCTTTCTTCTCTTTTGCATACAGGTACAAAAACTGATCGATGACGTGAACCAACCCTTATTGGGGGTTATCATTGGATACCCCTTCGATGAAAAAGCAGAGAACAACCAGAAGGTTTATCTCTATATTTCGATCGTATATTATTTGTTTTTTGTGTATTCGCTTTGGAGTCATGCTCTTAATTACTTTTCCATTTCTGTAGGCTTTTCGTATTAAGGAGTTCACCGAGGGACTCTCCGACACGGGAGTGTTAGGAGAGTACCCTTACACGAATTGGGAGGATAATTACACCTCCAAGGTTCTTACAGATTTCTCCATTATCATATATTGTTTGCTTAATTTGTTTGAAGATTTAGAACTGTGTAGCACATATAAAATGTTAATGGCTGTTGTTTTCTTTTATATGTTTGATATAACTTCAGTAAATAGTTTCTAAAAGCGTGTGGTTATTTTGTTAATAGCTTGCAGAGACAATCATTAAGCCTCTTCATTTGCCAGCCAATGTGGAAAAACAGAAGTTAGATGTATGCGCAGCGGTATCTATTCTTCAGGTATTGTTACTTTGTTATTGCCTCGTAATTTTTCAATTTGATTAAAATTCGTTCAAACATACAAAGTTTTCTGGACTCTTATAAAAATCTTTCACCTGCTAAATTATATATGTTGATGGGATCTCTAATGAAGAATTTATTATTTCATTGGTTGAGTGGCAGGGGTACCTTGACTTTTTCAACAAGGAGGCATGAAAGAAATCAGTTCAACTGGAGCAATGGAGGAAGCTTACGTGTGTGTTCCAAATCTTCTATCTGTGTTCTTCTGTGTGTGTTCTTCCGTGATCTATGGTTACTGCATATTCGGTTTGTAGATCAGATTTCTAAAAACATATAACTCTAGTATCTATTATTATGTGTAAGCTTTGAATGATGATGAGATGTTCCTAGCTGTAGCTTTGTTTGGTTCTAAACGCCCTGGCCTGATTATCATGATCACCGTTTACCATCTTTTCCGTACCTATTACCATTCACTTTTTAGCATTAATACTGCTTTCCTATCTTCTCATGTTCACGAGAGCTTAACGTACTTGGCCTCATTCGTTTGCTGATAAGTCTAATTAAGAAAACTTTTTCAGTGCGCATTGATCCATTGTCCTTCACTGCTTCATGGTTTATTGCCATATGTGGGTTGGTTCGTTTTGCTCCTTTGCCTCTTTTCTGATAAGTCTCTGATGGCACAACCTAGCTATGCTTGATTGCTTGCATGGTGAGATTTGTTTTGTAATGGTTCTCATGATCATAAAAATGCAGGCTACTAGTCCTATAATTCTCATGATCATTTTCTGCCTTAAACTACATGGTTAATAATCGTCTGTCCAATTTCGTTAGAAATCTTTACTTTGCCTAAGGATAGTAAAAAGAGAAGCGTCATGTCAGTAAAAAAAAGGTGTTCTCGTCGTCATGAGAATTTTTGCCTCCTTTTTTTTCCTTCTGATAGGTTGTTCTTCGCTTGCACAGCTGTTTTCGTTGCATGTCCTTTTGCTGCTTACATGTTCTGTATTGAATCATATGTTATGTATAGCAGAACTGTTTGTGAGCAGGTCTGTTCTCTCAAAGTTTATCAGACCATCTATATGTTGACTGATTAAGAATGCAGCTCATAACCCCATGGCCTAAGTTCGCTAGATCCTTAGGGCAAACGAAATTGCCCTGCTTTGATATAAGCTTTGCTTATATATTACTATTGGCCTCATCATTTGAATTAAGCTTTGCTCTCCATCATTTGATGATAGATAGATTGACACTATGTACACATAAGACAATACAGTTACATTGCCTGACCACCTTGTTACTACTGCCGCAAAGTTGGAATCATGTTGCTTGTGTTTGGCTTTCCTTGGATAGGACCACGATGAGTATGACTAGGTGCAACGATAATGTAGTGAGATCATCAGGTCATTGTTTCTGGTAAAGGAGAGCTTATTCAAATTGCTTTCGTAAATTATAATTGACCAGAAAACCTTATCAAACTGGGTGTTAGGAATTTTGTTCTAGTCACAGTCTTGCCAAAAAGCCACTGCCACATTCCTGCCTCAATTTATGGGGCATAGACATTATACATTTGGGTCGTCCAGGACATACCCTGAGAGAAATCACATTGGAGTTTGTCACTAGTAAAATTTTTTAATCAACAAACAAAAAGTATTTAAAGTTTAGACGGGCAAAAAACGTAGTACATTTTAAACCTTGTCACTGATAAAAAGGCAAACGGAAAAAAAAAATTAATACTAAAAAACAACATTATATATAAAAAAAAAAATTAATTAAACTTACGGATCAACAAATAAAAACTATTTAAAGTTAAATGCATGTCGATGAAACAATAAAATAGATTTTCTAATATGTGCCCTAAGGCACACATAAAGTGCATTTAATGCACCTCGTAAATTGAAAAAGGTAATAATATTTTTATCGGGAATTGAAAAAGGTTACAACATTCTTCTCGGGATTTGAGAAATGCATTTTTCAAGAAGAATCTTGTTAACTTTTTCAATTTACGAGATGCAATAAATGCACTTTATGTGTGCACTTAGGGCACATATTAGAAAATCCCAATAATATATCTAATATCTAATACTATATTATAAGCATTTTGCCCTTTTTTTCAAATCTCAATTAAGTAATTGAACTACCTAAATTACCCCTTTTCTTTATTCACTAATATAAATATCTCTACCTAATATACCTATAATACCCTCAAATCTCAACCACTCATTTTTCTCTCTCTCCTCAAATCTCAACCATTCATTTTTTCCCTCTCCTCCATAAATCATTTTATTCCTCTAATTCATTCAAAATCTTTTATCTCAAAAACCGTATATCGATAAATTATAAAAATTGTATGGGTGTTCTTAAAATTTCATGCTCTTTCATTAGAGATGTCATTCAATATACTTTCGACGAATTTTTAAATCCGAAGGCGGAAACCGTACGGCTAAGGCATTTGGCTATCATACTCTATGACTTGACCTATCACCACCACGGTCTCACCGCCACAACGCGCGGGCACTATCTCTCGTTAATAATAAGAGACTAAAATAGTGTTACTTACTGAGTCAACCGAGTCAAGGTAATATAACATTTAATTTGTCAAGCTTGAAGTACCATACCGACACACCGTATCTCTAATGTCAATTCTTTCATAGAATGATTGTTACGGGAGCTTGCGATGAAAGTTTGGTTTGAGAAGCGTATGCTCAGGCCTGAGTAAGTAACGGGTTTTACCGTTAATTCGTCGTGGTTGATGGGTTTCCCTCGGATCATGGGACTAACGGGCCTCGGTTCAATCCGGATGGATTGGGTTAGTTATCGGTAACCTTTAGTCATCGGGTTACCTCAAAAGGAGTCCATGCAATATAATGTTTAAGTAGTTCGCTGTTTAAAAAAATTATTGTATCTTTTATATAGTACGAGAGAAAGGTACTCGCGCGTTACGGCGGTGATGGAGGGTGGTAATGTAATTAACATATTTTTTAACATATTTATTGTCTTATCTTCGTCTTATACCAACAAGGAATTAGCCTAGTGGTAAGACAAACACTTTGTGACCTTAAGGTCTCAGGTTCGATTCCTGCTGGACACAAAAAATAATTCCTTTAAGGTACTCGTTACCAATGAAGCCTAGACCCATATGTGAAGTTTAAATACGCGGGTTCGATCCTTCGGGGTGCCCAGATCATGTGGGATTAGGATAGAGGTATTTTACCGGCATCATATGGCTCATACGGGGTGGGTCGATGAGTATCCAATTGTGGTACCGGGGCTAGGGTTCCCCCATTACCCTTTTTTTTTTTTTTCATGTTGTCTTATCTTCGTCTTATACCAACAAGGAATTAGCCTAGTGGTAAGACAAACACTTTGTGACCTTAAGGTCTCAGGTTCGATTCCTGCTGGACACAAAAAATAATTCCTTTAAGGTACTCGTTACCAATGAAGCCTAGACCCATATGTGAAGTTTAAATACGCGGGTTCGATCCTTCGGGGTGCCCAGATCATGTGGGGATTAGGATAGAGGTATTTTACCGGCATCATATGGCTCATACGGGGTGGGTCGATGAGTATCCAATTGTGGTACCGGGTAGGTTCCCCCATTACCTTTTTTTTTTTTTCTTCGTTTTTTTTTTTTTTTTTTTTTTTTTTTTTTTTTTTTTTTTTTTTTTTTTTTTTTTTTTTTTTTTTTTTTTTTTTTTTTTTTTTTTTTTTTTTTTTTTTTTTTTTTTTTTTTTTTTTTTTTTTTTTTGGTTTTTAGTTTAGTTAGTTTATTTTTCGTATTTATGATTTTTAGCTTTTATTTTTATTTTTAGTTTAACCTTTTTTTTTTTTTACCTTTTTTTTTTTTAATCTTCGTCTTATCTTTCTCGGTCATTTTCTATTTTTATGTGCTTTTTCTAATAATCTTTCAATTATACATTCCCTTAAAATGTTAAATTAGACTTTTTGATCCGAAGCATGAAAATCTTATTGTCATTATTTCAAACCCTGCAGGATGTTTCACATAAATAGTTTCATCAAAACTACCATACATAAATGATGTCACTTTTTCATATTTTAAATGATAGCTTATATCATCTTTTAAAAAAAAGAATAACTGATATATCTATTTAATTTAAACGTAAGGGTAAATCAAATAAGAACACCCTTAAAATAAGAACATGATGAGAACACTTAAAAACTTCATTTTGATGCATTAAAAGTCCATAAAACTAACATAATGTATAACTAATTATCATTATTTAAGTGTTTAACAACACATTGGTCTGTCAAAATCGAGAAAATCATGTTTTTTGTTTTGTGCATCCATCTTGGATGCATATTCATCAAAATGATGCATCCAACAAAAAACGTGATTTTTTTTATTTTGACGGATCAATGTGTTGTTAAACACTTAAATAATGATAATTAGTTATGCACTATGTTAGTTTTATGGACTTTTAATGCATCAAAATGATGTTTTTAAGTGTTCAAATAAGAACACCCTTAAAATAAGAACACGATGAGAACACTTAAAAACTTCATTTTGATGCATTAAAAGTCCATAAACTAACATAATGTATAACTAATTATCATTATTTAAGTGTTTAACAACACATTGGTCTGACAAAATCGAGAAAATCATGTTTTTTGTTTTGTGCATCCATCTTGGATGCATATTCATCAAAATGATGCATCCAACAAAAAACGTAATTTTTTCGATTTTGACGGATCAATATGTTGTTAAACACTTAAATAATGATAATTAGTTATGCACTATGTTAGTTTTATGGACTTTTAATGCATCAAAATGATGTTTTTAAGTGTTCTCACCGTTCTTATTTTTTAAAAGTGTTCTTACCGGAGTGTTACCCTTTAAATGTAAATAGTAAATACAAACGCAAGACGTTATTGGAGCGATTATGTCACTGAGACTTGAATATATAATCGCTTGATTAATAGTCACATCAAATGGCACAAACTAAGACCCTTTTGGATCATTGATATGAAAATTAATGAATGGTTTTTATGTTTAACGAGCATGTATCAACGTAATACAGTGGCGTCAGTTTACGGTCGGTAACCAATTCCTTTCTATTATATAGATATAGATGTAAGTTTTAAAATTATATATTAACATTTTTAATGTTGTTAAAAAAAAGTTAGTGTAACGGATAATAAAGGAGATCTTTTTATTTGGTTAATTTGTTGGTAATAACCTCATAACCTTATAAATTAGGGCTAATTGCTTGAAAGTACTTCAACTTTATATTTTGTTTTTGTGAGGCTCTAACAAAAAAAAGTTCTATTCAAGGGCATGAAACCGGATAAAACTTCTTTTGTGGGCTCCGTACAGGTAGCCAGTTAAAAACATTTTTGAAACTCATTTTCTATTTTCTTTTTCCCTCTTTTATTATTACATGGATATTCCATGTCATTTATACCAAACACTATATATATATATATATATATATATATATATATATATATATATATATATATATATATATATATGGGAAAAGTGAATATAAGGTTGTCCGGCACCTAAGCTTAGGTGTGGAACCCCTCACATACCAATTTTTTAATATTTGTTGAATTTTAATTAAAACACATGGCCCCCCTGATTTTTATGGATTAAAAAAACAATATGTGAGTGTTCCACACCTAAGCTTAGCTACCTAACAGCCTTATATTCCCATCCCCCTATATATATATTGGGAAAAGATAAAATGAGTCCGGCCAATAAAAAAAGTTCAGGGGTCCAATTTGTGTCCGTCCGATCTAAAATTTTGAGCGGCTTAGATTGAGATGGCGGACTTATCAGATTAGGCTTATCAGGGTATTTTAGTCCTTTTTCATTTATCCCTGTGATCGTCCTTTTCTTCCTCCCCAATTCTGCAAACACAAACACACACATAGTTTCTCTTTGTATACACACACCTAAACACCGGTCGGCGGCGGTACACGGAAACTACTAACCACCAAATGATCGCGACGACTGATTCTTTTCCGGCAACTAATCCGCCAGCTCAGCTAAAGGCAGAACCATCTTCTTCGTATTTCATCTTGTGAGGCTTTTATTTTAATAATAATAATACTAGTAATTTAAGATTAGAAGATGGTGGTGTGAGCAGAGGAGCTCCGGCGACCAATTCTTCTGTTATTACATCAGGTATCAAATTGTATTGATTTTTACTACAAGCATGATTATTATTTTGGTGGCAGTTCGATATGTTTTATTTTTTAAGTGTTCCTGGTTTTTAATAGTGTGATGCATGCCAACTGTTTGGTGAAATGCTTCAACGAAAAATAGACAAATAATGTAAGACAACCGCTCAAACTGGTAGACACTAGAAACTTGCCTCAAAATGTTCATCCCTAATTTGCCTGAGCCAATTATAACTTGGCTGATTCATTTGGTACAGTGGTTATAATTTATCATATTTTTATAAAAATGTATCAGGTACTTAACTCAACTAGGTGCTTAGTATGTTTTTGTCCAACGTTAATGGTTGATGCATACAAGCTCTTGAATGATTTGTTACTAGGATTTTGATTATTTTGTAGTAATGTTGTTTATGTTGTAACATTTAGGGATAATGTATACAGTCACTCAACCCTTCGAGTTTGTTCATACCTGTTTACCCAACCCACATGACATGACCATCTTGTTACATCTACGCAAAACAAAGCCATCTGTTTTTCACAAGCTGGTTACAATTGCCCTCTTTAGTAAAGTATAATTTGGCTGAAGTGCACATTCTGAGAACTGGCTAAACTTGTTAATTGTCGATGATTTTGATTTGTGCTATATGCTTTAACTTATTATATCCATGACTTCTCCATGAAATTTATTGTGTTTCTTGTACTATCTTACATATGTTGGTAGGCGTTGCTACAACATTAGCGTTGGCTGAACAACACCATTGTCTCCAGTTGAAATCTGTGTGTCTGAACTTTGTTGCTATGCTTGAAAATCTGACAGGTAAGCGATCCTTTTTTTAATGTTTTGACTTCGATTTATACTTTTTTGTCTACTAATTAATCTTCATGGCCGCCGTTGGTATAACATTGACCACTGCAACAAGTTTTATCTTTTCTTATATCTACATTATGTGATTATAGAACATATTGAAGTATAAATATTTTGGCTTCATTTCTTAGATGGTTATCTTAGCATGGTTCTGCTTTGACTAAACCCTCTAAGTGGAAAACTTGGCAGCATGGGTTGTTGGTTATGGCAAAAGTGACTTATTTTATGTACATATCAATTGGGTTTGGTTAATTTGACCTGGAATACTTCTTGCCCATTTATATCAGTTTCTAGAGCATTTTTAATGCAAAAAACTTTAAATTTAGAGTGTCATCTCGAACTTTAAGAACATAAAGTTTCTTTGATACTTATTCATCATGTTCAATAGTTGTTTTTGTATCACTTGATACATTTTTACCCAATAAAAACTTACAACTGACCGAAACAACTTCACAAGAAAGTGAGATTTACATGTTTGTCACTCTTAGCTGGTTTAATTATTATCAAGACACTTATTATAACAGAAATTGGTCCCCGTGTTGGACTAACCACCTTGCCATCCCAAAATCACAAAGCCTTGCGTTATAATGAGAATACAACATTACGTTAATCATTTTAACATCTTGGTGTATACTCTGAGCCTCTAGTTGTTCATGTAAATAAAACAGTGATGTTACAAGACCCTTCACTATTTTCAGTCTTCTTTCCCAACTTAGAGTATGATCTGAGCCTCTACTCCCATTATTCAGGTTAGAAAATGTCACCATGGACGGTGGTTGAAGTGAGTTCTTCAACCAGGGTTTCTTAAAAGAAGGCGATTTTTGTGGTGAAGACCTTCTAACCTGGGATTTGGATCGAAAATCAGCAGCTAATCTACAACCATCTACTCGAATAGTAGAAGCATTAACAGAAGTAGCCGCATTCACATTAATCACAGATGAATTGAACTTCATTACAATGGCGTTCATGCATCTTCACAGTCGACAAGCTCAACACACATTCAAATTTTATAGACAATAATAGAGGACATGGGCAGCAAGCTACAAGCTACAAGCCTGTAAAATCTATGATGGCACTACAGGAAAGTGCAGGGTATCCGAACAAACGACCACTATGTTTGAAGAACCAAAGCATGTCATTAATGACCAACAACAATCTTCCTCAAAAAAACAGAAAATGTTGTCAGTACCTGATACAAATTCTATGACAATTAAAGATGCTCAGTTTTCTGATGATTAATCAATTGACAAAAAGATGGAGATTGATGTTACCATGCCCAATGTCCAAACAGTGACCAACAATGAAGCAACTAGTTGTGGTGTTCCATATAGGTCTTTTTGTGTTTCAGCAAATGTGATTGGGGACAGAACAAACGATGAAAATCCTCCCATGAATTCAGAATGGAAGCCTCTTCAAAAAGAACTGTACATGAAGGGATTAGAGATTTTTGGGAGAAACAGGTAAAGGATTTCTCTACCTAGCATCATCTAATTTCATATGAGTTTCATCTATGAATATTTTGAAGTTATACTATGTATATGCTTTAACCTAACAACTTGGATTACTTGAATAAACTATTTGTGCAGGAAGGAATGCCCTTTCTTAGATAATGCTACATGCCCTTCTCCATCCAATACCATATCACCTTCTCCACAAATTTCTTTAAACAAAAAACATGAAACCCGAAAACTTAGTACAAAAGACATTATTCTCATAGCAGCCGGGGCCCTTGTGCTGGTTTTGCTTCTTCTATGCTGTTTGCTTTTATGCTGTTTAATAAGAAAGAGAGCGGCAGTGAAGAGACTAAGAGAAAAGGTTACCAAAGCATAAAAAGAGTTTGAAACTGAAGTTTCTGAACTGGGAAAGATTCGGCATGCAAATATCTTGGCCCTTCGAGCATATTATTTGGGCCCAAAAGGAGAGAAGCTTCTTGTGTTCGATTACATGCCTCATGGAAGTCTTGCTTCTTTTCTCCATGGTATGTATCTTGTTGCTACATCTTTTTTTTTTTTTTCAATACATTTCTGGTAATGTTGGGTCGGATCAGCAGAGCAAGACAGCTTGGGTTCTGCTCTATTAAAATTCGTCAAATGTGGGTATATTTCAAACGGGTAAAAAAGAATCGAAAGATTTGGGTCGACACAAGTACGGAGTTTCAAGTTTTTATACATAACTTGTGAAACTCTTTTTACTTAAGTTTTAAATACCATACTTCCATGTACCCTTTATAAAAGTTGTAAATTTATCATACCTTTTTTTTTTTTCTTTTTGCAGCTCGTGGCCCCGAAAGCGTGATAAACTGGTCAGCAAGATTGAACATAATTGTCGGTATAACCAAAGGACTGGTTTTCCTTCATAGCCAAGAGAACATAGTCCACGGGAACCTCACTTCAAGCAATGTGTTACTAAACGAGCAGAAGAACCCTGCCATTGCAGACGTGGGTCTATCCAGGCTTATGACAAATGCAGCCAACACCAATGTCGTTGCAACTGCAGGTACATTAGGATACCGAGCTCCAGAGCTTTCAAAACTCAAAAACGCAAACACAAAAACGGATATCTACAGTCTCGGTGTCATAATGTTGGAGCTTTTGACGGGTAAGTCTCCTAGTGAGGCGACAGATGGTCTAGATTTGCCACAGTGGGTGGCGTCTATTGTGAAGGATGAGTGGACAAATGAAGTATTTGATTTGGAATTAATTGGGGATCCGGCGAATGTAGATGGTAATGAGCTCCTTAATACTCTTAAACTGGCCATGCATTGTGTGGATCCATTGGCTGAGGAACGCCCAGAAGCTCTGCAAGTTCTTGAAAAGCTTGAAGAGATTAAACCGGAGTTATGTTAGACTTCCCATGCTGCTGATGTGGCTGAAGCTACAGAGGCTGATATGATATGAAAAACAAACATCATTCTTTTGTAAGATATATACATATATATTGTTGATTGATTGTAAAAACTAAAGTGCGTTGAATGTGTATTGAATTTGTTGATTCTTTTTGTAGCAAGAAAAATAAACATCATTCTTTTGTAAGATATATACATCAACAAATGCATACAACCATGGAGACATGAGTTTCATCTGAGCCGCTCAAGTGGTATGTAAGTCACAACACGAACATATTTAGCTGATATTTTGGACGATATTCCATGTTGTTTCTCGCGTTTTGGTAATGTTGAGGATGAACTGAACTTTCACCTGTATCTAATCTACTGTTTAGTTGCTCTAAAAGTTGCAACAACAGGTTTAGGGGATGTCACTGTGCAAAGAGTCAATGCAGAAGCAGGCAATGCCCGTGTTTTGCTGTCGGACGTGAATGCGACCCTAATGTTTGCCGAAATTGCTGGGTGAGGTAATAGAGTTTCCATATATTTTGCTATCTAACTTACACATGTGTAAGTCAAACCATTTACACATGTGTAAGTATACAACTTACACATGTGTAAAGATGTACAACTTACCAATTCTGAATAATCATATGATTTTGATATCTAACTTACACATGTGTAAGTCAAACCATTTACACATGTGTAAGTCAAACCATTTACACATGTGTAAGATATACAACTTAACCGTTATGAATAATCATATGATTTTGATATCTAACTTACACATGTGTAAGTCAAACCATTTACACATGTGTAAGATATACAACTTAACAGTTATGAATAATCATTTGCTTTTGATATGTAACTTACACATGTGTAAGTATACAACTTACACATGTGTAAGGTGTACAACTTACCAATTCTGAATAATCATATAATTTTGATATCTAACTTACACATGTGTAAGGTGTACAACTTACCAATTCTGAATAATCATATAATTTTGATATCTAACTTACACATGTGTAAGTCAAACCATTTACACATGTGTAAGTCAAACCATTTACACATGTGTAAGATATACAACTTAACCGTTATGAATAATCATTTGCTTTTGATATGTACCTTACACACGTGTAAGTTATACAACATACACATGTGTAAGTGTATAATTTACACATGTGTAAGGTGTACAACTTACCAATTCTGAATAATCATTTGATTCATTTTATTTTTAACTTACACATGTGTAAGTATACAACTTACACATGTGTAAGGTGTACAACTTACCAATTCTGAATAATCATATGATTTTGATATCTAACTTACACATGTGTAAGTCAAACCATTTACACATGTGTAAGATATACAACTTAACAGTTATGAATAATCATTTACCCGATTCATTTGATTTTTAACTTACACATGTGTAAGTATACAACTTACACATGTGTAAAGATGTACAACTTACCAATTCTGAATAATCATATGATTTTGATATCTAACTTACACATGTGTAAGTCAAACCATTTACACATGTGTAAGATATACAACTTAACAGTTATGAATAATCATTTGCTTTTGATATGTAACTTACACATGTGTAAGGTGTACAACTTACCAATTCTGAATAATTATATGATTTTGATATATAATTTACACATGTGTAAGTCGTATAATTTACACATGTGTAATATATACAACTTAATAGTTATGAATAATCATTTGCTTTTGATATCTAACTTACACATGTGTAAGGTGAACAACTTACCAGTTTTGAATAATCATTTGATCTTGATATCTAACTTACACATTTGTAAAGTATAATACTCATGATTAGTTATACTACTTACACAAGTTATCACGACACTATGTGAAATCAAACAACTTATCAGTTTTAAATAATCATTTGATTTTGATATACGACTTACACATGTGTAAGTTATACGACTTACACGTGTAAGTTGGGTAATAAAATCAAATTATTACGAGTTGTATACCTTACACATGTGTAAGTCGTATAATTTACACATGCGTAAGGTTTACAACTTATCAGTTCTGAATAATCATTTGATTTTGATATTTAACTTACACATATGTAAGTTATACGACTTACACATGTGTAAGTTAAATATCAAAATCAAATGAATTAGTTTAGTAAATAAGACTCGATGATTAAAAAAAACTAAATATCAATTACTCAAAATATAAAATGAAATCCACACACACTAACAACATTTTCAAAGTAGCTCATTATCCACAAGAACCACATTAATCGAGGACAATTCTATGTGAACAGGTAGAACTAGTAGAAAAACAATAACATGACAGAAAACATTAAGTCCACTAGTAGCAAAATTCATACAAGATCGTGATACATTTTTTTACGAAAGTTTGATACATTTTTATGACACTTGAATATGGTTGCTTTCTTTTTCTTATTTTCATTCAACAAGTCAACATACAAACAATGAGACATATAGAAGATAATCTCTTCTGTGCAAATCATCCCCTTAAAGGTTAAACGGATTTCACACCACTTCCCCCTGCTACTAGTTGGACAGCCAACCTTCCAAGTTTTTCAGAAAGTGTAACATATGACTTGAGTTCTTTAAGTACCTGCAGCAGAAAATCATATTTATATGTCACAACCATTTTTAAAAAAGATCACCAATCAGATATAGATAAAATACAGATATCAAATTGGGTAAACCGGACAGGTTAGTTAAAGAGTCAAAACTTTGTGTGGATTAAAACGGGTCAGCTGGGGTTTACCTGAAACACTTCTTAATCTTTTTGCCAAAAAAAACGTATAAAATAAAATACAAACTTCACAAATTAGTGTCAAATATGAGGACAAGACTATATAATTTCAACAGTAATCTAATTTTTTTCAAAAATGAACTAGGATGTTTTACACATTAAAAGACAGGCTTCGGATAACTTTCTACCCCCTTTGAACCTTTTTTTTAGCAAACATTTTTATTTGACCCACCAGATTAAAACAATAACATGGATGACCCATTTACAGCAAACACGTCAAATTATCTCTCCCAAGAGCTAAAAATATTAGATACGTAGCTTTAAGTCGTACCTCAGCATGAACCATGGGAGCATTTACTGCAGTAGCAGCAAGCTCACCTCTTAAGGCTCCAACAACAGCTTCCGCGATTTCAATTGCCACTCCTTCCTGCAAAAAGCTTAAATAAGACTCTGTGACAATACGCTAAATTGAAATCAAGGCAAAATGCTTTCAGTTATCACAAACCTGAGCCTCCATGGTACAAGCACCAAGATGAGGAGTGGCAGTAATGTTTTCATGATTAACCAACTTGTTATTCTATGGATCTACAAGCCTTTATTTTTTTTTTCCCAACGAAATTATTTTGAGAAGTTTCATAAATAAGCAATCCTTCTTCATTAATATTGTTATGGGTCATACTTTCATTTTCCATGGGACATAAAGAATACAATCAGCCATTCTAATGATCATGAAATCTGCAATCTGATAAAGAACGCCTGGACTATCCTAATGCCCAACAGCTTTGATTTCACCTTCAAACCGCAACCGACTTTGTAGATTATCTGGCAAGTAGATGACACAAATAAACAATGAAGATTACTATAAATTTCATGGAAATGATAGATAGAAATAAAAAAAAGAGCTTCTGAGTCAACCAGACCTGACCCATACTGAAAACCTGCTTTGATTTGTTATCTGACCCGCCCATCTTGCTTTGACTTCTAAGCTACCTTTTATTAAAATGACTTTAACTATGTAAAGTTTACAAAACTGTTATATACAACACATGAACACCATAACAATTCTTTTTTAGCATGTCATTTTCGCTTTGTATGGGTATTCTAGAGGTTAGACCAAGAGTCAACACAGTGGCTTATATTTAAACTATATGCCTGGTCAGGCCGCTGTACTGTTTATTGACGGGAGAATTACAAGCTTGGAATTTTATAATCTGTAAAACTCACAAATGTTAACTTTTAATATCCCATACCACTGAATCATAACCCAACCAGCTTGAATCGCCCAATTTTGCACCTCTAGGTAAGGTTATATATACCACTGAATCATAAGGTTATATAGTTTGATCTGTTTGGCTCATCTGACCCATTTCCATTGTAGCTATTTTTATATTAAGTATTTAGCCTGCTACAGATATAACATGACCCAAATCAACCCATTTATAAGTAGAGGTGTTATTTCCACCGCTAGAGATAAATTGACCCGAATCAACCCAATGAAAAGCTTCATACATCGGCTTGGTCAATAAGTCAATGTGCATGGGATTTCAATGTAAGCAATTTCCATCGGGTTAAATCGTTTAGCTTCTTTAGCTATACATGAAGGACCCATAAACTGTTTGTAATTCACATATCACATACTTAAGTATGGTAAAGGGAACATACCAGATTTTAAATATCGAGCTACTTTTTTCCCATCTATATTTGGAATAACAAGTACAACTTCTTTATTTAACTTCCATAGTAGGATGAAAGCAATCAGATACATGCACATAAGTATCAAGTTCATAATCAATAGTGATAAAATGAAAGGATTATAATAAAATATTTTACAGGTTTAGAGTAAAACTAGAAGCACATCATAATGATCACAGCATGACGTACTCAGAAATTACCGTCGCAATAGCAGCACCCCCAATGCCAAGTCCACAAAAGAAAATTAATATTGGATCAAGTATCGCATTCAGAAAGTTCCCCGTAGCTGTAATGCCCAAATGCCAGATGTTACCATAATACCATGTACTGAATTTAATAAATTTAATCTAAACATAAAAGGCATGGAGGTTGCAAAGTCAACTTGTGATTCGGTTGACTTGGGGTGTGTTTTATCTCACACGGGTAAAATGAGTAAAGTCCAAATATTTAGCTAAAGGGTAACAGGTTAAAACTCACTCACAATCTAATTCCTAAGAGATACAATCTTTAATATTGTTTTATATACAAAGACTTAGAATATTATTGTAATTTTCCATAATATTGTTTTTAGAATAATTCTAACACATTTTTTATACAAAAAATGAAAAAATATAAAAACATGGACATAAAGTGTTGTTGGGTCAAACCAACCTGCCCCTGCCCCAGCCCCAACCAGTACCATATCTTGCCACCTCAATATATACCATAAAACAATATATACCATAAGTAGACTTCACATCTCACTTTGCAGATAATTGTTTCTAATATAGTGAAGTGGTTTTCTAATATATAATTGAACATTAAGAATGGCATCTAGGCATTATGCATCCCATACAAGTTATGATCAGCATCTAGGCATTATGCATCCCATACAAGTTAACCTAGCATCTAATGGCCACTTAACCAGTCAAAACAATGCTAAAAATATAATAATTAACGCCACATTTCAAATTATTGACGTACTGGAAGTGTGTCACATTTATTTGACATGTGATACAAACACTACTTTAATGAGGAGCTGCCACGATAAGTAAGTTATTGTTGCAAAATACATCAAGATGGTTATTCATGAATGTCTCACACACAAAACCGATATTTTTTTGGAACCATTGGAGCAAGACGAACTGAGATAGATTAAAAGAAAGGAGGATACATGTATTATAAGAACTCGGGTATACATACGTCCACATCTAGTAATGAAAATGGTCATAGGAGTTTACTTGCAGAAAAATGGACAACAGTCTCAGCCATACAGTATCTTGTTCATCGGGTCCTCATCAGTTAAGTAACATGCCACCTCTTTAAGTCGACCAATCTTCCCAGACACATCCAACTGTAAAACAAGATTAAAGTCGAATATAATGATGAACTCTGTATGTGTGTGTGAAATTGTGAATGTACAATACCTCCTGGCTTGTGACTCTTCCACGACGTAGGCTTAGGGTCTGGACGGCTTTCATTAAATTTGATGCTATAACAATACTACTTCAATTTATAGTCTTTTGGCTTAGTGATCAGAATGATGAAGGTAAAAGGCATAACTGCTGTTATTCTCTTGTACATAAAAAAATGTATACGTTTTTTTGAAATTAAAACCAGGATAACTCATTTCACAATCCCAAAACAACAAAAAAATCCAAAAATTCAAACAAATCAATTACTCCTACCATACCAAAAATGTACATAAAAAAATGTATACGTTTTTTTGAAATTAAAACCAGGATAACTCATTTCACAATCCCAAAACAACAAAAAAATCCAAAAATCCAAACAAATCAATTACTCCTATCATACCAAAAAACAATCATATAACTACAATCAATGTATCAAAACGTATTAATCTAATTATTAAAAAAATAAATATAAAAAATTGATAAAATATATATAATAAACAATATCATATATATATATATATATATATATATATATATATATATATATATATATATATATATATATATATATATATATATATATATATATATATATATATATATATATATATATATATATATATATATATATATATATATATATATATATATATATATATATATATATATATATATATATATATATATATATATATATATATATATATATATATATATATATATATATATATATATATATATATATATATATATATATATATATATATATATATATATATATATATATATATATATATATATATATATATATATATATATATATATATATATATATATATATATATATATATATATATATATATATATATATATATATATATATATATATATATATATATATATATATATATATATATATATATATATATATATATATATATATATATATATATATATATATATATATATATATATATATATATATATATATATATATATATATATATATATATATATATATATATATATATATATATATATATATATATATATATATATATATATATATATATATATATATATATATATATATATATATATATATATATATATATATATATATATATATATATATATATATATATATATATATATATATATATATATATATATATATATATATATATATATATATATATATATATATATATATATATATATATATATATATATATATATATATATATATATATATATATATATATATATATATATATATATATATATATATATATATATATATATATATATATATATATATATATATATATATATATATATATATATATATATATATATATATATATATATATATATATATATATATATATATATATATATATATATATATATATATATATATATATATATATATATATATATATATATATATATATATATATATATATATATATATATATATATATATATATATATATATATATATATATATATATATATATATATATATATATATATATATATATATATATATATATATATATATATATATATATATATATATATATATATATATATATATATATATATATATATATATATATATATATATATATATATATATATATATATATATATATATATATATATATATATATATATATATATATATATATATATATATATATATATATATATATATATATATATATATATATATATATATATATATATATATATATATATATATATATATATATATATATATATATATATATATATATATATATATATATATATATATATATATATATATATATATATATATATATATATATATATATATATATATATATATATATATATATATATATATATATATATATATATATATATATATATATATATATATATATATATATATATATATATGTCATTTACACCAAACACTATTATATATTTAATTATATATATTTAATTATACTCAGTAAACATCATCAACATCTGCTCTCTTTTTTTAAGGTCAATCAAGAATTTCAAGAAATTCATTTATAACCAAAATCTGCTGACATACAAATATAAACCAATCCATCCACCATACAAATGCTAAAAAAACCAATCCATGAAAGCTAAAAAAAAAGAGAAAGTGAAAAAGAAAAAACATAACAAGACTACATTGAAGTACTGCTACCATCCAATATCTCCCAAGTCAAAAGAATCCCATGAATTCAATATCAACATCTTTTAGGAAAGAAAAAAGATACTCGGTAGAACAATAACTTTAAAGATTTGTCATTCCGGTAAATATCATCAAGAAAAAAATGAAAAAAAATCACCAATTCTCATCATTCAACATCATCGGACAAAAAATCATTTAACATCATCTCAAATCTTAAATTTAGATCTACATCAATTCTCAGTCTTCAGTTCTCTTTTGGAATATGATTCCGAACAACCAAACTCATACAACCTCAACAACAAAAAAATTAGATCTCACCATCACTACAACGAGATGAATGTACAAACAAACGCATACAACCGCAAAAAACCCAGATCTAAACCACCAGTTTAAGCCAAGAACCACCACCACCCACCACCGACGCCGACGCCGCCATCACCACCACCTTTGGTTTCTTTTATTATTTATAAGTCAACGCAAACCTAAAAACTAAAGCTTAATACTTTTCTCTTCTCATCTTTTTAAATCTATACTAAAACCACAAAGAAACAAATTTCCCCACTTATAGTAGATTTCATCGACATTAGATTGATGTTGATGGAAAAAGGATGTCAGATGAAGAAAGCCCAAGATTTAACAGATTAGATGATGTTGATGGTGATTGGCGTCTCGCAGATATGGAAATAACGAGTTGTCTAAAAAGATGGAAATGGGAGTAATGATTTGTGATTTACGAGTACGAGAGAAAGTACTCGTGCGTTGCGGCGGTGAGATGGTGGGGTGATAGGTCATAGAGTGTGATAATTCATAGGAGGTGATAGGTCATAGAGTGTGATAGCCAAATGTCTTAGCCGTACCAATTAAACTAATAGAAATCAGCACTACACAAATTTATGTTTACATTATATGAAAATATTTAATTAGTGAAATATCAATGCAAAAACAGAAGAGAGTGTGATAAGAAAACTAAATGATGGCTTTCAGACCATTATCTAATAACATGTTTGCCCCAACCTTTAACTTTCACATTTAATAAAAGTCATGACCTTTGCTATTTCCACAAGCCTCTTCATGGTACAATGAATAATGAATAATCAAATACTACAATCACATCAAGTTAAATGCAGAGTTAATGAAAAATATAATAAATTTGTATTTGTATACATTCACCACGATCAGTTGTACAAACAACACCATAAAACCAAACATACACATCATAAACATCAATACATTAATTCTCCTCATAAATTCCATCATAAATTTCATCATAACATTTGTACTAAATAAGCAACTATAACTTGCCCTCGGATTTAAAAATTCGTCGAATGTATATCGAATGACCTCTCTAATAAAAGGCATGAAATTTTAAGAACACCATATAATTTTTATAATTTTTCGATGTACCGTTTTTGAGATAAAAGATTTTGAATGAGTTAGGTGATTAAAATGATTTATGGAGGAAAGAGAAAAAAAATGAGTGGTTGAGATTTGAGGAGAGAGAAAAAAATGAGTGGTTGTGTAACAATTGTGACTTTTGACTCTTTGACCGTACGTATAATTTGACTAATTGTTAAGTCAACCAATATATTTTAAGTGCAAATTGGAGTTCAACTAAGTGCAAAATGTTCATATAGTTCAATTGGCCAATTTATTTGAGTCTTAAATAATAGTCGAGGTCATTTGATGTTGTTAGTTGGTTATACGATACAAGACTACATTAAGTTAACTAGTAAATGAAAATGGACTATCCATGGGTTATACCCTAAACCCATGACCTTTATGGGTTCACCCAACCCTAACCAATCCCCCACCATTCATTTCACCCAATCATTTTCTTATCCATCTCTCTCATACTAATTGCAAGAACAAAACTCTTGCACTTTCTCTCTCTAAGATCTTCACATTTATTGCAATTCTCAAGCAAGATTCATGCAAGACTTTCCATCTTAATCATCATTCTAACAACATATCAAAATTGAAGGTTCAAGTACAAGAAATCCATCCATTTAACTTCAATTTCGGGTTTTAGCTCTTGGTACAAGTTTTAGTAAGTGCTTTTTGACTTAATTTCATTTCCATGCAATGTATAACCTGATTCTAAGTACAATTGAACGAATCTTGGTCGACTTTTATGTCAAAAATGGTTTATGAGTCAAATTAGACTTGGTGGAGTTCATAATGGGTCAAAAATCGGGTCAAACATGAAATCGTTGTTTTGATGCAAGGTTTCAACATGGGTTAATATACACTCATTCATGCTTCAAATGGGTCAAGAAGGCCTCAAGACGACTTTTAAAATCAAATTAGGGTTTCTAAGTCAATTTAGGGTTTTGAGTGTTCCTAGTTTGATTTCGACCGGATTTGGGCTTTGGGTTGATGATGTGAACTGATTTTGAAGTGGGTTACGTATATTAAGGTTTATGTATGTCCTAAAACAAGTTTCAAACCTCCCCGAGTTGATTTAAGTCCGAAATTTAAGGTTAAATATGAAATGGGTCGTGTTTTGGGTTGCCTTAGCTGCTGCTGCACATCTGGTCTGTGTATGGCGTTTGTTACGCCACCAACTGGCGTCTGGGACGCTGGTTGTGAGTTGGCTGGACGTCTCTTACGCTATTTTGGCCGTCTGCTACGCTGAACTTTTGGTGGTGGCGTCTCATGCTGTAACACCCCGAACTAGAGCTCGGAATATTACTGAAATTATATAGCACACAGTGGAATTATCGTAGAACATAAACTACATGAAATAAAGGGCTCGGTGAACCCAAAACAACAATTAAAGTACACGATGCAAAGTAAACAAGAAGTCATAAACGAGATTCAAGACAAGGCAATACAACTATCCATAAGGTTCTAAACAAAACTCTAAATGGACAAACGGATCACGGATCCATGAGAGTCCCAGTCCAAGCCCTAGCAGAAGCAACAAGTAGTCATCAAGTCTCCAACTTCACACGAATACCTGAAAAGTGCACTAAACAAAGTCAACACTAGGTTGGTGAGTTCGTAGTAATGGTCCACAGGTAACCATCGACAATAATCACAATATACGAGTAGAGGCGGAACATGACTTACCGGTAGCCTCTAAGCAACACAATATCAAACACAACAAGATTACTAAATATGAGTAAGCGTGTAATAAATATGCACAAATGATGTAAATATCAATGCAAGTGCCAAAAGCATAATCAGGTCATAATGCATATCATATGTGTGATCTTCAAGTCACCTATGCAACGATACCCACATGTCATCGCAATGAACAAGGCGGTATCTCAAAATCGTCGATGTATATACGTCTATATACTCGGAATCTGTGGACGTCTCGCACAACAGGGTGTCTATGCGTGCGTCATGCACCATAGACGTATGAGTCTCATTACTCACATGTCATATCAATGACCAATGTAGCGTTCACAATCTCAATTCACAAGTCCATCAATCATCAAACCAACCAAAACTATACGTACATACACTTAGGAGGATTTTACTTTCAACGAGTCCTAGATGCTTATATATAGGGTCACCCGCAGCCTTCCCACCACATCTAAAACCCTTGAAGGCATAACCGACTTCCATGTATGTACGTCTATCCTAAATAATCACCGTATCACATTCATATGCATGAATCAACAAACAATCAATCAATCCACAACTCAAATCAAACATCCAATCTCACAATATATATACATAAACAAATGCGTAACAAATCAAATAAACCAATCAAACCATCAATAAGTCAATCAAACAATCAAACACGTATGTGTGCACTTTTCAGCCCGAATCTCAATCGAGTAGGGAGCTACGGAACTCACCTTGATCGGCAAAAGTAGCAAGTGTAACACCCCAACATGGCGGAATTATGGGGTATCACTTAGAAAAGCACAGCATGACATGGAAATTATGTAGAGTCAAACTATATGCATACAATAGATTGAAACAATCCACAAGCTCATTCAAATATATTACAATAATCAACATTCATCAAAAATACACACTCAATCCATACTTAAAAGAACATGTTCAAACGATAGTAGTTGATCCTAAGCATAACCCATTAAAGGGAAATAAGGATCATGGATCCAGACAGTCCAAGGGTAGTCCAATCCTAGCAATGCAAGCATATAATCATCCATTCTGTCTCTGATTAACTTGATTACCTGAAAAGTGTACTAAAGAGCGTCAACATAAAGTTGGTGAGTTCGTAGGGACAAGTAACAGGAAACAAATGTCGGGATAACAACCGTTAACGATAAACAAGGATGGAGATACTTACCTCATCATCCAAACGATCACAAAACATCATATCAACGTCACGTTACAACTAAACGTTCATACACAATATACACGTTAAACAATATCGTTAACAACAACGTTATGCCACGAATGTGGACTTACTCGTTATGCCATCGACATGGCGGAATTACGTTATGCCACTAATCGTGGACTTATTCATATACCATCAACATGGCGGAATTACATGGGGTATCACTTAGAAAAGCACAGCATGACATGGAAATTATGTAGAGTCAAACTATATGCATACAATAGATTGAAACAATCCACAAGCTCATTCAAATATATTACAATAATCAACATTCATCAAAAATACACACTCAATCCATACTTAAAAGAACATGTTCAAACGATAGTAGTTGATCCTAAGCATAACCCATTAAAGGGAAATAAGGATCATGGATCCAGACAGTCCAAGGGTAGTCCAATCCTAGCAATGCAAGCATATAATCATCCATTCTGTCTCTGATTAACTTGATTACCTGAAAAGTGTACTAAAGAGCGTCAACATAAAGTTGGTGAGTTCGTAGGGACAAGTAACAGGAAACAAGTGTCGGGATAACAACCGTTAACGATAAACAAGGATGGAGATACTTACCTCATCATCCAAACGATCACAAAACATCATATCAACGTCACGTTACAACTAAACGTTCATACACAATATACACGTTAAACAATATCGTTAACAACAACGTTATGCCACGAATGTGGACTTACTCGTTATGCCATCGACATGGCGGAATTACGTTATGCCACTAATCGTGGACTTATTCATATACCATCAACATGGCGGAATTATGGGGTATCACTTAGAAAAGCACAGCATGACATGGAAATTATGTAGAGTCAAACTATATGCATACAATAGATTGAAACAATCCACAAGCTCATTCAAATATATTACAATAATCAACATTCATCAAAAATACACACTCAATCCATACTTAAAAGAACATGTTCAAACGATAGTAGTTGATCCTAAGCATAACCCATTAAAGGGAAATAAGGATCATGGATCCAGACAGTCCAAGGGTAGTCCAATCCTAGCAATGCAAGCATATAATCATCCATTCTGTCTCTGATTAACTTGATTACCTGAAAAGTGTACTAAAGAGCGTCAACATAAAGTTGGTGAGTTCGTAGGGACAAGTAACAGGAAACAAATGTCGGGATAACAACCGTTAACGATAAACAAGGATGGAGATACTTACCTCATCATCCAAACGATCACAAAACATCATATCAACGTCACGTTACAACTAAACGTTCATACACAATATACACGTTAAACAATATCGTTAACAACAACGTTATGCCACGAATGTGGACTTACTCGTTATGCCATCGACATGGCGGAATTACGTTATGCCACTAATCGTGGACTTATTCATATACCATCAACATGGCGGAATTACGTTATGCCACTAATCGTGGACTTATTCATATACCATCAACATGGCGGAATTACACAATCACATACATACAAATACAACATTCAACAATAATGATCACATATAACGATTAACACGTTCAACAAGCACGTTTAACAACAACGATTCATATAACGATTAACAACATTCAACAAACACGTATGTGTACACTTTTCAGCCCGAATCTCAATTAGAGTAGGGAGGGTTTACGAAACTCACCTTGATTGGATATGCAAGCTAAGTACAAGTTATAATCGAGTTATAACGTCCAACAATCGTTTAGCGTTTACCACCTATAAACATATACATTACAAATCACGTGTCAAATCCTATCTAGGTTTTAGAAGATCAAATCAACCTTAGAGGACAATTGGGACTCAATTCGGTTATGTGCACAACCTCAAGTGTCTTAATGATTCAACCAATATAAACAATGATACTTTATCACGTCATCTTTGGAAATGACAGTGGATTCAAGGTATAAGGATTATACCATGATAAAGTAGACTCTCACACGATTCCAACGATGGGTCATACGTTAAAAACGGACTAACGATGTAAAAGTTATGATTTTTCAAAATAAATTAAGTTTTGCTGAACTGGGGGATAGGTGCGGCGCACCATTGCAGGTGCGGCACACCAAAGAGGAGGTGCGACGCACCAAAGGCTCAGATTTGTTCCAAGTTAGCTAAACACGAACCAAACTCAGTTTTTGATTACCAAATCGACTAGTGATGTTTCAAGACTCATTTTGAAGTGTAAACAAACATATATACATATAATCAAACCCAATCCATTTCATGAATTCAATCCAAAACCTCAAAATCACTTCTAAATCATATCAAACCCAAACCAAAACCAACCAACCCATAACTCAACTTTTGGCTCGATTTGTGACCCGGAAACACTTGATTACAACTAGAAACATGTTAACAAACATAAAATGGTGAATTTGAGTTCAGTTTGACTTACCAAAAGAAAAGTCAACTCCGAGAATGAACTTGAAAGTGAAGATTTCTTGAACTTGGATAGTCAAATTTGATATATTATACTTAAAGTAGGATGATTATTATTATTCTAGCTTCAATTTAGATTAAACCACAAAGATGGAGAAGAATTCTAGTGAGAGAGATGGGGGTTTGTGTGTGTTCTTGAGAAAGAACTAGAGAGGGTGAGAGTGTGTGTATGTGTGTGTGTTCTTGATTAATTGAGTGGTATATTAAGATAGATAGATGGGGTATTTATCCAGCTAAGGGATTAGGTTCATGATCAATAACAAACAACTAAGCTTTCACAATTATTCTAAAGTTATGTCGGCCTTTGTCCCGTTATTGGAATTATCATCTAGCCACCGACACTGTTTCACCGACACTGTTCCACCGACACTGTTTAAACCGTATATTATACTTAAGGTTTTGTATATACGTTTTTCCTTGTTACTACAGTTACTCAATTACCGTCTATATTTCCATAACACATATGGGCCAATATCATAATCACATAATATGGGCTTAATTCTAGAAGCCCAATATAACATTATATTTAGCCCAATTTACCGATAAATGTACGCAATTATGTCAAAGTTTTCATTTATTGAACTAGTTACTCAAATTACATACACGGTCAAACGGGTAAAAATCACAAATGTTACATTATTCCCCCGTTAAAGGAATTTCGTCCCGAAATTCGAATCTAACTAGACTCGTTAAACAAATGGGGATACTTGGCTTTCATAGAATCTTCACGTTCCCAAGTAAACTCGGGTCCACGTCTAGCTTGCCATCTCACTTTAACGAGTGTATACCGAGTATTCTTTAGTTTTCTAGTTTGTCGATCTAGAATTTCTATTGGTTCTTCCACAAACTTCAACGTTTTATCAACACGGATTTCTTCAAGAGGCACGTGAAGCGTTGGGTCGGCCAAACACTTCCTAAGATTACAAACATGGAAAACATTATGAACTCCACTCAAGGTTTGAGGAAGTTCCAATCGATAAGCTACCGGCCCAATTCGTTCAAGAATTTTAAACGGGCCAATGTATCTCGGGCCCAACTTGCCACGTTTCACGAAACGAACCACACCTTTCCACGGGGACACTTTCAACAAGACATAATCACCGACTTCAAATTCGAGAGGTCGTCGTCTAACGTTTGCATACTTCATTTGCCTTTCGCGGGATACTCTCAACTTCTCTTTGATTTGTGAGATCACCTTCGTCGTTTCAATAACAATTTCGGGTCCAACAAGTTGGTTTTCACCAACTTCCGCCCAAGCTAGCGGTGACCTACAATCTCTCCCATATAATGCTTTAAACGGGGCCATTCCAATGGTAGCATGATAGCTATTATTGTAGGAGAATTCAACCAAAGGAAGATGCACATCCCAATTACCACCAAAATCAATGGCGCAAGCTCTCAACATATCTTCTAACGTTTGAATTGTTCTTTCACTTTGACCATCAGTTTGCGGGTGGAACGTCGTACTCAAACCGAGACGAGTACCCATAGATTTCTGGAACGCCTTCCAAAATTTTGAAGTAAATCGGGCATCCCGATCGGATATCACGGAAATCGGCACTCCATGCTTGGATATCACCTCTTTGATGTACAAACGTGCCATGGTGTCAAATTTATCATCTTCCCGGATGGCTAAGAAGTGAGCCGACTTAGTCAACCGGTCAATTATCACCCAAATGGTGTCCCGACCACTACTCGTTCTTGGTAACTTCGTGATGAAGTCCATAGCAATTTCTTCCCATTTCCACACCGGTGTTGCCGGTTGGACTAGTAAGCCCGGTGGTTTCTTGTGATCGGCTTTCACTTGTAAACAAGTGAGGCATTGACTAACATACCTAGCAATGTCCGTCTTCATTCCCGGCCACCAATACAAGTCTCTCAATCCAAAATACATCTTGTCGGAACCCGGGTGAACCGAATAAGCCGACTTATGAACTTCATCCATCAATTTCAATCGCCATCCTCCAAGAATGGGGATCCACAATCGATCAACAAAATACAAACCATTATCGTTCTTCCTATCAAACTGTTCTTCTAGACCGTGTAAAGCTTCATCGGTGAAGTTCTCCGGTCTAGTTGCCAATTCTTGAGCTTCGATAATGGAGTCACGGACACTCCTTAATACAGTGAAGCTCATGGCTTTAACTCGTCTTGGCTTCATACGTTCCTTTCGACTCAAAGCATCGGCTACCACATTTGCTTTACCCGGATGATACCGGATAACGCAATCATAATCACTCAATAGCTCAAGCCACCTTCTTTGCCTCATGTTCAGGTCACTTTGAGTGAAAATATGTTGAAGGCTTTTGTGATCGGTATAGATCACACTCTTGGTGCCATACAAGTAATGCCTCCAACATTTCAAAGCAAATACCACCGCTCCCAATTCTAAGTCATGGGTCGGATAGTTCTTCTCATGAATCTTCAATTGTCTCGATGCATAGGCTATCACCTTATCTCGTTGCATTAAGACACAACCCAATCCTTGCCCGGACGCATCACAATATACAACAAAATCATCGGCTCCATTCGGGCAAGCTCAAAATGGGTGCATCACACAATTTGTCTTTCAACAATTGGAATGCTTGTTCTTGCTTTTCACCCCAATCAAACCTTCTTTCTCGTTGAGTCAACAAGGTCAAAGGTTGGGCGATCTTTGAAAAGCCTTCAATAAACCGTCTATAATAACCCGCCAAACCAAGAAATTGGCGAATTTCGGTCGGTGTTTCAGGTCGTCTCCAGTTCTTCACTGCTTCAACTTTACTTGGGTCCACATGAATTCCTTCTTTGCTCACTACGTGACCAAGAAACTGGACCTCTTCAAGCCAAAATTCACATTTGGAGAACTTGGCATAAAGCTTTTCTTTCCGGAGTAACTCTAAGACTTGTTTCAAATGTTCCAAATGATCTTCTTTGGTCTTGGAATAGATGAGAATGTCATCGATGAAAACAATGACAAATTGGTCCAAGTAGGGCTGACACACTCGGTTCATCAAGTCCATGAACACAACTGGTGCGTTAGTCAACCCAAAAGGCATCACCGTAAATTCAAAGTGTCCATATCTCGTTCGAAAGGCGGTTTTTGGAATGTCGTCTTCATGAACACGTAATTGATGGTAACCCGATCGCAAATCAATTTTGGAAAAGAAACGAGCACCTTGGAGTTGGTCGAATAAATCATCAATCCTAGGAAGAGGATAACGATTCTTTACCGTTAGTTTGTTCAATTCTCTATAATCGATACACATTCGGAATGTGCCATCTTTCTTTTTAACGAACAAAACCGGTGCGCCCCAAGGCGATTGACTAGGGCGAATGAAACCCTTGTCTTGAAGCTCTTTGAGTTGGGCGGCCAACTCTTGTAATTCGGTCATGGCTAAGCGATAAGGCGCTTTGGCCACGGGAGAAGCATTTGGAATAAGATCAATACGAAAATCGAGTTCACGAGATGGAGGCAAACCCGGTAGGTCATCCGGAAATACATCCGCAAAGTCTTTAACTATGGGCACGGTTTTCAATTCAATCTTTGTGATCTTAACACTATATACATTCCCATCCCATAGTTCGGTCGTTTCGCCTTGAACCACTAATTCTTCCCTATTTTCTAACGGAATCCTCACAATTCGACTACCACAATCAATTACCGCGTTCATGGCCGATAACCAATCCATACCCACAATTACGTCAAAACTACCGATATCAAAAGGCATTAAGTCAATGTAAAATGAGTGATCACATAAATCTAACACACAATCACGAACAACTTGACTAATCCTAGACAATCCACCATTTACCATTTCAAGTTCAAAACAATAGGACAACGGGCTAGAATTAGCATCGATCAACGGAATAAAATCATTGGAAATGAGACTATAATCGGCTCCAGAATCAAATAACACGGTAGCATATTGGTGATTGAGGAGAAAGGTACCTGCTACGACATTAGGATCACTACGAGCCTCGGCCGCATTCACGGCAAAAGCTCTTCCACGGGGGGGCAATTGTTGGCGAGGAGCTTGAGGAGGTTGTTGTTGTTGTCCTTGGTTTCCTCGGTTTTGATTCGGACCGGCAATTTGCAACTGGTTAGGATGCACGGTCACTTGGACTTGTTGGCCAATAAGATTTGGGCACCGGTTACGGTAGTGGTCTTGGCTACCACATTCATAACAAGAACCCGGGACCATCGGGGGACGTATAGCATTAAGGGAAACATTTAAAGGACCATTCCGGGGGTTAGTTGGACAAAACCTTGAGGTGTGTCCCGGTTGGTTGCAATGAAAACAAGCATCACATTTTATGAAGGGTTGATGATGACGATTACACCTAGGGCATAAAGGGTAGCCCGCATAACCACCCCGTTGAGGACCCGTCGTCGGTACTACTGCTGCAAAAACTTTCCCACCACGACCATGGCGCTTATTATCACGCCTATCATCTTTCTTGGTGCCGCTAGACTCGGCCACATCCTTCCTTTTGTTATCGTTCTTATTCAACTTACCACCCCTAATGAGTTCCAAGGTTATACTAGCGGTGCGGGTGGTTGCCTCTTTGTAAGTTAAAGGCATGGTGGGGTGTGAGACAAGAACTCTCACTTCATGTGGCAATCCCGCAACATACTTCTCAACCTTAACTTCTTGTTCCCCCCCCCGTCCCCCTGCCCATGAGAGACAAGCACTCTCACTTCATGTGGCAATCCCGCAACATACTTCTCAACCTTAACTTCTTGGGGTCTCACATAGTGGGGAATGAGTCTAGAGAGTTGGCCAAATCGGCGAGTGTAACCCTCATAGTCTCCTCCCTTCATGGCAAGTTTAGAAAATTCCACTTGCAATCTCCTCAGTTCATGGGCCGGGCAATACTTAGTAGTTATCATATTCTTGAACTCTCCCCATAAAAGATTATTAGCCGCATCAATCCCCAATTCATCAACTTCTTCGTTCCACCACTCAAGAGCCCCACCTTTCAACATACCGGAAGCATAAGTGATTCTTTGGTGGTAGGCACAACCACTTCGAGCAATGATAGCTTCAATGCTCTCTAACCATTCCAAGCAACCCGTAGCACCACTATCTCCATTAAATTCCAGGGCTCCACAAAGTTTGAAGTCTTTAAACAAGCATCCCGGTTGACGAACATCATAACCCGGTCTAGGTAAAACTTCTCCTACACCTACTCCGTTTACATTTACGTTTTCTTGTTCATTTTGTACGGGAACCGCTTCATCTTCCGGTTCTTCTTGTTCATTATTATTTCCCATGGCCGCTTGAATTCGGGCCATAAGATCCGGCATGAGGTCATTTAGAGCTTGTGTGACAACCTCGGCGGTTATAGGGGGATTAGGATCACCCCGACCACCTCGGCCACCACGACCTCCACGGCCACCTCTACCTCCACGACCACCTTTGCCACCACGTCCACCAACTACTTCTTGTTCAATCGGGTCCTCGGGTTCATTCTGAGGTCCATAGTTAGTGTTAGTTCTCCTTGGTCTAACCATTTTCCTGGACACGGGTGTTAGATCAGTAAGTTAGTTTTCACACGAATAATCAAAATCGACCGTCAAACATTACATACCTAAATCCTTCTAAATCATTGCATGAATATAGTTATCTCTACAGGGATATTATCATGGCAATAATCTAAGGCTTCAGCAATCGTACAATTTACAATCAACAATACAATCACGAAAACATTCAACACTATATAAATAAAAGGGTCAAGTCATAACAAGGTGGGTAAAGCATAGTCCGAATTTTAACTCAACATTCAATACATTAAAAGTGTTTGTATACAGGGTGTACCATCGGCTAACCCTCCACACTGTTAATATATTGAATGGATATCAAAACTCGGTTCCAATATGTTCTCTAAGTGTTGACCGGGTATGTATACAGGGTGTACCAGCGGCTAACCCTCCACCTAATCAACACTCATTAAACATACCGGGGTAGTTACTATACTCTATCCACAAGGCGCAATCCATGAGATCATTAACTTTGTATGACATAGGATAACTTTCGATTTGTTGATCAGTCGCCTCTACGGTTACCGAATGTTATACTCCATTAATGTCATCGTTTCATTTTGCTTATGGGGACAAATAATAAATGCTTCTAAAATTCAACACATCAACGTTCATCACAACATTTCCACAATTAACGGTGTATCCCGACACTATCATATACGTTCATCACAACAATTCTCACATAACAATCAAATCATCATATCATAAGTAACCTACGAACTCCGTTTAAAACGTTTTTATGCATCATACAGTTCACGTTGCACACAAAGTTCCCTATCATGCATGCTAATATGAAATGTGGGTGCGATGGCTATAGACTAGGTAAATCCTCCTAGTTCTACAACCACGGCTCTGATACCATTCTGTAACACCCCAACATGGCGGAATCATGGGGTATCACTTAGAAAAGCACAACATGACATGGAAATTATGTAGAGTCAAACTATATGCATTCAATAGATTGAAACAATCTACAAGCTCATTCAAATACATTACAATAATCAACATTTATCAAAAATACACACTCAATCCATACTTAAAAGAAATGTTCAAACGATAGTAGTTGATCCTAAGCATAACCCATTAAAGGGAAATAAGGATCATGGATCCAGACAGTCCAAGGGTAGTCCAATCCTAGCAATGCAAGCATATAATCATCCATTCTGTCTCTGATTAACTTGATTACCTGAAAAGTGTACTAAAGAGCGTCAACATAAAGTTGGTGAGTTCGTAGGGACAAGTAACAGGAAACAAATGTCGGGATAACAACCGTTAACGATAAACAAGGATGGAGATACTTACCTCATCATCCAAACGATCACAAAACATCATATCAACGTTACGTTACAACTAAACGTTCATACACAATATACACGTTAAACAATATTGTTAACAACAACGTTATGCCACGAATGTGGACATACTCGTTATACCATCGACATGGCGGAATTACGTTATGCCACTAATCGTGGACTTATTCATATACCATCAACATGGCGGAATTACGTTATGCCACTAATCGTGGACTTATTCATATACCATCAACATGGCGGAATTACACAATCACATACATACAAATACAACATTCAACAATAATGATCACATATAACGATTAACACGTTCAACAAGTACGTTTAACAACAACGATTCATATAACGATTAACAACATTCAACAAACACGTATGTGTACACTTTTCAGCCCGAATCTCAATTAGAGTAGGGAGGGTTTACGAAACTCACCTTGATTGGATATGCAAGCTAAGTACGAGTTATAATCGAGTTATAACGTCCAACAATCGTTTAGCGTTTACCACCTATAAACATATACATTACAAATCACGTGTCAAATCCTATCTAGGTTTTAGAAGATCAAATCAACCTTAGAGGACAATTGAGACTCGACTCGGTTACGTCACAACCCTCAAGTGTCTTAATGATTCAACCGGATGTAAACAAAGACACTTTATCACGTCATTTTTGGAAATGACAGTGGATTCAAGGTATAAAGATTATACCATGATAAAGTAGACTCTCACACGATTCCAACGATAGGTCATACGTTAAAAACGGACTACGGTTCAAACGTTATGATTTTTCAAAATAATTAAGTTTTGCTGAACTGAGGGATAGGTGCGACGCACCATTGTTCAGGTGCGGTGCACCCTTGCAGGTGCGGCACACCAAAGAGGAGGTGCGACGCACCAAAGGCTCAGATTTGTTCCAAGTTAGCTAAACACGAACCAAACTCAACCCAAACTCAGTTTTTGATTACCAAATCGACTAGTGATGTTTCAAGACTCATTTTGAAGTGTAAACAAACATATATACATATAATCAAACCCAATCCATTTCATGAATTCAATCCAAAACCTCAAAATCACTTCTAAATCATATCAAACCCAAACCAAAACCAACCAATCCATAACTCACTTTTGACTCAATTTGTGACCCGGAAACACTTGATTACAACTAGAAGCATGTTAACAAACATAAAATGGTGAATTTGAGTTCAGTTTGACTTACCAAAAGAAAAGTCAACTCCGAGAATGAACTTGAAAGTGAAGATTTCTTGAACTTGGATAGTCAAATTTGATATATTATACTTAAAGTAGGATGATTATTATTATTCTAGCTTCAATTTAGATTAAACCACAAAGATGGAGAAGAATTCTAGTGAGAGAGATGGGGGTTTGTGTGTGTTCTTGAGAAAGAACTAGAGAGGGTGAGAGTGTGTGTATGTGTGTGTGTTCTTGATTAATTGAGTGGTATATTAAGATAGATAGATGGGGTATTTATCCAGCTAAGGGATTAGGTTCATGATCAATAACAAACAACTAAGCTTTCACAATTATTCTAAAGTTATGTCGGCCTTTGTCCCGTTATTGGAATTATCATCTAGCCACCGACACTGTTCCACCGACACTGTTTCACCGACACTGTTCCACCGACACTGTTTAAACCGTATATTATACTTAAGGTTTTGTATATACGTTTTTCCCTGTTACTACAGTTACTCAATTACCGTCTATATTTCCATAACACATATGGGCCAATATCATAATCACATAATATGGGCTTAATTCTAGAAGCCCAATATAACATTATATTTAGCCCAATTTACCGATAAATGTACGCAATTATGTCAAAGTTTTCATTTATTGAATTAGTTACTCAAATTACATACACGGTCAAACGGGTAAAAATCACAAATGTTACATTATTCCCCCGTTAAAGCGAGTTACTGTCGTTCAATGTTCGCTTCACGTCCAACACCTAAATATCGATAACATACATACACATTAACATTTATATATATATATATATACATATGTATATCACTTCAGACAATATATAATATACATACACATTAACATACATATACACATATACATAGCTTATCAATACTCGACAAAACCCTAATTAGGTTTCCAAAGTGGTTCTCAACGTTAAGTGACTTCTAAGACTCTTAATCATTGTTAAATGAGTTAAGAAGTGATTTAAATCGAAACTAGGAAACGGAAACGAAAACGAGCATCAGGGCCTCATGACTGCGCCGCAGTCAGGATGCAACTACTTGAATGCGCCGCAGTCAGGTGCAGAAGATTTGTTCCAGACACTTTCCACTGCGCCGCAGTCAAGACTATGTCTTGCCACTGCGCCGCAGTCAACTGCACCAGCAGCAGTAGTTTTGCTGCAGAAAATCGACCCCAAAACAACCCAAAACACATTTTGACTTCCAAATTAGTACCGTACCCTAACTCGTTTTTAAGCATAAATACATATATATAAACATATTTGGACTCAACCCACATCAAGATTTCATTTCAACATCAATCTAATCCCCAAATTTGATTTAACCCATTTCAAACCCTACCAAACCC
Organism: Erigeron breviscapus; assembly: GCA_034093135.1. Lineage (NCBI taxonomy): Eukaryota > Viridiplantae > Streptophyta > Magnoliopsida > Asterales > Asteraceae > Erigeron > Erigeron breviscapus. Next base: position 2,516,119 of record CM067174.1, read on the forward strand.
TAATTCGCCTTTGACTCGATTTGTGACCCGAAATGGTTTGGAATCAACTAGAAACAGGTAGATAAACATAAAATGATGATTATGGAATGAGTTTAGCTTACCAAAAGTTCCTCCTAGTGTTCAAATCCGAAAATGACCCAAAAGAGGTCTTGCACTTTTGATGACCCAAATCTTGATATGATGGAGATAATGAAGATGATGATGATTCTTGCTCTTGATCAAGTTAACAACAATGATTTGATGAAGGAGACTTAAAGAGAGGTGATTGCATGTGTGTGTGTGTGTTCTTGCTAGGAGTTCAAGAGAAAGATAGATAGAAAAGATAAGGTGGGTGGGTGTAAGGGTTGGGTAGTTAGTTGGGTAAATGGGTCTTGGTCCTATCCATGGGTTGACCCATTATATACTAACATACCACATAGTCATAAAATCATAAATGGGCCCAAATTACTTCATTCAATAAGTTTGTTAGTCAAATTACACAAAAGTCAACGGTCAAAATTCACGGGTGTTACATTATTCCCCCGTTAAAGAATTTCGTCCCGAAATTCAACAAAACCCTAATTAACAGCAATGCGGGATACCTAGATTTCACATGGTCCTCTCGCCTCCAAGTGGTCTCATTTTCGCGTCTAGCATATGTCAAATCCTCAAAATTCGTGTAACTTTGTTCTCAATTTTTGACTTCACTACCTAAGCTTTTTAAGAAACTCCAACGGTCTACGCTTCACCTCGGCGTACCTCTTTTGTCATTCACGCGTTAGTTGCAATCCATTTGGTTTGAGAATTCTCCTTTGTCGTTTTGATTCACTACCCCCGACCCAGGTTGGGGAGAACAACACTTCCTACCATAAGGTGCCCTAACCGATGCCACTTTAGCATCCGGGTGATAATTAATATTGTACGAGAGTTAATCAACGGCAAGTGATATCTCAATACTACCTCCACAGTCAACAACACACGCTCTCAACATATCTTTCTAGCATTTGTAACGTTCCTCCACTTATCCATCCGTTTGAGGATGAAGTGTTGCACTTACATCGAGTCGAGTACCTATGGATGTTGGAAGGTTCTTCAAAATTTGAGTTAGCCCGGTATCTCAATCGGGGTTGATGGACACCGGAGCTCTATGCTTAGACACCACCTCTTAAAAGTATAAACGGGCCATGGTGTCAATCTAATCGGTTTCGCGGATGGCCGAGAGATGTGTCGACTTCGTTAACCGGTCCCTAGTCGCTCAACTCATATTCAACCATTTCTTGTCTTCGGTAACTTCGTGTTGAAGTTCATTGCGGTTCGTTCCCATTTCCATTCTCGCTCCACTTGTTGCACCTTCAATTCGGGTGGCACCTCATGATCGGCCTTAACTTGTAGGCAAGTGAGGCACTCGCTCACACATTTAGCCAAATCATGCTTCATGCCTGACTACTTGTAAAATCTTTTAAATAGAAATACGTCTTATCCGACCCGGGATGGACCGAATAAGCTGAATTGTGGCCTTCATCCACAAGGGATGTTCTTAGATTGTCTCGAAATGGGAACCTAGAGCCTCTCAACTAAATATGATCAATTCTCTTCTTTATGGTTAATTTATTGTCCCACATCGTTCAATTCTTCACTACTCAAGTTCTCCGGTGATGTAGCTTGCATTTGAGTTTCCATTGATCCCGTCACAAATGTCTTGTCTACCGTGAGGCTCATTACTCTTGCTCGCCTCGGCTTGACTCTCTTTTCTTCCCAATGCATCGGTCACAACCTTGGTTTTACCCTGTTGGTAACGGATCTTACAATCGTAGTCACTAAGGAGTTCAATCATCGTCTTTTTGTCTCGTGTTCGACTCGTTCCTGTTAAAGATGTGTTGGGGCTTTTTGCGATGGGTATAATCTCGGATGGCGTCTCGGGTCGTCTCCAATTCTTGACCACCTCTATCTTACTTGAACCCACATGAATATCATCATTGCTTACCACGTGACCAAGAAAGTGGACCTCTTTCAACCACAATTTTGTACTTGGTGAATTTCGCATACAACTTTTCCTTTCTAACTAATTCGAGCACTTTGCGCACGTGCTTAATATGTTCTTCCTTCATTTTCGAGTGAATAAGGTTGTCATCAATAAAATCAAGGACAACTTGTCCAATTATGGTCGACACACCCGGTTCATCAAATCCATGAACACCGTCGGTGCATTAATCAACCCGAAAGGCGAAATGGTGGATTCAAAATGTCCCTACCTAGTATGGAACGCCGTTCTTGGAATGTCATCCTCATGTACTCGGAGTTGATGATAACTCGAGTGAAGATCGATTTTGGAGAAATACTTGGCACCTTGGAATTGATCACACAAGTCATTTATTCGGGGAGTGAATATCATTCTTTACCGTAAGCTCATTCAACTCCCGATATTCATCATATATTCTAACCAACTCGTCTCTCCTTTGCATCATAAGATAGGTGTTTCCCATGGCGGCTGGTAAGGGCGGAATTTCTTGGAGTAACTTGAGCCGTGTTTCTATTCCTTGCTTTTCGTTTATGGCAAGCCTATAAGGAGTTTTAGCTACGGGTGCGGCGTTTAGAAATTTTAAATCAATACAAAAGTCTAGCTATCGAGATGGAAGTAATCCCGGCAAATTATCCGAAAAGATATCGGGTAAGTCACGAATAATAGTAACGGTCTTCAATTTTACTCTAGAGACGGTGGCTCTAAGAACTCGAAGTTAGATGAATCGGATATTTCGTCTTGGATCCTAAGAATTTTACCGTTTGACAAAGACATTTTTAACAACTCTCCCACTACAACTCATTAACCGCCTTTACCGTCGTCATTTAATCCATACTTACAATAATCATCAAGTTCTCAATGTCAAAGGTCATGAGGTTAATAAAGAATTTCGATATCGTTTAAGTCAAACTATCACTACCAAGCAATTCGGCTAGACCTATTTAGCACCTCACAATCATTTAAAGATCAAGATTCAAATCTAGGCATACGGATAATTGTAAATCAAGGAAATCAAGCAAAAGGAAGTGAGGCCATAATCGGTCCTAAAATTAAATAGCATTGCGTCGTAGTGGTAGGGAAGAAGGAATGTACCTATCACCGCTTCGGAATCTTTGCGGGCTTCATTAGCATTTCCCGCCAAGGCTCGTCCTCGAGGTTGCGCTTGACGGCTTGGTTGGTCGTGGTTTTGGGTAGGAATGGCAACTTGAAGTTGATTATGGGAAGTCGCCACTTCGGCTTGTGGTTCGATCCATCTTGAACAAGCATTTCTATAGTGGTCGGGCTACCACACACAAAACAAGCACCCTGTTGGCTCCGAGGGTGGTTGGTTTGGGGATGAACGGTTTGAAGAGGTGCTACATTCAATGGTGCCGCTTTCGGTGCTCTACAATTCTTAGCCACGTGCCCGCGCCGATTACAATTAAAGCAAGTCCTACATTGGATAGTGGGAGAGTGGTGACGATTACACCTTCCACATAAGGGGTGAGGTCCCAAGTAAGTTTTCCTCGCCGGCTCCACCGCCGCCCTGACCCTACCTTTATTATGACCGTTGGGGTCAAACCTACCCGCCTTCCTTGCCTCACTAGATTCTCCAACTTCTTTCCTTTTCGATGAGGCTTTACTTAACATCTCCTCATCGCCCATATTTACTCTAGCTTCACGTGTTTCATTGCTTCTTTGAAGGCTTGACGTGACTTGGGCTACGATAGTAGGTATGGCATTTGCTACCGCTTGGGCGATCACGGTTGCCAAATCTGGCTCATCGCTATAGTTAGTCGTATTCCTTCTTGGTCCCACCATTTTCTATAAGGTAAGTTCACACCCCATAATAATGCGGAAGGGTACGAGGTGCAACATTCATGAAATCACAACACAAGGCATAATGAACGACTATAAGGAGTCGTTTTGAAAACATTTCATTTAACATAAGTTCATTGTCTTGAAATATTGGAAATACATTAAGGAAAAACATTACAATAATTAAAGAGTGTTTTTAGGAATTTTAAATCCTCGGTAGGTGGTGCTATCATTGGTTTCGACAACAATGATAACTTGAACAAAAGTAAAGTCTTTTCCATGATAAAAACGAAACATCAACTCCAAGTGGCGAAAAAGCCTTATGTGAATCCTACCGTGCATCTTACGGACCTGAGATACATGCTAAAATGGGTCAACAATAATGTTGGTGAATTCATAGGAGAAAATAAGTACTTTGCATGGAACCACAAGATTTAAGTGTGACCATTGCTAACCCGCAATGTCGTGTAGCCATTGTTCAAAAACAATGCTATAAAAATATAATGTATATATTGTACTAAGCTCATGAATTGAAACTCGACGGTAATAAGTAACAGTGTGCCTCGGCAAGTATTTGATCCATAATACTTGGGAATCCAAATATGCATGCATTCGTTCGACCAACATCGGTCAAGTTGGTGCGACCAACCCGAATGGGGGTGTCAACCCAAATAGTACTATTCATCATATCACGTTTAAATCCATAACTAACAATTCATGATGGGAGGACTTTGATAGGGATCAATGCAACTTAGACAATCATCATATACATAGTTTTGGTACTTGTGTTCCACATGTAAAACATAGAGCATGCATCTCACCCAAAATAGTAAGAAAGTGTGGGCTATGAACTCACCTTAGTTTCAAGTAGCAACTATTCGCAAATAGAGAATCTTCTCGAATGTGTTAACCTATAGAAATAAAATATAAACTTGTCTTAACAATCTATGCTATTATGTTCCTAGTGAATTTTCCCTCGTTCTTCCAAATAATATTGTTATAATACATTTTCTAAAAAAATGTTTTTCTTATGTGATAATCGTTAGGGTTGTCCACGTGCTAGATGGAGTTGGTCTTTCATGGGTGTACATATATTAATACGATATAATAGTAATAATAATAATAGCGATATTACGATTATTCTCCCACACAACCCATACACGTGAAATGGCAAAGAAGTATGGTTGCGTGTTGAAATAAATCATAACATGGCATTCGCGATCATTCTCCCTCACAACCCATACGAGTGCACCGGTTTCCATAATAGGAGTTGGGCAATTGTCAATTAAGTATGGTTGTGAGTTGGAATAACCACGAATTAAAAGTATAAAATATAAATATGTCGCCGCACAACTTTGCACCAACATTCTAAATAGAAGATGGGCATGGTGGGTCTATAAATATAATATAATCATATAGGTCATGTTTGCACCCGAAGCGTGCTAAGTCACCGCACACTTTGCACCGATGTCCTAAATAGGAGGTGGGCATGGTGGGTCAAGTTATAATAGTACATATACATATATATACGTATATAATATATATATATACATAGTTATTTAATGGGCATTTAACTAGCACGTTTTCCAAACTTCACTAACATGGATTATCACAACAATGATTATACTTAAAGCATGCTTTTATATTTCCAAGAAAAGGCTAATCATTATGCATGTTGGGATTATTGTCATAAAGGTATTTCTTGGAAGAGGGAAAATATCCACCTAGGAAATATACATTTATTAAATGCAAGACAATCATTATTAATTTAGAATTAAACAACTTAATTAAATAAATCTTAAATCTGTTGGTTTCCAAACATATTATATTTTCCACAAATGATTATTCATATTCCCCAAAATATTATGCATGCATGCTGGCTGCACTCGTAGTAAATTTTATGGGAGTTCAAAAGTCTCATTTTGGTTTCGGTTTCGGTTCACCACCCGGCCGAAGTCCATGGCCATAAGAAAATGGTTTGTTTTAGTTTTGGGGCAGCCTAAAAGTCGACATTTCAGACCCTTCGACAGTGACAAAATGTTGGTGGTTCGTGGTAGGCTGAAAGGTGGTGGGGTGGTGGTTCGCGGTGGTGTTTAACCAAAAATGAAAAGTGGGATACTAAACTTAGCATGGTCGAATACTAACATTACAGAAGCCTTAGGGACAAGTAAACAACCTGTTGGAAGGTTAGCAAGTCTGAATATGGTGGCTGCTGGCGGTTGTTGATGGTGGTTCGCGGCTGTTTTGATGTCTAGATGTTTCTTCTTCCTCCTGGATGTCGCGGGGTGGTGGTGGCGCGGTGGTTGCGTGGCTTTATGGACGTTTATGGAGTTGAAATGGTGGCGGCTGGAAGTCGAGACAGCAGCGGCGGCGGTGCTGGGCGGCGGAGCAGCAGGCAGCAGCGGCCGGCAGCAGCGGGGGGAAGAGTTTGGTTGTTTAGGGTTGCAGAAAACCCTAGGGGGTTGAAGAGGATGAAGAAGGGATCCTTTTTCTGGTCGTAGAAGTTGCCCAGGTGGTGGTGGTGCGGCTGTACAGTGGCAGCAGCGGCGGCCCACTGGTGGTGGGGTGATGTTTCGCGTTTCTAGAGAGAGAGAAGGTGGTGGAAGTGTTTTAGGGTTGAAGAGGGAAGGAGATGGAGGTGGTTTGGTGGTGGCCGGCCGTTTTTCCGGCGAGTAGTGGTGGTGGCCGGCGGTTGAAATGAAGGAGGGAGGAGGGAGATGAAGTTGAAGGGTTTTGTTTTGGAAATTGGTTTTGTTTGTGAGAGAGAGAGGTCACGTGGGGGAGTGTAACACCCGTCGTTTAAAAATATGGGTTTTCAAAAACTTTTCACCTAACGGTGTCATATTGCGGAAGAAAGGACCTTAAAAGTCAAACCAATAAAACATTTTGGTTTCTGCATTTAGTTGGTGTTACTTGCGACATCATAAAATAGTTCAAATGAAAACCCAACGGTTGCCCAACATAAAACAACCGTCCAAACGTCATTACATAAATTCGACATTAAGTACTGAATGTAAACAATGTCTAAACAAAGCGTCTATAGGGTAGCTAAGGCTCCTGCATTGCATCTACCCAAGCCTCACTCGTTCTGCATATAGTTCCTTCAAGCTAAACCTGAGGAACAACCACATTAAAAGAAACAAGTGTTAGCTATTAAAATAGCTAAGTAAGATAACACTTAATTTAAAAGCATTTTGTCCAATTAAAACAATCTTCATTATTAGACAAGTTCTTTAGGCACGTCACACATCACACAAATCTGCATAACAACTTCATATCAAATAGGATAATCATCCTAAATGTGCCTATCCTGCATTACTTCATTAACCACATATCTGCTTTCTACATTTCTGCTTTACTACGTTATTAACTGCGTTAAGTGTGCTCTACATTGCACCCGACTTGATGGTTCACCAAAAGGCCACCCATCGTATGTCGTTAAGGAATGGCAAGCCAATCCGAGAGTAATCCAAAATCCTGAGGGGGTCAATCCTCCTCCGTTAATTACTCAAACTGCGTGTGACCACGTTGCTAGGAGCCACCCAAGCAACAACTGCGTTAGCGTACTCATCCGGCTAAGACTTGTACGGGTTAAGCTTAACACTTTACTACATCAAAGTTTAACGAGCTCGAACCTACGTTATTTAGTTTAGGTGACTGCATTACCTAAACATTTACCGCGTTACTGCTTTTACGTTTTGGGCCCTTAAACGTGCAAGTGACATGGCAACCTAGCAAGTCTAGTGCACTAGGTGTTCAAGCCATACAAACATGCACACAACATACATCAACTTCATTAAACTACATCAACTGCATAGCGTCATACTACAGTAAGCAATACTTCATTATACTACATAACTGCATAATAGATCACTACATTAGACAATACTTCATTCTTCTACCTTAGGGACTGCATTTCAGGTCTCATGGTCAACTACGTAATCCCATAATACCTCCCAAGTAACCCCATAAGTCCACATGCATTATAAGTTACCAATTGGAAGTATGTAAGTTTGAAACCTGCTTTTAGTTGATCCCCCAGCGTGACAAAAGTAGTGTATCTTACCTGATAGAAGTATACGTGCGCAACCAAAAGCTAGTATTGCCTATAGGTAACCTCCGACACCTATCGTACATTAACATAATGAATATAAGTCATTTAGGACCTTAAATGGACCCTCGTACGAACTTAAGACTGACTACGTAAAATTTCAGAATTACACCTAACGAAGATAGCCTTCGTACGAACTTAAACTTCGTTTACTCTGTTCTTACGAACTTAAGTATTAACTTCGTTACTTTACAACTTACGAATTTAGACCATAACTTCGTTTGGCTTCATTTTACGAAAATAACTTTGAACGAACTTAGGCTTCATCAAACGACTTTAGGCTTTGAACGAATATAGTCCAAACGAAAATGATCTTCGTTTTGTCAAACGAAGATGGCACCAGAAAACGAATTTAACATCAGATTCGACCAGAATTCATAAACGACTAAGTTCTTCGATTTTCCAGATTTTGATCGATCAAGACTTCCTTCCAAACATGTTTTTGACACAATTAAACATCTCTTGATTAACTGGATCGATCATAGACTCGTTTAACATCACTTTCAATGTTAATTACCCCAAAACACCACATAAACCCTAATTACTTGCATAATCTCTTTTTAATCAGATTTGATTCATAATTATCAACCTCTAAATCTGAAAATACAATCAATATATCAATGATTACCTGCTTGACTCGATGATCGATCGATTACCACACCAAAACACACAATTGTTAGCCCCAAAAACTAGATTAATTGCTTTAGGATTCAAGAAAGGATTATTTGCTTAATTATTTGATAATGGCTGCCAAAATAGACCTAATTACACTTATCAAAACCTTAATCCCGTTTTTAGATTTCAACCTATGTCAAAATCAACCCTTGAACTTCTAAACCTTCATTATTGGTCACAAACTGCATTATTGACCAAATACAACATTAGTCCTTCATTAAAAGGCACTACATAGCCTTTAAGCGACATTAAACACACTTTTATTCGTCATTAGTATTTAGGCTCTCAAACCTAACTACTTTATCTACGTTAACCACACATAGCTACATTCAAATATTAAGTAAAGACTTAACGACACCCCCAAATTGACTTAACGGCATTAGTCAAACATTACATAAAAGTTCGGGATGTTACAATTACCTCCTCCTTAAAAGGATTCCGTCCTCGGAATCTCATCAGATAGGAACAACTCGGGATATTTCTCCTTCATTACTGCTTCCGTTTCCCAAGTCAAGCTTTCTCCATGATTATGTTTCCACTTTATCAAAACAAGATCTATCACTTTCCTGCGTAACTTCTTTTGCTTTCTTCCAAGTATCGCTACCGGTTCATCTACTATTCTCTTCATTGGGTCAATACTCACGTCTTTAATAGGAATCACCCTTGACTCCTCTGCTAAACATTTCCTCAAGTAGGATACATGGAAGGTGTTGTGAATTCCATCCAATTCTGGAGGTAATTCCAACTGATATGCCACATCTTTAATGCGTTTCACCACTTTAAAAGGTCCAATAAATCTTGGACTCAACTTTCCCTTCTTTCCAAATCGGATAACTCCTTTCCAAGGTGATACTTTCAGCATCACTAAATCATCCACATTAAACTCAATCGGTCTCCTTTTCTTATCTGCATATGTTTTCTGCCTTTCTCTTGCCACACGTAAGGCTTCTTTAGCTACATTAACCTTTTCAGAGGTAATTTCAATAATTTCGGGACCGGTCAACTGCTTTTCACCGGGCTCCATCCAACAATTTGGAGTCCTACATCTCCTTCCATATAACATTTCAAATGGTGGCATTCCAATACTTGCATGGTGACTATTATTATAAGCAAATTCAATCAACTTCAAGTGTTCATCCCATGCTCCACCATATTCAAGTACACACGTTCTCAACATATCCTCCAAGGTTTGAATAGTTCTCTCACTTTGCCCATCGGTTTGGGGATGATAGGCGGTACTCAAATTTATTCTACTACCCAACTCCCGTTGAAGACCCTTCCAAAAGTTTGACACAAACCTCGAGTCTCGATCCGAAACAATAGATAAAGGAACTCCATGTTTCGCAACTACTTCATCAATGTACAACTTCGCCATCTTCGTTAAAGGCACATCTTGTCGGGTAGCTAGAAAATGAGCACTCTTCGTCAATCTATCTACAATCACCCATATCATATCATTCCCTTTCGGCGTTTTAGGTAGCTTCGTTACAAAGTCCATCGTAATATGATCCCATTTCCACTCGGGGATTTCTAATTGATGCAACAAACCATACGGCTTTTGATGGTCCGTCTTCACACGTGCACATGTCAAACACTTTGCTACAAAATGAGCTACTTCACCTTTAATATCCGGCCACCAATAAATCGGCTTCAGATCTGCATACATTTTGGTGACACCGGGATGCATCGAATACCTACTTCTATGGACCTCTTCGAGGATCAACTCTCGGTTACCACCAAGCAGTGGCACCCAAATGCGACCCTTGTATGTTTTAAACCCACGACTATTAGTCTCCATCACAAGTCGTTTCTTCTTTCCAATACTCTCATTATCAATATTATCCTTCATTAATGCCCTCTCTTGTGCTTCTTTAATTCGATCTAATAGACCCGACTTGGCCTGAACTTGCATGCTCATTAACTTACAAGAAGAGCTTTGCACTTTCCTACTTAGTGCATCAGCCACTACATTGGCTTTACCCGGATGGTATTTGATTTCACAATCATAGTCTTTAAGTAATTCCATCCACCTTCTTTGTCTCACATTCATCTCCTTTTGAGTAAACATATATTGTAAACTCTTATGGTCGGTGTAAAGTGTGCATTTAGTACCATATAAGTAATGTCTCCATAATTTCAATGCAAACACAACCGCCGCTAGTTCAAGATCATGGGTAGGGTAATTCTTCTCATGAGGCTTCAACTGACGTGAAGCATAAGCAATCACTTTGTCTCTCTGCATTAAGACACAACCCAAACCCGTAATAGAAGCATCGCTATATACCACTAAATCATCAGTACCTTCAGGCAAGGCAAGGATAGGAGCTTCACACAACTTCTTTTTCAACGTCTGGAATGCATTTTCCTGCTTTTCAGTCCACTCGTACTTCACACCCTTCTTTGTTAATTCCGTCATAGGCTTGGCTATTCGAGAAAAATCCTGAATAAACCTTCTATAATACCCAGCCAAACCAAGAAAACTCTTAATCTCGGTAGGTGTCTTTGGCTGCTCCCACTTTGAAACAGCTTCAATCTTTGAAGGATCTACTTTAATACCTTCCGATGTAATAACATGACCAAGAAACTGCACTTCTCGGAGCCAAAACTCACATTTAGAAAACTTTGCGTACAACTTCTTCTCCCTTAACACCTCCAAAACTGCTTTCAAATGCTCACGGTGTTCATCCTCTGACTTAGAGTAGATCAAAATATCGTCAATAAACACAATAACAAAATGATCTAGAAAGGGGCGGCATACCCGATTCATTAAGTCCATAAACGCGGCTGGAGCATTGGTCAACCCAAATGGCATGACCAAAAACTCATAATGACCATATCTAGTCCGGAAAGCCGTCTTTGCTACATCTTCCTTCTTTACCTTTAACTGATGATAACCGGACCGCAAATCAATCTTTGAAAAATACGAAGCGCCATGTAGTTGATCAAAAAGATCATCAATTCTCGGGAGGGGATACTTATTCTTGACCGTTCGTTTGTTCAACTCACGGTAGTCAATACACATACGCATTGATCCGTCCTTCTTCTTAACAAAGAGAACCGGAGCTCCCCAAGGCGAGGAACTAGGTTGTATGAACCCTTTGTCAAGTAACTCCTGTAGTTGCGTCATTAATTCCTTCATTTCTGTAGGAGCTAATCGGTAAGGTGCTTTAGCAACGGGCGTAGCACCGGGAACAAGATCTATCTGAAAAGTAACTTCACGATCGGGAGGAATACCTGGTAGATCGTCGGGAAACACATCGGGGAAATTTGATACTACCTCAACACTAGCGATTGAAGACTTCTCTTTTCTTGCATCAATAACATAAGCCAAGAAATGGCTCTTGTTTTTCCTTATACATTTAATAGCTTTCATCATACTAATAATCTTTATTCCTCCTCTCTTCTTGTCTCCATACACCGTTATCACTTTACCCTCGGATATAGGCAATCGAATTATCTTTTGGGAACATAAAATACTAGCTTCATTTCTAGCCAGCCAATCCATACCGATCACTACATCAAAACCACCTAAGGTAGTAGGCAATAGTTGGACCGGAAAAGAACGACCTTCAATCTCAATGTTACAATCGTCATAACCCACACGTATATTATTAACCGTACCATTAGCAATTTCTACCTCCAATGGACAATCTAAGGGAGTAGTGACTTTTTCTAGCTTAGGAGCAAATAATATGGACACAAACGACCTATTTGCACCTGAATCAAATAAAACAGAGGCAGGCTTTGAGTTAACAAGGAAAGTACCACTTACCACTTCATCGTTGTTCCTTGCGTCATCAATCGTCATTTGAAGAGCTCTCACTTTTGTTGCTGTCGTGGCGGTCTTCTTTCCAGCATTCTTCATCTGTGGACAATCGGCAATGAGATGACCCGTTTCTTGACACTTATAACAACGAGCTTTGTCTCTGCATTCAACTGCAAGGTGTCCTGACTTCCCACAATTATGGCACCTTCTAGTCTTGTCGGAACATGTACCTTCATGCACACTCTTGCATGAAGCACACCACGATCCCTTCTTCTTCTTATCTTTGTCACCGCTTGAGCTAGAATTTCCGCGGAACTTCTTATTATTATTATTGTTATTAGAGGACCAGTTTGCTCTTCTTTTAAATCCCACTTTCTTGTCGTCGACTTTCTCAACTACTTTCTTGTCCGAAGCAAAATCATCGTCAAGCTTTTTAGACTCCTTGATAGCTTCAGTCAGAGTTTTGTGCTGCCTGCAGATACCTCGATAACTCGGAGGCAAACCATCAACATAGCAAGCAACCTGATCTGCATCAGTACGGAATAAATGACCCACGAACTTCATCTTCTCCATGAAGGAACGAGCATACTCGTTGACCTTTTCCGACTTCAGCCGTCAAGGCACGAAACTCTTTTTCCATTTTACGCTGCTCATGTACCCCAATATATTCCTCAATGAATTTCTGCTTAAAGTCAGCCCACGTAATAGCAGTTACCATAGTCGGAGTCATTGAAATTGTAATGCTCTTCCACCAATCCCGAGCACCTTCTTTCAACATCCTGCTAGCACACAACACTTTCTTATCCTCAGGACAATCACAAGCTTCGAAAACCATCTCCGTATCATCAAGCCATTCCATGCAACCTACTGCATTAAGTGTTCCATGGAATTTCTGAGCTCCACACTTTTGGAAACTTTCAAACTTGAATCGAGGGGCGTGAACATCAATACGAGGACCCACATTAACATGAGCATGAGGAATAACAACATCATCGACTGGTGGCTCAGTGTGGTGAGAAGGCACAGAGTGACTGTTACCAGTTCCTTCTGCGTTAGCTGCCAACGCCTGATTCAACTGTTCCTGTGTTTGGGCCAACTGGGCCTGAAGAGTTAGCACAAGATTATACATCTCCATCTGATTGGGAATCTGATCCACAGCTACATCGTTAACTCTCGGAGGATTGCCAGGTGGTGGAGGCATCGGACCCAATGAGCCTGGTTGATTAACACGGCGGGGGTTCACACGATTTACATTAACATTAGCGGCAGCATTAGCAGCATTAGAAGCGCCTGCACCCGGATGGACAGGTGGAGTAACGCTAGCAGTAGCTCCGTCGCGTTGGATGTTGCGGTTGCGAGTATTAACCATTTTCCTTCAATAAAATGGTGGAGTCGATAAGCGCAAAATAAAACAAAAAGCTCGTCGAGGTAAGGCTAAAACATAACTTCGTAACGTAAACATCTCATAAGCCCTACAACACCCGCACTCATCCCAACCCATCCTACATCACATGTCATCTCTAGCTAAGGCATCCTACGAGTACCTAGCATGCACACCTTAGTTTAAGTCCAAATCCTATGGTCAATAGGCCTTGGTTCACTTAAACTACTTCTCTGATACCAACTTGTAACACCCGTCGTTTAAAATATGGGTTTTCAAAAACTTTTCACCTAACGGTGTCATATTGCGGAAGAAGGACCTTAAAAGTCAAAACCAATAAAACATTTTGGTTTCTGCATTTAGTTGGTGTTACTTGCGACATCATAAAATAGTTCAAATGAAAACCCAACGGTTGCCCAACATAAAACAACCGTCCAAACGTCATTACATAAATTCGACATTAAGTACTGAATGTAAACGAATGTCTAAACAAAGCGTCTATAGGGTATCTAAGGCTCCTGCATTGCATCTACCCAAGCCTCACTCGTTCTGCATACAGTTCCGTTATATGTATAATTGAGCTTAAGTATGTGTTTTAGTGTGTGTCAATGGCGGTTATAGTGAGAGAAGGTAGAGAGAGAGTAGAGAGAGAGTCAGGGAAAGATTGGATTGTATTTAGTGTCAAAAGGTTACAACTTACATTGTGGAGGGGGTTTATATACTTCTATACAATTTACACAATGCCCCCTTCCATACTTACAACTTTACATTCTAAGTACAAAGTAATATAAAGCATACAAATCACCTACTACATTTATATATCTAACAATCTCCCCCTTAGTAGTGATTTGTCAAAAATATCCAATCTTGTCTTTCTTCAAGCTCTTGTATGTGGTCTACCCTTGTTTGGATGCCAGAACCAGTTATCTCCTTCGGGTCTGTTAGCTGGAACATTCATATTTGCTTCAAAGTTAATTGGAGGAATGTTATGTGGTCCTGGAAGATGGCTAGGTTCATACTTGATCCAACAACCTCCTTGTTGACGTACGACGTACTTAGACTTCTTAGCATTCTTTGCTTCTCTCATCATTCTAATGCTGTCTCTGTACTCGAGTCTTTGGTTAATCTTGGAGATTGCTTTATCAAACAATTCCCTTTTCTTTTCATCTTGCTCATCGTCTAGCAGGCACAGCAATACATTCTTACAAAATTCCAGCGTTCCATCAGAATATGAAGCAAGTTCATCCATTCGAATGAAAATCTTCTTCTTCCTGCTATTCAAAAACACAACTCCGAAGGATGGTTCTTCAATGATATGACCAATACTTAGCTTTTCTATATCTGCAGTGTATAGACTTTGATCTGGATAGGGCACATTAATCTTTCTCTTCACAACTTCAAATCCTATCTGAAAATCTTCCAATGAAGCATATTGAATGCAACTTGACATGTATCTTTTCACAGCATCAAAAGCAACAACATCTTCTTGGTATCTTTGCATGGCATTCAGGAAATGATTGTAAAGGAAGATAATGTCGTCCACTGGCAAAAGTTTAAATTGGGCTTCTGTGAACCGGTAAATCTTGTTATTATCCCTCTTGACATGAAAGCATGGGATAGAAATAGAAACTCTCTTAATCAGGATCACTCAAACCAAAAAATTTTTTTTTGTGTAAAACTCTTAATCAGGATCACTCTGATCAGCACCAAAATCTTATGATCTCTCTGTTCTTTCAGCAACTTTGGGTTATATTGTTTTGTAAGTTTAAGAAGCTCTGTATATTCTTCGATTTGCCTGGCTTCCTTAAACTTGTACATTGATTCCAGTTCAGGTCTTTTGGTTTTAGTTACCTTTGTAGCTCCACAAAAGATTGGGTAAGCCCTTTCTTCCAGATATCTTGATTTCTTTGCTGCTTCTTTAGGTTTAATGCCGAGAGCAACCATTCTTTCTCTATCCCTCAAGAAGTATCCCCGATTAATAAAGTTTAATTGTTCTTCAGTTAGCTCAGTTGGAAAGTAATCAGGGAGGACTTCCTCGGATGTGATTGCCTCTCGCAAAACCTGCTTGTAAGTAGATTTCTGGAAATTCTGAATTGCAGCTTCTGGAGTCTTTCTGAGTTCATCGAAATTGTTGAAATCTTCAAAGTTATAACGTTGAGGAGTTGAGCTAGCACGAGCAGATGATTCTCCAACTTCTACTCTGCTTGAAGGACCTGTTTCAAAATAATCTAGATCTGCAAATTCTTCAAACACAGGTTCTTCAACAACTTCTACATTTGTTGGATTCTCAACAATCTCTGGTTCATCAAACGTTACATTATCTTTCAACGCTTCAACATCTGCATCATCTTCAGCATATTCAATCTCTGTTCGTTCTTCCATCACCTCATCTTCATCCAAGATTTCTTCCGCAGCATCTTCAAACATTTGAGCAACTGCTTTGTTAACTGCTTCAGTTACTAGATCAAGAATAGCAGTATCAACTTGGGTTTGAAATCTAGAACTTTCAACATTCTCACCCTGTGCTCTTTCTTCCATTACCACATCTCCAACATTTACTTCAACACTTGCCGATGTATTTTCAATATTGGCTTGACCTTCTCCTTGGTTCTCCCCCTCGGGGTGATCATCAGAATCAGGATTATCCCGACGAGAAGGAACCGAGGCCGGTCGGCAAGATTCTAAAGCCAACAGTCTGAGTTCAAAAGCAGCAAGTTTTGCATCATACTCTGCCTTTTGATTTGCAACTTGATCTTGTAGATCTTTAACTCTCCTTTCTGTTGCTTTTTCCCTTTCCCTCACTTCAAGAGCATTTAACACACCTCGTTCCGTAACACTCAACAAATCACCTTCAGACCTCAAAATATGCAATAACACTTCACACGCCGAGTCTTTTGTAGGTAAATTTGTTGATGTTGATGGAATTTCATTTGGTGTTGGTGTTCTTTGTGTTTGGGTAGTAGGTGGAGTAGCCAACCCGGGGGTTGTTGGCACACTTGTGGTGTGACCTAAATTCAGCGATGCTGATTCAAGGATTTCCTGCGGATCCTTGGGATATACCCTCACCAGCAGTTGGAGATTCAGTGGCTTTGCAACCAGAATCGGGTTGTGTCCTAGACTGTGATAAATCACTGTCCGGGACTTGTTGTTGGGTAACACCTCTAACAACACCGGGGTCACTGAGAATGCCCGTTAATACAGGCTCAGTTTGATCCTGAGGAACAGCAGTGTCACTACGGCGTTCATACTGCTCCCCAGTCTCGGTCTGAGACCTGTTACCTGCAGCTAAAGCTGGCGTGATGGTAGCTAAGGCAGGATTTCCAAGCTGTCCTTGAGGGTCACACACAGT
>CM067174.1:2539238-2554091 GCA_034093135.1 Erigeron breviscapus
GAAGGGGAGAGATGACGGTCAACAAGTCAAAGGACCAAACGTGATCCTTATCCTCCTATAAAGGACTGTCCTTGAGGTTTTGGATTTTAAAGGACGAAAGGTGACTATTTAAGTAAACCACATGGACGATTTATGTCATTAACTCTTAGAAAAAATTATCATTGAATCTTGTTTTTTTCCCTATAATAACGCCATAACGGTGTAGCTGTTGGCTTCCATAACAACCGTCTTTTTGTGTTTGGCAGGAAATTTGAATTTGGCAATTACTGTTTTTGGATGAAGGTGTAGCTGTTTAGTTCCATAAATGTTTTTTTTTTTTTTTTTTTTGCTTTGGCTTGAAAGTTGAATTTGGTAATTACTGTTCAATACCATTATGGGTCATTAAGCCATCTTTGTGATTGAATTCGCTAGAATGTATAAGTTGCATATCTTTGTAAGTCAATGGTGAAAACGACATAGAAGACTTTGAGTCAACAAATTGTTTTATTGCAAATTATATAGTCTGTGTATATTTGCAAGTTATAAATTCTTGTATGTATATTTTACAGTTTAAACTTAAAGAGTCTAGCAGTGGTATGATCTTTTATCAATGTTTTTATATATATAACATAAACACATTTATAATCTAAAAATAAGACTTAGTTTTGATCACATCCAACACTGCAGATGTTATAGACGATCAATATCATCTTTTTTTATACCTATTGCATATATAATATTGAAATCCGAATGTAAAAGCAGGTGTATACGAGTACAATACGGCAAAAACACTTGCGGATACTATATTATAAGAGCATATACGAGTATGATCGTTTTAACGGGAAAATTCTTGTGAAATGATTTTCATAGTGGGCCTAGACTTTGGATCTGTGAGAATGCATGCCCATGCTAGTTGAAAGACACGAGCAATTTCCTTACGGATCAGTTGGTCAGTTGGATAAGGCAATCGCGGGTCCAATACATCGTCTAATAAAATATCTTGCCCAGTAGAACGATTTAAAGACGACAGGAGGTCCCCGGGATGCTTTCCGCAAAGTGCTTCAAGTGCCACCACCCCAAAGCTATACACGTCACATTTCTCTGTCACAATCATGCTATACGCAAGTTCTATATGATTATAACAAAAGACCGTTAGTAGAGTTTTAACTGAGATTGGACGTAAAAGAAGCATAAATCTGTGTATATACTACCTGGAGCAATGTATCCCAAGGTTCCTGCTACAATTGTCTGGTTGGACGAATCACAGTCAAGCAATCTCGCTGCTCCAAAATCGGCAACAAATCCTTCCATCTCCGAGTTCAAGAGAATGTTGTTGCTTGATATGTCTCTATGAATGATTGGTGGTATACAATCATGATGCATATATGCCAAGGCATGAGCTACCTGTTTGACAATGTTCACCCTCTTGATCCAATCTAATTGGACGGCAAATTCACTGTTACTCAGAGCGCAAAACAGGCTACCTTTTTCCATGTATTCATATACAAGGAAGTTGCATTTGTTATGCAAACAAAAACCATAGAGTTTCACAATGTTTTTGTGCCTTAGGTTGGTTAGTACTTGGACCTCATTCTTAAAACTCTGGTCAAATGCTGGCTGCTCGGCTTCAAACCGATGGAGTTTTTTCAAAGCAAATACCCTACCACTGGGCAGTTTGGCTTCATAAACACTGCCATATCCACCGGTTCCAATGCAGTATTTGAGGTCAAAGTCCTCTGTAGCCGTGATGAAGTCTTTATATGCAATTGTTCCATCGTAGTTCAATATCGAGCACACATCTCCATGTTTTATCAATTCAATATGAATTTTATTTGTTGGGGTCTTTTTACGACGGTAAAGCACATAACAAAGTATTAAGAAGCTAATTCCAAAGAAGAGAGGAAGAAAAATATCCAAATAGACAATGTGCTTGTTTCTTTTGTGGGAAGATCTTCTAGTGAAGTCGTTGTTTGATAAGTCAATAACTCTAAAATGATGTGGGTGATTGTTAGAAAGATTAATGTGTGTGAAATAATTTTTTAAATCTAAAAGCGGTCTCTCTCCTACTAAATTATTACTACTAAGGTCCACATAGTCCAAAAAATTGCAAACACTTAGTGTTGTGATGTCTCCGGTCAAAAGATTATTAGATAGGTCTAAATGTTGCAGATTACATGGATGTTGAAACTTCATGACGTTTCCCGACAAATGATTGAATGAAAGATCGAGATATGAAAGTTCTGACAGCTTTTCAGATTCCTGAGGAAGAGGACCCTCAAGATTATTATGATTAAGGTCGAGAGAATATAAGTTGGTCAAATTTGCTAATCCTAGAGGGATGGGGCCACTGATGTAGTTCATGCCGAGGTTTAAAAATGCCAGTTTGCTGAGATTACAAACTGTGGGATAGATGCATTCAAGTGATTTGTGCTCAAGTCAAGGACTTTGAGATTGACCATGGAACCAAAAGATGGTGAAATTGAACCAGTAAGTTGGTTTCTACTAAGATCAAGGAAATTCAAATGGTGCGATTGGCGAGTGATGCAGGTAACTTACCACTGAATTTGTTACCAGAAAGAGAAAGGTAGTGTAAATGGGTGAGATTGGTGAGTGAAACAGGTAACTTACCACTAAAATTGTTGCCACCAAGATCAAGGACATTCAAATGGGTGAGATTGGTGAGTGAAACAGGTAACTTACCACTAAAATTGTTGCCACCAAGATCAAGGTACTCTAAATAGATGAGATTGGCGAGTGATACAGGTAACTTGCCACTGAAATTGTTACCAGAAAGATCAAGTCTTTTCAAATGGATTAGATTGGCAAGTGAAACAGGTAACATACCAGTGAGGCGATTCCAAGGAAGTGAGAGGTGAGTCAGATTTCGAGTTGCTACAAAAACTTGAAGGGAGTGGGCCATCAAGAAAGTTGTAGCCCAGGTTCAGCATTTCTAGGTATTGCAAGTTACTTAGTTCCTGTGGGATAGATGCATTCAAGTGATTTGTGCTCAAGTCAAGGACTTTGAGATTGACCATGGAACCAAAAGATGGTGGGATTGAACCAGTAAGTTGGTTTCTACTAAGATCAAGGACATTCAAATGAGTGCGATTGGCGAGTGATGCAGGTAACTTACCACTGAATTTGTTACCAGAAAGAGCAAGTAAATGGGTGAGATTGGCAGTGAAACAGGTAACATACCGGTGAGGCGATTCGAACGAAGTGAGAGCCCAGTCAGATTTGATAGCAAACCAATCTGCTCTGGAATGCTTCCTTCAAGCGTAAAGCTTTGAATGACAAGGCGACCGAGGCTTGGAAATGCAGAAAAGTCTAGGCTTCGTAGATCATGTGGACCTTGAGAGGAAGCATAGAAAGGGTAGGAGATCTCTATAGAAACTACATTTCCTGCTTCATTGCATGTGATTCCATACCAATCTTTACAATGATCTGAAGCATTTAAATTTCCCGGCCACCATTTAGTTGCAAGCAAAGCTTTCCTCTCTAACGAGTTGTCAAAATCATCAGTAGCACTTGTTTTGGATAACATAATAAAGAGGAGCATCATAAATAATACAGGGCGAAGAACCATCTGATGAATGGGAGAAGTAATATTATTGTTGGAGGAAATACTACATGACATCATCATTGTTTAATAATTAACAAGTTAAAGAATTAATATGCATAATATATATATTGGATGGGTTGATCAATATATATATATATAATATACTGATAATCAGGCTAGTAGTTAAGAGTTAAGACCGTGTACTTTTGAAGTCAATAGGAAACTTGAGTCCACACAAGTAGCCCTCATCAAAGACAATCACAAGTTGAGATGTCAATTGTTGTGTCATTTCGAAATTAAATTAATGGTCTGGCTAGTTTTAGTAATAGATATATAATTACTAGTCCTAATACCCGTACGATGTACGGTAGCTATATAGATTGTATCATAAAGAAATTCGAATATGCCTCATACATGATTCGTGAGTATGAAATAAATTGTGGTTAAAGTAAACCGATTATCGAAGCTAAATTATAATAAACAGTAATGATAAATATAATATATGTTTAGTAGAGTTTTGGATTTACTGTAACACCCCAACATGGCGGAATCATGGGGTATCACTTAGAAATAGCACATCACGACATGGGAATTATGTAGAGTCAACTATATGAAAACATAAGATCGAAACGATCCATAAACTCGTACAAATGTATACATTCATCAACATTCATCAAATACACGTTCAATCAATAATAAAAGGAAGTTCAAATTAATAATAGTTGATCCTAAAAGTAACCCATTAAAGGGAGAATAAGGATCACGGATCCAGAAGTCCAAAGCTAGTCCAATTCTAACAAGCAAGCAATGCAATCATCCATTTTTCCTCTGATTAACTTGATTACCTGAAAAGTGTACTAAAGAGCGTCAACATAAAGTTGGTGAGTTCGTAGGGACATATAACAAGGAATAAACGTATCGGGAAATACAACCGTTAACGATATACGGGGATTAGAATACCTAATCACATCAAGAAAACCCTAAAAGGGTATACGTTAGCACAACATCAACACATATCACGATTCAACAACATTCCGGCACGACTTACATATGTTCCAAAGGCATGTACAACAACATGACTTATGTGTCTTTCAACAGCATGTATAACGGCATGACTTACATATATTTCAAAGGCATGTACAACAACATGACTTATGTGTCTTTCAACAGCATGTATAACGGCATGACTTACATATATTTCAAAGGCATGATCACAACGTTTACGTTTCATACAATACAACGTTTAACAACAACGATTCCATATACGATTAACAACATTTAACAAGCACGTTCTACAAATACGATTCCATATAACGATTAACAACGTTCAATAAGCACGTTTAACAAACACGTATATGTACACTTTTCAGCCCGAATCTCAATTGAGTAGGGAGGGTTTACGAAACTCACCTGAAACGCCTGTCAGACAGTAGGAGGTATGTAACAGTCTGAAATGTACCCGTATAGTCCAAACGTATTAACCTTCTGTAAAGGAAACTGTATAGAATAACCTATTTTAATAGAGTCAACAGTTTAGTAATAAACTGACGGATAAAGGACTAAAACTGTAAACAGTTTAACGGTTTAGGACTGAAACTGTCAGAAAAACTAACGGTTTAGGACTGAAACTGTCATAAAATCTAACGGTCTTTAACGGTCAGATTATAACTTTGTATTTCTTGTTTCTAATTTAACATAGGAAACTTATAAGTGATAAATAACCTGTTTAAATGATGATTCTGGCTGCTTCGTATCAAGACCCAGTTGACGTTTTATGATAATAAAACTATGTAAAATGCTTCCACGGGCATTTCGCGGTGCGAATAACTTGTAAACGAAACGAGATTCAACGAATCCGTTTTCTTGTCTAAATTCTCTGTACCCCAGTCTATCCATATAACTATAATAACAACTTGAAAGTCTTAAACATTTTCCTTAAATCTAACCCGAAAACCTTACGAGAACTTATAAACTAACAAAATCTTCCAAAATTAAACGATCACCAATTGTAACGAAATTCACCACACAACTAGAGGAATCAATAACGAACTCCCAGCAACTTTCAGAATTGAAAACTAACGTGTAACTTTTACGTAACATGAATCTAAAGTTTCCCCAAAACCGTTATTTTCTTTCTTTCTTTCTTGGCTTTCGACTACGGTTCCTGATGATGTAGTCGATCAGCATGTATACGTTATATATACATATTCAGAAAGGTGATGGAGTTTCTTGGCAACAAGTCTAGCAGCAGCAACTTTTGATGGTGGTTTTGGTTTTGAAAATGATCAGCAGCAGTTCAGTATGTGGTGGTTGCAAAGGTGATGAACTGTGGCAGCTAGCAGCAGCAGTAGTAATCCATAACGAATAGTATTAACAAGCAGCGAGTAGTAGAAGTTTGGAGGAGACTGGTTCGTAATTGTAGCAGCAGTAGGCCGAGCAGCATGGTTATGATGGTTTTGATGTTGATCACAACTATATGTATATGTATGTATAGTTGTATGTGTGAACCGAGAAGGAGGAGAGGGAGGGGAGAAATGGTGGTCTGGTGGTCGTGATCAACAATATCAACAAAACAGCGGCAGCTTAGCAGTAGTAATAACCGAGCAGGAGTATTAGTCGAATGATAGCAACAGTATGGCAGCTCGGTGGTCGTGTTTATGGTGGTGCAGGCCGAGAAGATGGTGTTGGGAGGTGGTGAAGTTTAGAGTGATAGCCGTGTGGATGTGTGTGTTTGTTTATGAGCAAGGTGGTGATGATCATCAATTATATATTAACATAACTTGAACTCAATATTATTATATTAATTCCCTCTTTATATTTATGTCGATAGGCGGCTACGTAAGGAATAAAGAAGCAAAATATCAAATGGAGTTTCTCAATTAGGCAGCCACTTGCATCAATCACTTCAAAATTATTATCTATCTTGTTAGTACTAGTTTTAGACCCGTGTAAAAACACGGACAATCGATAGCCGTTGGTATAAAATTTTGTTAACGTTAAATATTTATCTAACGACGTACAAAATCAAGTTCATTAGTAACGTGTATTGGTTATGTTAAATATTCAATTTGATTACTTTTTGTTTTTAACTTGTTTTTTTTTTGGCAATTCATGTGATGTTATGTTTAAAATAATAATAGTTTGTACTGAAAAAATATATATTTTTAAATGGTTTAGCATTAAGTAAATTTTGATTAAGACAGATTAAAAGTTATAAAATATAGAATAATGACCAAAAATAAAATGTAACAAATGATAAGTTATTGTTGTTGTAACAGTGACAAGTTTGTAGAATGGAGATGAATAAAATATAGGGCTTTTTGTTTGTAAAGGTACTGAAGTTGTACTTTTTTACTTTAGGAGGTATCATTCTTTAATTTCGTATAATGTGAGTTATTACTTGACAAACACCATCTATTTTAAGACCACAAAATACCGGGTAGTGGAAAACAACTTTAATTTGAATTATTGATAATTAAATACCCAAATTTGAATTATTGAGAAGTGCAAATGAAGATTTACAGACCTGGAATGCATCGGAAACATGATTTGGCTGCAGCGACACTTCTCAAAGCCATCCCTGCACCCTTCCCGCCGCCTGCTCCCCCTGCTGGCTTTGGCTGCAACCTTTGGTCCTGGTTAAATTTCTAATATGAATCGTTGAAAATCAAAAACCAACCAAGAGTGAGAGAGGTATCCCCCTAACGCAAAACAATGAATGGTTCACCATAAACACGCATTGATTTTTTTGCAAACTACACGTGGGCCCACATCTAGATGCTTTGACAACACACACTTACCGGCTTGCACTACTTTAAGACAGTTTACTTCTAGATCTCTTTAATATAGGTCTATAGTTGGGTAAATAGAATGAATTAGACCCGAAGAATAACATAACACATGAGAATAGGTAGGTTGGGAAAGACCTGTATTTTTGTAACTTGCAGACCGAAAACCAAAAAGATAAATCAGGTTGGCTCAGCAAGAAAATTCATTATTACAAAAACCAATCAATGTGGTACTGTATAGTATGAAAAACTTATAAGTATAAATTCCAGACAAAGGACAATGCTAAAAATATGTAAAACAAGAATATTAACACACACACACGAGAACCGACAGACAACTTCTTGTAGTGTCTCTCTCTCGTCTCTCTCTGCCTCGACGTATAGAGGTAGAGTAGTCGACTCACTTCTGTCCTTCTGCTCGGCGTCTCCGCCTCTATGTATATAGATACCTAACAGTATATATTAGTATAACATGCAAAGAAGATATTTTAAATTGTATTCTTATTTAAACCCAATAAGGCTCGTTGTTTAGAAGAATTATATTATAATGAAAAATATACACATCTTCAAATGTATATAGTAAATATAAATGAATACCTTTTTTTAACTATTCGTGAACATATATGTCCATCCACACAATTTGCAAATTATGCCCAATTGACAATGTGAGATTGCCAAGTAGCAGTCTTAACTTTCAAAAACTTAATCCACCTAATGTTGAAAATGTACATGAAAAATTATACTATAAACACTTGTATAACAAATTGTACAAACACCCATATAACAAACGGTATAAACACATGTATCTAACATCCATATAACCAAGCCTTTAAAAAAACATGCATATAACCAGTATATGATTAAAAAAAACTCAATAACAAAAAACACAATAACAATTGAATTTGGCCAATAGGAAATGGACACGTAAGCTTCTTGAAACATTCCCCCTGCAAGTGGTCCCACAATACCGTTAGAAATGTCATTGTCACACGTGCCTTCCTTTACAGCTGTCATTCTTCTTTATTTGGCCTCATATGGGACTTCAGTGGATTGTATTCGGGCTGATACTTTCCTATTGTTCATAACTCCTCTCATAGTCACGAGACTCGCTAAGTGGTTTTCACTGAGCCTGATCTGGATCCTTCAGGCTGATGGCCTATCTGTATCGTCCATTCATAAGACTGGACATCTCACTATCACTGGAAACATAGCTCAGTTCACTGGGATGCTCGCTGGAAGTGTAAATGAAACGGATATCTGGGAAGTGTATTGGCATGGGGTTCACTGAAATGACTGCTGAAGCTTGACTGGCTAGCTTCACTGACAAGTAGTTGCTGAAGCAAAGTTGAACTTCACCAGTGGACATTTGCTGCCACTTGCTCGCTGAAGGATTATCATCAGTAGCACTTATTACAAGTTGAGCCATCCCTGAGCTTGTTATTGAAAGCATCGTTTGTTGCTTGCTGATCTTGCTCGCTGAAATATTACTTGCTGACTGAATCTGCATCAGTGAGTGTTGTTGCTGATCACGACTCGATCTATCATTGATGGCTACTGAGATTAGCAAGGCTTGACTGATTCGTTTAGCTTCAGCAAAGGCACTTGACTTAGCACTCAGGCCACCAAGCTCCATCAGATTTTGGTTAGCTTTCACATCAGCATAACACATTAGATCAGCAAATAGGATAGTCATGGGCTGATCATTACTCAGCACGTCAACACATATAAGTAAGCACTTGTTGCTGATGGTAACAACATGTTTTGTCCTAAAATACAAGATTGGTAGGAGATTAGTTGTTCGCTGATCCATAATGATCATATGAACGAACCAACCATTTTCTTGATAATATCTCGAGGTCATTTTCGCATCAATAAGTCCATGGGATCGTTGTCTATGGCATTGGAAAAGTGATTATCCGTTTGGACAGCCGAAGACCAGGAGATTACACCCATGTTGTGCTGCAAGTCAACTGGCGAAAAGTTGTTGAAGACATTGGAATGAGAGGGGGGGATGATGTGAAGTGTGAAATGAGGCTTCAACTCAATATTGACAAATGTGATGGAGACGTGGCTGATTTTGACATATGCTATGAATAGTTGATGAAATCTCATGTGCGCTGAAGGACTTCTCATGGTAATGTTCAACATGTGTGTCATTTGGTCATAAGTTTGTATGTGATAATATTATGAAGGTGTTTGTCTGCTGTGATACTTGGTACTATTTCTGGTATCGTCTATCGGCATTGTATTTGCTGGAACTTGTTCTTTTGTCGGTGGGTTGATTAGGTAACAAAAATGTAGCTACAACCCTTTGGTAGCTATTTTTAGGACGTTTGATGTATTAACGTGACAAAACTTTGGTATGTTTTAAAGTATTTAGTTATCGTAATTCTGTGTTGTTTCTTTTGTACATATGTTGGCTTATTTGTGTTATCTTGCATTATTACATAGATGTAATGCATAAGACCGGGCTGCCACTAAGTGGTATATTAATTGTGTAATTGTTATCACAGAGCTTTATATTAAAGAGAAAATCATATGTCAAAAGAGAGTAAAGATGAACCATGTCCATTATTAGTGATAGCAAACAAAAATTAAAACTTACTTTGATAACATGTTTATACAATTCATAAGTATTGCAAAACTTCTTTAAAAACAACATTAGTTGTATTGGGCGCTAGGTTGCCATCTTTATCAGTAATCAAGATCTTCAAGCCCTTCTTGCTTTTGACCCGGGATACGGCCACATACAACTGACCATGGCATTTGAGATGAAGTAGTATTTTGATGAGTACCAGTACTTACCTTTTGCTTTCCTTTTCTCAAAGTATTGATAGGTTCTCTAATTGGAGGAGTATGAAGAATGGAATTTGATAGTGTGTTATTGGATGCAAAGTTGGTCATTGGGGAACCTTTTACATCATAAAGAAGTCGATTAATAGTTACCATTAATAGTCATAATTAGTTTACATCCTGACTTGTATAAAGGTTTGTTTGCTTGCTGATAAAGGGTCACTGCCCCATTGTGTTCGCTGATAAAAAGGGTCACTGATAAAGGTCACTGCGGCTCGCTGATAAAGGGTCACTGCGGCTCGCTGATAATGGGTTACTGTTAAATGTGTTCGGAGCGAGAGAATGGTTAACTGTAAGGCGTATTATTTTGTGAACTCAGTATTTATATGTGTTGCATGTTAGTGTAACGTGTGATTTATGCACACTTGTAGGATGGTCTGATCAATACCGGAGATCTGTGGGTTTGGTATGACTGCACCCAAATCACTTGTGTTGATTGTGATTGTTTGGGTTATGGAAATGTATAATACAGACTCACCGGGGATACAAAAAGTCATAATCACTCACATAAAAGAGAGAGAAGAGAGAGATACGAGAGCGAGATAGCCACTGTGAGAAGCAGTATGTACGCATGTATGGAAGAAAATGGAGAAGTAAAGTCTGGAATACTTGTACTTGTACTGCGATATCTTGTGGACTTAGGCTCTGCAACATTTTCTATCATTGTGGATGCAGATTTGGACGTTGTGGAACCTTTTACACAATAAAAAAGTCGATAAGTAGTTACTATTAATAGTCATAATAACTAAACATTAGCAAAAGTCAAAAGGAATTACCATTAAAAAGAGAGAACGATGGTATGGAAGATGTTGGAGAATGCAACTGTGGAGTAGTTGTACTTCTAGTGCCATATTTTGTGGATTTAGGTGGGACAATAACTGATGATGAAGGAGTATACACTGGTGAAGGAGTGTTTTTAAAAGTTTTATATCTAGTTGATAATGGTGTAATAACACTTGATCCAGGGCTAACATTAAAAGGGTTTATGGTAGAATTTGTAATGTTTGAAAGGGGAGATCTTGCACTAAGCTTACGATCTTGTAAAATAGTTTTTCTCTTCTTACGGTTAGATGCACAACTTGATGGTGATAACACAGGTTCACCATCACTATGTTCTTTGATCAAATGCTGTTTTTGTTTATCCATGAAATTGAGTTTTCTAAAAGTTAGTGTGTGGGAGGTGTGTTATGTGTTAGGAATTTAGATTAAAGTGGAGGGAAAAAGTATGTGGTTAACACTCAGTGTTTAAGTTTTTTTAGTTAAACTTTAGTTAAAGTTTGAATTTTTGGGAGTAAATTTCAAAATTTTGTAGTTAAACTTTAGTTAAAGTTTGAATTTTTGGGAGTAAAATTCAAATTTTTTCAAGTATTTTTTAATAATTTGGAACTAACTTTCAAAATTTTAAATTAAGTGGATTTGAATAATTTGTAAGGTGGGAATTGAAATTATAAAAGTTACCCAACATGTTTCATAATTTATAATAATGTGTTTGAAAATGTATTAGTTTCTGCAAAGTTAATAGTATATGACAATGGTGGAATCTTGAGATTGGCATCTGCAAGTTGAAATACTGTAAATTACATGAGTTACTTAAAATTTAATATAATCTGCAACCTGTGCCTTGCAAATATTTTAGTTACTGGATAATTGTTACTATATGATTATAATGTGGAACTTAATTCAGAAAGTATTAACTTGTGATTCAAATTGCGACTGAAATCCATGTTAACAAAAGATTAATGACATAGTAGCATTAGAAGTTGAACTTCTACATGTTCATAGCATTTAGAAGTGTTACTTCTAAATGAAGTTTAGCATGAAGACTGGAGCATCTCACTGGAGTGCAACTGAAACATAGCTGGCAAGTTCACTGGTGGATGCTCGCTGAAGTGTAAATGACGGATACTCG
Organism: Erigeron breviscapus; assembly: GCA_034093135.1. NCBI lineage: Eukaryota > Viridiplantae > Streptophyta > Magnoliopsida > Asterales > Asteraceae > Erigeron > Erigeron breviscapus. Next base: position 2,551,330 of record CM067174.1, read on the forward strand.
CTGAAGTGTCATTGGCATGGTTCACTGAAATGACTGCTGAAGCTTGACTGGCTAGCTTCACTGACAAGTAGTTGCTGAAGCAAAGTTGAACTTCACCAGTGGACATTTGCTGCCACTTGCTCGCTGAAGGATTATCATCAGTAGCACTTATTACAAGTTGAGCCATCCCTGAGCTTGTTATTGAAAGCATCGTTTGTTGCTTGCTGATCTTGCTCGCTGAAATATTACTTGCTGACTGAATCTGCATCAGTGAGTGTTGTTGCTGATCACGACTCGATCTATCATTGATGGCTACTGAGATTAGCAAGGCTTGACTGATTCGTTTAGCTTCAGCAAAGGCACTTGACTTAGCACTCAGGCCACCAAGCTCCATCAGATTTTGGTTAGCTTTCACATCAGCATAACACATTGGATAAGCAAATAGGATAGTCATGGGCTGATCATTACTCAGCACGTCAACACATATAAGTAAGCACTTGTTGCTGATGGTAACAACATGTTTTGTCCTAAAATACAATATAGATTATTATTGGAGGTTCGGAATCCAATATATATATTATATTATCGATAAATAATTAAAGATACGAAAATTAATTTATAAATTTATTTACCTCTTCTCCTTGATTTGACCGCCGGCTCAGTAAGAACAATATCATCATCCTGATGCAAAACACATAACAAATACAAAAATTGATAATTAAAACCACCAAGTCTTCAATACCAGGCAACCCAAATATCTCTTCCAACAAAACCACCACATCCACAATATAAATAGCTAACAATTTTTATAACTACAAAAATTGATGAAGATAGATTGATGAAGATGGATGACTAAGAATAAGATGAAGAAGCCAATAGAAAAAACTTACAAAAAGTTTTTGTTCATTGTTTTGTATAGATCGGAATCAAAATCAAAAGAATAAATACAATAACTGTCAAAAAAAATTCAAAGATCTGAATAAATATTAATAACAATGAAAATTTGTTTGAAATGAATTTTACCTTGTTAGCTTAAAAGCAGATGGAGAACATGTTATTATGTGAGGAATGAGAGAAGTTGATCAGAGATGACCTTCGCTGCCGTGGATCTGACCGGAGATGAGCTACCATCGTTGATCTGATCGGAGACTGTAACAACCAACAAAAAAATATTAGGGTTTTCGGGCTAAAAATTAAGATAGTGATGATAAGAGAAAAATAATTAGAAGACTCAAAAAGAAAGATGACGAGAAGAGAAGAGAGAAAGAGAAGATTGAAAGAGAAAAAGGTTGAGTGAAAAAAAAGATCTGTAACTTTTGAGTTTTTTTTGGGAAAATGAAAAAGAAAGAGAAAGAAGAGTATTAAAGAAGATTGGATCAAATCTTCCCATGGAAGCTAAAAAAAAACACACATGACATCAGCCATTATGTGTTTTTTATGATGTGGATAACCTTAAAGGCCGACACATAAGCCTTTTCTTAGGTCATCACCTAATCTCCTTTAATATAGTTAGAGATATATATATATACACATGCAAGATAAATTGATAATTCCTTATTTCTGCCGGCGACAACTATAATATATTAGGATGTTTACAGTATATACTAGTTATATACTAAATCATTAAGATAGATAGATTAGATATTTAGTGTTTAGTAGTATAATATATCCCTTAATTTACATACCTCTAATGCATATTTATTTTACTAGCATTTATAGTAATTGTACAGCTAGTTAATTGAGAAATTAATAACATAAACAAAAATACTCACGAGCGTACAACTTTTATAAATTATTATAAATCCATAATATGGATAAATCATTTCATATAATATAAAGGTTGTGTCGGTTTTTGTCCTATTAGTACCATTATTAGTTATCCGCCGACACTGTTTGAAACTGTACATTATACTAATTGAGTCGATGTTTGCTAAATGTTTAACCCGTGATTTAATCTAAATAATTGACGTTATATTGTCTAACTTTAAATGTGATCTTATTAAGGCATTAGATATAATACCCTAGGATTTGGTATCCCTAGTCATCTAATCTTATTTATGTATCGTTGAATAAAATGTACCAGCACTCAGTTTATCGCCAAATTTTCATAGTTTCATAAAATTTCACCGATTTTTATTTCCAATAGTTAGGGGACCAAAATGGCAATTGTTACATTTACCTAAAAGGATTTCACATCAAAATCGGAACTTGTAAGCATAGTGGATGACGGCAAATAGCCTTGTGATTTCGGATCGTAAACTCAAAATTTTGAAGTCTTCATGTTAATAACTTATTATAATAATAGAGTTGAAGAATTGAGAAAGAAAAAGAGACAATTTTATTAATGAGAAAACGATCAATCAAATAAGGTTATAATGTGTTTTGTATCTATAAGCCAAGAGTTAGAGTTTAATTCTAAGTCTAATAAGAAAATTGAATCTATATACAATTAAAAAAGCTAATTTAATAAAATAAATAAATTGAAAAGACACGTGTCGATCAAGGATTGTGCCACGTGTCGTTTTATGAACATCTTAATCCTGTTTTAGTTAATTGGTAGATAATAGTAAACATAAGTTAAAATTATATCCGTAAAGGAATTCGAAAGCTACAATAAAACAAAAATGTAAAGTTCCCTGTACCTAAGAAGAAGAAAAACAAATCAGTAAATCAGGATTTTGATGTTACTGTAGCAAGATTAAGGTGGCAATGTCCTGTTGATTTACGATTCTAAAATTAATAGATGCATCACTGCTAATCCTAAAGCATAGTTGAAGATGTTT
>CM067174.1:2555091-2662591 GCA_034093135.1 Erigeron breviscapus
GGACAAGATGAAGTGGTAATTATGTTTGAAAGTGTGTTTTTGTACTTGTTACAAATTCTGGTTATGTTTTGAAATGTTGGTCATGACTATGCAAGATTTGAAGTTTGTTCTAAGTGTCAAACATTTTTGGAGTTGCTGAATTTTGAGCAGGTCTGAGACCAGTGGGATCCCACTGCGGCGCAGTGGGAGGGTCTCAACCCCACTGCGGCGCAGTGGGGGACTTTTGTCTCGCAGGTCAGAAAGATCCCACTGCGGCGCAGTGGGAGTGTGTCACCCACTGCGGCGCAGTGGGTACCTGCTGTAAAAAAAAATAAAAAATTTACGCTTTTGGTTTAATCGAGTCTAGTCCTCTAAGCCAGTTGGAAGTATAGTCTTCCATTTGAGATTTCCATAATGCCAATTGCCGAGGAGATAGAGAAAAAGTGGATTCAACCGTTTGGGTAACTCGAGTGAAATATATATCTGCCAGTTTCTTCATAAGTTGGAAGTATAGTCTTCCATTTGAGATTTCCATAATGCCAATTGCCGAGGAGATAGAGAAAAAGTGGATTCAACCGTTTGGGTAACTCGAGTGAAATATATATCTGCCAGTTTCTTCATAAGTTGGAAGTATAGTCTTCCATTTGAGATTTCCATAATGCCAATTGCCGAGGAGATAGAGAAAAAGTGGATTCAACCGTTTGGGTAACTCGAGTGAAATATATATCTGCCAGTTTCTTCATAAGTTGGAAGTATAGTCTTCCATTTGAGATTTCCATAATGCCAATTGCCGAGGAGATAGAGAAAAAGTGGATTCAACCGTTTGGGTAACTCGAGTGAAATATATATCTGCCAGTTTCTTCATAAGTTGGAAGTATAGTCTTCCATTTGAGATTTCCATAATGCCAATTGCCGAGGAGATAGAGAAAAAGTGGATTCAACCGTTTGGGTAACTCGAGTGAAATATATATCTGCCAGTTTCTTCATAAGTTGGAAGTATAGTCTTCCATTTGAGATTTCCATAATGCCAATTGCCGAGGAGATAGAGAAAAAGTGGATTCAACCGTTTGGGTAACTCGAGTGAAATATATATCTGCCAGTTTCTTCATAAGTTGGAAGTATAGTCTTCCATTTGAGATTTCCATAATGCCAATTGCCGAGGAGATAGAGAAAAAGTGGATTCAACCGTTTGGGTAACTCGAGTGAAATATATATCTGCCAGTTTCTTCATAAGTTTGGGGGCAGCGATCTCACTTCGATTACTTAAAAGGTCAATCGCCATTTTTGCATTAAAAGCACGCAAGGCATCATTAAAGGAAGGCCCAGAAGTTACAATGCCAGAATGTTGGAGTAGCTTAGTCTGTAAGCCATCAGATTGGAGTCTAGATGCAAGGAATGCATAGTTCAAGACATCACCTGCTGAGTAAACACCAAGGCCCCCAAGTGCAAAGGGTAAGGTGGCAAGCCTCCATTGCCAATCACCAAACCCAGGACCAGAGGCAGTGACAATACGCTCCAGAGACGAACGAAGTGCCTCATCAAAAGCACCCTGAGCACGTTCAAAGAACCGGGGAGAACATGTACGCATAGTAAAATATAGCTTGGAAATACCAGCACAAGCGCGAAGTAGCAACAACTCACACTGAGGGTCATTAATCTTAGCAACAGAATCCATAAGCTCAATGGTTTTACCAACCCTTTTCATAACAAGCTCACAACTAAAATCGAAATCCACACTAGCAGGACCACCCAATAATTTAACACCACGTAAAGGTCTTGCAATATTAGGCGGGAAAACACCCGCTAGCCTGCTTCTAGGGTCCTCCTTTGGCCAAAAAACCTCAGTTTTATCAACATTGAGGCACAACCCACAACGAGGTCCATCCACCATAATAAGCTCTAAAACCTTCCCTACAATTAAAGTATCTCCAATAATAGTACCATCATCCAAATACCAAGCTTGCAGGGAAAGGTTAAAAGAATCTCTAATCTTGCATGCTAGCGGATGTAGCACTAAGGAAAAAAGCAATGGTCCAAGTGGATCACCTTGTTGCACACCTTGGTGTGACCATAAAGTGTGTTGCCCATAATACAATCTAGCCGGGTTGGAGTAACAAAATTCCACCCAACGCGAAATAGCAGGACAATGAAGGCGGACCTCCTGTAGCATAACATTACGATCCACTAAATTGAAGGCATTTTTGAAATCTACCAACAACATCGAAAGCCCCACATCATTTCCACGGTCCTCAATCAATCGATTTACAGCATGAAGAATAGCCTCCCCTCCTCCAGATACCCCAACACCAAACTGTAATCCATCAAAATAACTATCCAACGAATGGCCGATCATAGAAGCACAAACTTTGGAAACTAAACGCCTCCAAACGGTACCCACAGCAATAGGACGGATACCATCACCGGGCTTGACCAGTGGTGTGAGTGGGGCACTAGCAATATACTCACCCAACCCCTTAGGACATTTACCAGCAAGAAATAGATTCACCACAAGGGTGATAGAAGAGACTAATTCATCAGAAATAGCCACGGCAGCGCCGCTTAAACAATCCAAAAGGTGTTGTGCACGCAAACCATCACGACCACAAGACGTACCTCGAGGGAAACTCTTAATCATGTCAAGAACCAAAGAAGGAGATGCAATGAGGTGTTGATTATCAATAGGTAAAGGAGGCAATGTGGGAGTAGGTTTGAAAGGGTGCTTAGCCTTTAAATCCTCACAAGTAGCATCATTATAAGGTGCAACCCCAGAAAAAGAAAGAACTCTAAGAGCTGCAGATATTTTTTAAACAAAAATAAAGGTAGTATACTGTTATTACCTACCTAGCAATAAGACGAGAAAGAGAACCATCAAGAAAAATGGAATTGGAGAGAAGCCATCTCATATGGTAGAGAAATGATGACGAAGAAGAAACAAAATGTAGAAATAAATTTTTATTATGTTTCTAACTATTACAAGTGTAATGTTTGAGATCTTTTTGTGGATGAAAATTAGACATGTAACATAATTATAAAAGTAACCGTTTTAACTGTTTTTGTTTACAATTTTTTCCCCTTATATAAATACTTTAAGATTATTGTTTATGTATTTTTAAATGTGTTTTTGTTTTTGTTATTAATTAATGTCATGTTATTTTTACATTGTTGAATAAAAAATAGTTACGAATATATATATAAATTACAAAGGTAAATAAAAAAACATAAAAAGAGTGATGTTCTGCGTTCTGCGTGGTTCTGCATCCATAACGACCCAAAACTGATAAAATGGTAAAAGCTGACGTGGAGCTGAGGTGGTGTTGGTGATTCTGCATCATGTAAATGCTAAATCTTATATAACTAGCCAAATGCCGCGCAATGCAGCGGTGAGATGGTGGGGGTGATAGGTCATAGGGTGATCGATCATAGGGGTGATCGGTGATGGGGTGATCTACCTGACGGGCTTCCGCCCTTAGCCGTACGGGCTCCGCCTCGGATTTAAAAATTCGTCGAAAGTATATCGAATGACATCTCTAATGAAAGAGCATGAAATTTTAAGAACACCCATATAATTTTTATAATTTATCGATGTACGGTTTTTGAGATAAAAGATTTTGAATGAATTAGAAAAATAAAATGATTTATGGAGGAGAGAGAAAAAATGAGTGGTTGAGATTTGAGGAGAGAGAAGAAAATGAGTGGTTGAGATTTAAGGGTATTATAGATATATTAGGTGATGATATTCAAACTAATGGATAAAAGAGAGGGGTAATTTGGGTAGATCAAGTTCTTTTTTGAGAAAAAGAGGGGTAAATACTTTATAAGGTATTATCTATATCTATATTATCTTATAAAAGAGGAGCACTTTTTTTTTAAGAAAAGATGATTTGAACCGACGAAAATACCCCTCTTCTTTATTCACTAATTTAAACATCTCTACCTAATATACCTATAATACCCTTAAATCTCAACCACTCATTTTTTCTCTCTCCTCCATAAATCATTATATACCTCTAATTCATTCAAAATCTTTTATCTCAAAAACCGTATATCGATAAATTATAAAAATTGTATGGGTGTTCTTAAAATTTCATGCTCTTTCATTAAAGATGTCATTCGATATACTTTCGACGAATTTTTAAATCCGATGGCGGAGCCCGTACGGCTAAGGCATTTGGCTATCACACTCTATGACTTATCACCTCCTATGACCTATCACCCCACCATCTCACCGCCGCAACACACGGGTACTTTCTCTCGTAATTAAAGAAACATCATTGTTTCTTCAACTAAATAACATATTTCATAATGATTTGTGGTTATCTATGTATCTGAACCTTTTGAGTAGTTTCAACCAGTAAGACGAGCCGTTCAGTTGTGTGTAGATCTCAAGAGATCATATGGCTGTTGGCCTAAGCATAAAAGGTTTGGCTCATTTCTAGTTCCAAATAGTTTCAAATTTTGCTTTGTGCCACATAGTTGCAACTTGCCTGCATATTTTAGAGTTGATAATTTGTCTACTAACATCTTCAGCCAAAACCGAAAATAAGTCAGATTTTCTATTAGTTATATTAAAAATACTTTCAAATGCCAGATTTATGTGTCAACTTAAAACATTTTGAATTTGCTAATAGTTATATTTTGTTCTTGTTCAAGACAGGTGAGCTTGGCTAGCTCTAGAGCTAGCTGGATGTACGTATGCTTAAAGATCATGTGCGATTGGGTATTAATACATTTTGATCTTAAATGCTTTCGATGAAAACTGTGATTATCATTTGATAATTCCTTTCTATTACTTGGATGTTGATATTTTTCATGAGCATTACTTGATGATAGTTCTTAGATTATGCATGCTCTTGGATGGCGGGTTAACCGAGTGTATTCAACTATACTACTTAATTGAGCATGGTGTCTTGCCAAATATTGAGACGTTCAATATGATAGTAAACATGTTTATGAAAATGAACAAGGTAAGTAAAACTTCGTTTGCTTCTGAATTTTAATGGCAGGCATTTTGACTAAATACCTTTGATTCTAATTTGTAGTTTGAGGATGCGTATGCTATTATAAAAGAACTGAAAGTTTTTGGCTTATATATATATCCAAATGCTAGCATGTATAATGCTATCGTTAGTTGATACCTTCGAAAGGTGAATTCTTCATTTCTTTTACATGTGGGTCAATGTATGTCAGACGTTTATATCTAACTTTTATTTTCATATGTGTTTACAGAGGTGTGTTCATATGAAACCATAATTTTCTTTGAAATCCAAGGATCAAATCATGATCCTTGATTTTTCCCCTACCAATGGTTGAGATCATCCCTCATATAAATCCCCCACCCCTGTAACACACAAACCTGCCCTTTCTCTATCTTCTTTCTCTCTCTTCTTTCTTTCTTTCCGGCCGGCAACAAATGTTCTCTCTTTTTCTCCGGTGACTTACGCCGCCACCACCACCACCACCACGTCCACCGCCACCACCATGTCCACCACCACCGCCACCACCATGTCCCCACCACCACCACCACCACCACCACCAGCCATCGCCACCACACCGCCACCACCACCCGTCACCGCCACCACCACCGCCACCACCACCGCCACCACCACCACCACCACCACCACCACCACCACCACCACCACCACCACCACCACCACCACCACCACCACCACCACCACCACCACCACCACCACCACCACCACCACCACCACCACCACCACCACCACCACCACCACCACCACCACCACCACCACCACCACCACCACCACCACCACCACCACCACCACCACCACCACCACCACCACCACCACCACCACCACCACCACCACCACCACCACCACCACCACCACCACCACCACCACCACCACCACCACCACCACCACCACCACCACCACCACCACCACCACCACCACCACCACCACCACCACCACCACCACCACCACCACCACCACCACCACCACCACCACCACCACCACCACCACCACCACCACCACCACCACCACCACCACCACCACCACCACCACCACCACCACCACCACCACCACCACCACCACCACCACCACCACCACCACCACCACCACCACCACCACCACCACCACCACCACCACCACCACCACCACCACCACCACCACCACCACCACCACCACCACCACCACCACCACCACCACCACCACCACCACCACCACCACCACCACCACCACCACCACCACCACCACCACCACCACCACCACCACCACCACCACCACCACCACCACCACCACCACCACCACCACCACCACCACCACCACCACCACCACCACCACCACCACCACCACCACCACCACCACCACCACCACCACCACCACCACCACCACCACCACCACCACCACCACCACCACCACCACCACCACCACCACCACCACCACCACCACCACCACCACCACCACCACCACCACCACCACCACCACCACCACCACCACCACCACCACCACCACCACCACCACCACCACCACCACCACCACCACCACCACCACCACCACCACCACCACCACCACCACCACCCCACCTCTCTGGCGAGACAACCACCGCCACCAGCATCTTCTCCGACCAGCACCACCGTCATCATCTCCGACCACGGCGCGGCGCCGGCAGCAAGGGCTACGCCCGTACCGTATCAAACCGCCACCATCTCTTGGATCGCCGCCCATCAAATCCATATCATTCCCATATGCGTCCGGTGACAACCAGTTTAGAACGGATGAGGGCAACGCCCGTACCGTATCCACCGGAAAACGGAACTGATTATCGCCGGAGATGTCGTCCATGCCGCCGCCGCCGGAGATGAAGATGACCGCCGTTGATTCCGACGATGAAGATGAACATCACATTATGACGTAACAAAGGCTAAATCTGATGATGAAGATCTGTTTTGATCCAAGGGCTGAGATTTAGCCCTTGGATCTCACCAAATTATAAGGATTCACCTGATTACAACTGTGTGATATTCATTATGATTTAAGTTTATAAACAAACTGACATAATTTGTTTTGCTTCATCTTAGCTATTTTTATTTTTATCTTGTTTTACTTTTTATCAAACAACCATTACCTAAATTGACATAGATATGTGCTGAAATAGTTAAAACGGAGTTTAAGGATCAAAATCTCGATTCCCGGCAAATACAGAGTTAAAATTAATAGTAGAAGATTTATATATTTATATTTATATTTATTTATTTATGTTGTTGAATTGTAAAATTTGGTTCTTTGTTTGCTACGTGGAAATGGTATAATCTAGCCAATGGGAGAGAGGTTACACTTGTTTGGACCAATAGAGTGATGACAGGTGGTGACGCCTTATGCACGGTAGGAAGCCTGAACGGAGGGTTGACTATCGAGTTGGTTGACTGACTATGGATTATGGAATGAGGTTAGGCCCAACTTTAGTACAAATTGATAGCCCATTGGACTATCTCCACAAAGATGCTCAAAATATCATCATCATTTACACAAACTATTATATCACGGTATTAAGTGATTATATAATTAGTAAAATAGTATACTAGATTTTAGACCCGTGTCCAACACTGGACACGAGGTTTACGATATTATCAATATTAGATCTTCATACATTTAAGTCATAAAAGCTTATAATTTTGAAGATATACGGTTCCAAGTGTTATACTTTGCAAGTTGTAGTACAATAATCACAGGTTTGTCACTGTCATTATTAGCTGAGACATATTGATGGAATTGTTTGTCGTAGTCATTCCACAAGGCACATGCTATAATAATTTCTCTATAATAGAATTTTTTGAAACCAGTTGTACTCATAATGTGATATTATTATGAAAGATAATTAAGAATTAAAATATAAACATACTTGTGATCCTGTACTTGACATTCAAGTATATGTATTTGATCATGATGCGGGCCCATAACACGAATAGGTTTATTTTCAATCACATGTCCTATGATAATTAGATAACAATTAGATTGTTTTCATATTTTTTGATAATAATTAGGACTCTTGATTTGAGTGACAATTGTAACTTTAAACATTAATACGCAAAACTAATATATATAAAAAAGGAGAAAATTATGTACCTTTTTGATTGAGAGATAAAATGAATCTTGAATGAAGTTCATATTGATTTGGATTTAGTATTCAAGTAACCCTCTGTTGTAAATCGTGCTTTGTTCTGTGATCGTCCCATGTTCTGTGATTCCTATTGTGTTTAGGATAAGGATGTTGTATATCGTCATCTGTTATTATGTTTGGGATATGTATCTAGAGTTCAAATTGTGTTTATATTAAATATTAAACTAAATATTAATATTTATAATTTATAAAAATCTAATCTAATATATTATTAAATTAGACGACATTATCAATATTGTATTGGGATACCAATGTACGACATTTATAGGTATCAATTTATAATATTTTATAATATTTTCTTATAAGCTAATATTTATCTTTAGTCATGTAGTCGACATTGATATTTATATGTGTAAATCTATATTTATTTATATAATAAAAAGTCAAGAAAAGTCAAAATTGAAAATTTGAGAAAATCGAGAGATGTGATTACGCGGATTGTTTATAACATTTTAAATATAAGATAAATTATTAAATATATAAATTTAAATGTAAAAAATGTAAGTAAAAACAAATTTAAAAGAATATACTTCTAGAACATTGAACACATATATTGTATTTCATCTTTTGAATAATTTTTTGTAGACAATATTTCATATGTTGAAATTTTTTAATTAATTAAATGATAAAAATTTTAAAAAAAACTCTCAAGTTGATGGCTAAAAATAAATATAAATTAAGTATTCAGGGCTAAAAAGTGTAAATTATTGATGGAAAACAAAAAGTGTAAATTAATGAGACTTTTTCTACAAATACTAATATAATAATATATATTTGGATAATGATTATTAGATTTTTAATTTATAATTAAATTAAATGATGACATAAGCGGGAGTCAATTTGATGAAATTGAGCGATTTGATTGGTTAATAAGTCATTAGGTTTTGAAATAATTTTTTGTAGACAATATTTCATATGTTGAATTTTTTTAATTAATTAAATGATTAAAATTTTTAAAAAAATCCCTCAAGTTGATGGCTAAAAATAAATATAAATTAAGTATTCAGGGCTAAAAAGTGTAAATTATTGATGGAAAACAAAAAGTGTAAATTAATGAGACTTTTTCTACAAATTAATATAAATACTAATATAATAATATATTTGGATAATGATTATTAAGATTTTTAATTTATAGTTAATCTAAATGATGACATAAGCGAAAGTCAATTTGATAAAATTGAACGATTTGATTGGTTAATAAGTGTACAATGAGACTTTTTCTACAAATATTAATATAAATCTATATAATATTAATATAATAATATATTTGGATAATGATTATTAAGATTTTTAATTTATAACTAAATTAAATGATGACATAAGCGAAAGTCAATTTGATAAAATTGAACGATTTGATTGGTTAATAAGTCATTAGGTTTTGAAATAATTTTTTGTAGACAATATTTCATATGTTGAAATTTTTTTAATTAATTAAATAATTAAAAAATTTTAAAAAATCCTCTCAAGTTGATGGCTAAAAATAAATATAAATTAAGTATTCAGGGCTAAAAAGTGTAAATTATTGATGGAAAACAAAAAGTGTAAATTAATGAGACTTTTTCTACAAATTAATATAAATACTAATATAATAATATATTTGGATAATGATTATTAAGATTTTTAATTTATAGTTAATCTAAATGATGACATAAGCGAGAGTCAATTTGATAAAATTGAACGATTTGATTGGTTAATAAGTGTAAATTAATGAGACTTTTTCTACAAATATTAATATAAATACTAATATAATAATATATTTGGATAATGATTATTAAGATTTTTAATTTATAACTAAATTAAATGATGACATAAGCGGAGTCAATTTGATGAAATTGAACGATTTGATTGGTTAATAAGTCATTAGGTTTTGAAATAATTTTTTGTAGACAATATTTCATATGTTGAAATTTTTTTAATTAATTAAATAATTAAAATTTTTAAAAAATCCTCTCAAGTTGATGGCTAAAAATAAATATAAATTAAGTATTCAGGGCTAAAAAGTGTAAATTATTGATGGAAAACAAAAAGTGTAAATTAATGAGACTTTTTCTACAAATTAATATAAATACTAATATAATAATATATTTGGATAATGATTATTAAGATTTTTAATTTATAGTTAATCTAAATGATGACATAAGCGAAAGTCAATTTGATGAAATTGAGTGATTTGATTGGTTAATAATGTAACAATGAGACTTTTTCTACAAATATTAATATAAATACTAATATAATAATATATTGGATAATGATTATTAGGATTTTTAATTTATAATTAAATTAAATGATGACATAAGCGAGAGTCAATTTGATGAAATTGAACGATTTGATTGGTTAATAAGTCATTAGGTTTTGAAATAATTTTTTGTAGACAATATTTCATATGTTGAAATTTTTTTAATTAATTAAATAATTAAAATTTTAAAAAATCCTCTCAAGTTGATGGCTAAAAATAAATATAAATTAAGTATTCAGGGCTAAAAAGTGTAAATTATTGATGGAAAACTAAAAAAGTATAAATTAGACGGCTAAAAAAGTGTAAATTATTGATGGAAAACAAAAAAAGTGTAAATTAATGAGACTTTTTCTACAAATTAATATAAATACTAATATAATAATATATTTGGATAATGATTATTAAGATTTTTAATTTATAGTTAATCTAAATGATGACATAAGCGAGAGTCAATTTGATGAAATTGAGCGATTTGATTGGTTAATAAGTCATTAGGTTTTGAAATAATTTTTTGTAGACAATATTTCATATGTTGAAATTTTTTTAATTAATTAAATGATTAAAATTTTAAAAAATCCCTCAAGTTGATGGCTAAAAATAAATATAAATTAAGTATTCAGGGCTAAAAAGTGTAAATTATTGATGGAAAACAAAAAAAGTGTAAATTAATGATGGAAAAAAAAAAGTGTAAATTATGATGACATAAGAGAAAGTCAATTTGATGAAATTGAACGATTTGATTGGTTAATAAGTCATTAGGTTTTGAAATAATTTTTTGTAGACAATATTTCATATGTTGAAATTTTTTTAATTAATTAAATGATTGTAAATTTTAAAAAATCTCTCAAGTTGATGGCTAAAAATAAATATAAATTAAGTATTCAGGGCTAAAAAGTGTAAATTATTGATGGAAAACAAAAAAAGTGTAAATTAATGAGACTTTTTCTACAAATTAATATAAATACTAATATAATAATATATTTGGATAATGATTATTAAGATTTTTAATTTATAGTTAAATTAAATGATGACATAAGCGAAGTCAATTTGATAAAATTGAGCGATTTGATTGGTTAATAAGTCATTAGGTTTTGAAATAATTTTTTGTAGACAATATTTCATATGTTGAAATTTTTTTAATTAATTAAATGATTGTAAATTTTAAAAAATCTCCTCAAGTTGATGGCTAAAAATAAATATAAATTAAGTATTCAGGGCTAAAAAGTGTAAATTATTGATGGAAAACAAAAAAGTGTAAATTATTGATGGAAAACAAAAAAAGTGTAACTACTACAACGGCAGCAGCAACAACAACAACAGCAACAACAAATTCTATTTTGCCTCCTCCGTGTGCGTGTCACTCTCAGGGCCGGCCTTTTAGGTGTGCGGAGGGTGCCAGCGAGCCGGGCCCGGTATTTTTGGGGGCCCATAATTTTTTAAAAAGTCCGTATATATATATATTCTTTCTCCTGTATAGTAAATGATTGATAAGTATTCTTGGACCCATTTATATGATTTAAAATCATACAAACCTACAATTGATGCAGGCTAAAGCCTTTCTGAAACAAGTCCATGACAACTTTGACTTTATTGGACAACTATCACTATCTAATTAATTAACGAGGAGCGTAGAACGACCAGGGCAAACAGGGTAACCCCACCAGGAGTATTAGCGGCGACGTCGCCGCTAATACTGTGGGCCCCATCTGACACACAGCAGGGACTTTTGACCTTTGACGAGGACCTTTGACTTAGTATTAGCGGCGACGTCGCCGCTAATACTAAAAGCTAATTTCTTTTTAACCCAGCGCAGCAGAAGACGATTCACACATTCTCCTTTCAAACCAAAAATCCGGCCACCCCCACCCTCTTTTCAGGCGAAAAATCCGGCCACCCCCACCCTCTTTTCAGGCGAAAAATCCGGCCACCCCCACCCTCTTTTCAGGCGAAAAATCCGGCCACCCCCACCCTCTTTTCAGGCGAAAAATCCGGCCACCCCCACCCTCTTTTCAGGCGAAAAATCCGGCCACCCCCACCCTCTTTTCAGGCGAAAAATCCGGCCACCCCCACCCTCTTTTCAGGCGAAAAATCCGGCCACCCCCACCCTCTTTTCAGGCGAAAAATCCGGCCACCCCCACCCTCTTTTCAGGCGAAAAATCCGGCCACCCCCACCCTCTTTTCAGGCGAAAAATCCGGCCACCCCCACCCTCTTTTCAGGCGAAAAATCCGGCCACCCCCACCCTCTTTTCAGGCGAAAAATCCGGCCACCCCCACCCTCTTTTCAGGCGAAAAATCCGGCCACCCCCACCCTCTTTTCAGGCGAAGAATCCGGCCACCCCCACCCTCTTTTCAGGCGAAAAATCCGGCCACCCCACCCCTCTTTTTGCTAAAATGGCTGTCGTTCAAGGCGGAGATGGTGGCAATGACCCTCCAAATTGGGGGTGGAATCCGCAATGGGGCTGTAGGCGTAGCGCGGGTAAGTATATATAGATGTATGTCAAATATATATATATATATATATATATATTTGTTTCTTATTTTGTTTTGCAGGGATGACCTCAGGGAGAGCTGCCGCTGCTAACCAGAAAATGGAGCGGGAGTTTCAAAAGAAGGGACGTTTATCTCTTTACCTTGACGCTGATCAAAGTAAGTGGCAGGCTATCGGCGATAACGCCAAATGGTACAAGAGCTATTTAGGTTCATATGTCGCTACCGTCCCGCATACTTACGAGTCGTGGACAGAGGTGCCCCAACCTATCAGGGACGGACTTATTCCCTGGATCCAGGTAAAAAACGTTTTATTTTACAATTTAAATACGTCATAAAAAAATATGGTAGATTGTAACTATTACGACTAAATTACAGAGACGGTTCAACTTGGACCCGTATCTACATCGCGATCCAACTGACGCGTTACGGCTCGCTGTTGAACGCATGATTCTGGCGGATGCCCTGAAGAACTACAGGGATAAAAAAAACAAAATTCAAGGGGAAATGGTTCACCGAAAGGGGTGGGTTAGATAGCCTCGCCGAAATCCAAAATGTTCCGCCACATGCAATGCCTCAAGAAGTCTGGACGGATCTACTGCGATTCTGGACCAGGGAGGACCGGATGATTGTTGCCCAACGAAACGCGACTAACAGGCAAGAACAACGTCTTGTCAGTACTCACGGTCGCCAGTCATACGCTCAGCGTCAACATGTTTGAGCTGTAAGTTATATGTACATATTTATATCCACATATATATATACTTTGATTAATGTATATACAGACTGGTCATGAGGGACAAGAGGAGCCCCCGGCTGACTTCTTTTTGCGGGCCCACACATACCACGATGGGAGAGTGCAAGATGCTGCTCTTCCCTTCCATGTAAGTTCTCGCACAACACTTAAATTCCTATTTGTTGTAAATTTTTATTAAGTATAGCTAACTTATTTTTTTGTTTATGATTTAATGTGGTACAGGCCCAGCTTCAGGAATCCCAGCGGATACTTTCCCAACAGCCCAACCCCACCCCGCCAACGCAGGTATTTTTGGACACTTTCGGGCCCCGATCGGGACATACCCGCGGGGTTGGGCGTATTGTTAGGGGAACCCGAGGACTGAATGTCCAGGTCCCGCGTCCAGATGACCCTCTTTTGGACGCCCCAGCCCAGCAGCACCAAGACCAGGCCGACCCAGCTGGATCACAGTCGTCGGGCCCATCTGCAGCACAGTCGCCGGGCTCTGATTACGTGGATCAATTCTTCAACCCTTGGCCCCCGGTCAACCCTTGGGACCAGGTCGGGTCTAGCACGTCGGGATTTCCCACACAGCGCTTGGGGGATTGGGAGGATTATAGACAGCATAGGGATGGTAGTGATAGTGATTAGTTTGTATTTTTTATGAACTTCTTTATTTATGTTTGTATTGTTGGGAGGATTTTTTATGAACTTCTTTATTTATGTTTGTATTGTTCCTATAAAATCTATAATACAAAACCCTACAAGTTTACAAATTCTTATATTATATGTTTCTCGAATATAATTGAGATCATTTTTGTGATTTAAGGAAGTGCAATATGTTAGTTGAGGTCGATTTACCGTTTTATTTGATTTCACGATGCTAAGCGATGTTTAAATGAATTAGAAATGTGAATGGGTTATCCATGGGTTAGATTTATGTTAGAATAAGCATCTTTATCATCATCTTCATATCATATCAAGAATTTGGGTAATTTCAAGTGCAAGAACTTCTCATCTAGCTATTATTCATGTGTCCTTTATTATTTCTGCAGCATATTGATGAACAATGTTCTAATTTAAAACGTAATATGGAAATAAAAACATCTGTACATGATTTAATTTATTAATATATGATCGAAATGGAGAGTAGCAGTGAAGTAGTAGAATTACAACCATCTGTACATGATTTAATTAACAAAATTTGTGCAGAATTATCCATGGAAGAGCATTATCTGACATGGACAAAGTTTGCACCTTTATGTCCGATCATATGATTGGGAGAAATGATCCTGATGTGGCACGTGGCAAGCATTAGCGAAGGCGATCATAAGATTGGGAGGACCGATCCCGAGGTGCCACGTGGCAAGCATTAGCGGCGACGTCGCCGCTAATGCCTGTGACGTGGCACCTCGGGATCGGTCGTTGTCAGTCAGGCGTGTCGGTGGAATGTCGGTGGCGCATTAGCGGCGACGTCGCCGCTAATGCTCTGGTGGGGTTGACCTTTTTCTGGTCGTGTTACCATGTGCCTTTTTAATACCTTCAATAACTAAAGGAGGTCAATTTCTTTCTCAATATATTAAAATGTTTTGGATATTCTATTGACTATTCCAACAAAGGTTTTTTCCTTAATACAGATCGGTTCATTTCCTAATGCAACAATTGTATACAGAGTTGACTATTCCAGTGACACTAGCATCAACAGAAAGAAGTTTTTCAAAATTGAAGTTGTTGAAATCATATTTAAGATCTACAATGTCCCAAGAAAGACTGAATGGATTAGCAATGATCTCTATCGAGAGCGATATACTAGACGGCATGGATTATCAAGTGTTGATCGACAACTTTGCTTCAAAAAATGCAAGGAGAGCCGCACGATTTATTTGAAATATAAACTAGATTATATATCTTTTTTGTCATATTTTCTTTATCGTCATAATAGTATTTTTTTGTTGAAAACATTTATCGTTGCTATTATATGTTATTATTGACTCGCTATTTTAGAGGCCCATTTTTTATTCTCGAGCCTGGCCCTGAAAATTTTTCTCATTCTCAGAAACAACAAAAGAATCTAATTGATGGCATCTGATTTCTTTATTATCGATGTATCTATCAAATTTCCGACCATGTTTACACCATTTAAAAATAAAATAAGGTACATTTCTAACCATTATATCCGTTTTCCTTTTTATCTCAGTTTTGTTAGCTCAGTTGAGGCCTCAATGGCATGCCCTGCCACAGAAGCCTTGTTATTGGAAGCTGTTCTTTCATTAGGTGAGTATACTTCAAAGAGATGGGAAAGAATCACAGTGTGATGTATTCACTTAGTATTGCTAGAAGTAACAATAAAGTAACTCATTGGTTGTTGAACTCTTATGTTAAGCAAGCGTTAGCAAACTCGGATTTTGGGACTTGTTGGGCTCTGATTGCCCACATGGTTAAATTGGGTCTCAAGCCCGGCCAGATTACTTATGATGCTTTGATAGCGACATATTTTAAGTCTGGGAAAACCATCAAAGCGATTGAGATGGTTAAGTTGAGTGTTGGTCACAGAGTCCCTTGTGCGAGGATATTGAACACTGCAATGAGTTGGTCTCTGAAACTTGGGTTAAATGAATACGTAAAGTATCTTGCTGCTGAGATGGACGCACTAAACATCCTCATCGACACAGAATCACGCCGTCCATATCTAGGTTAGAATTGTTGCTTGTATCTCTTGTTTTGAACATATATATAGATATATATGTTTGTGTTTGTTATGTGCTTGTTGAAGACACTGTAGACACAATATAGGTGCTTGTTGTGACACAAAGTATCATGTTTACTTCTGAGTAAGTAATGATGTAATGTCTCATCTAATAAACTACTTGATAGTATTTGTCAGGTATCTGAGTAGTAATGACGTAATGTCTCATCTAATAAACTACTTGATAGTATTTGTCAGGTATCTGACTGGATTTTTATTTCTGCCAGGTATATGAAAACATTTAATCCTGTTTGCTGCTGGTTTGTAATTGTTCCGTGGATACAATTTGTAATGTAATTTGTAATGTAATTCTAGTCATTTTTGGATTTTCCTAAAAAAATTAAAAATTATAAGAATGTGAAAATAACAAATTCACAATGAGAAAGTAAGTTTGCAAAATGATATCATAAATCACATAGGCCATGATTTTTAGATTCGGCAAACATGAGATGTGTCCTGCACGAAGTAATAAAATTGCAGATATTATAAAATCGTAATATTAAATTAAAATCAAAATAAGATATGAATTTACAATAAAATATTATAAAATTGCTATATGATATAGCGATCTGTACACCATTAATTTTTGACGATACACCGTTAAATGTGCTTTGTAATGCGTACTACCTCTTAAATCATTATTATTCAAAGATTTATGTTATTAATGTAGATATAGAAATTGGACAAAAAAGTGTTTCAGGTGTTTCGATCTGTACTAAAAAACTGCCCTTTGATCTGTTTTGACCGCTTCAGGTAGTCACCGTGGCCAAGTTTCAAGGAGGAGGCGCTTTCAATGTTATTCCAGATTCAGTCACCATTGGTGGTACCTTTCGAGCTTTTTCTAAAGAAAGTTTTATGCAACTTAAGCAACGAATCGAGGAGGTAATAATTTTAATGTAATATAAATATGGAGGATGTTTGGCTAGGCATTCTGAAAGTACTTATGTGATTTTAAATATCATAATCAGTAATCAAGAAACAGATGTTATCTGTTTATTGACACCTACGTAGGTATTCTCTATATACTCACCTAATGAAATAACATCTTCCAATAACAAGGTTGTTGTGGCAGGGCATGCCATTGAGGCAACAACTGAGCTAAATGACAAGAACTACTTTGACTGGATCATACCGTTGCATTCATGCTATCGAGTCAGCAGGTACATATGCAGCAGCCTCAGAACATACATGGATACTCCTAGGAAACTGATACATCCTGTATGTACCTGTTTTTTAGGATAATATAACAAACCATCATGTCATTTTATATTACATCCAAGTATCCAACTGTATTCACACTTCACAGTGCAAAGAAATTCTCTGTTTTGTCTCAATTTTACTGCTCATGGAACAGGTGTGACAGGATCTTATCATATGGAAAAAGGGTAAAACAACATTCTTATTTCTACAGTGAGGACATCTCATATCTCAGGACCTGCTCTTTTCTTTAAATTGTAATGGGCTGGGATCCGAGAGCAAGAAAGACTCGCTACATTTTAGATTTCCTTTGGTTATCATCTCATTTACCCAGTCTTTCTTGCTCTCGGATCCCAGCCCATTACAATTTAAAGAAAAGAGCAGGCCTGAGATATGAGAACCTGTCCTCACTGTAGAAATAAGAATGTTGTTTTACCCCTTTTCATAAGATAAGATCTCGTCACACCTTTTCGATGAACAGTAAAATTGAGACAAAACAGAGAATTTCTTTGCCCTGTGAAGTGTGAATACAGTTGGATACTTGGATGTAATATAAAATGACATGAAATTTTCTATATTATCTTAAAAAGCAGGTACGTACGAGATGTATCATTTTCCTATGAGTAGCCATGTATGTTCTGAGGCTGCTGCCTATGTACCTGCTGACTCGATAGCATGAACGCAAGTGTATGATCCAGTCAAAGTAGTTTTTGACATTTAGCTCAGTTGAGGCCTCAATGGCATGCCCTGCCACAGAAGCCTTGTTATTGGAAGCTGTTCTTTCATTAGGTGAGTATACTTCAAAGAGATGGGAAAGAATCACAGTGTGATGTATTCACTTAGTATTGCTAGAAGTAACAATAAAGTAACTCATTGGTTGTTGAACTCTTATGTTAAGCAAGCGTTAGCAAACTCGGATTTTGGGACTTGTTGGGCTCTGATTGCCCACATGGTTAAATTGGGTCTCAAGCCCGGCCAGATTACTTATGATGCTTTGATAGCGACATATTTTAAGTCTGGGAAAACCATCAAAGCGATTGAGATGGTTAAGTTGAGTGTTGGTCACAGAGTCCCTTGTGCGAGGATATTGAACACTGCAATGAGTTGGTCTCTGAAACTTGGGTTAAATGAATACGTAAAGTATCTTGCTGCTGAGATGGACGCACTAAATCATCCTCATCGACACAGAATCACGCCGTCCATATCTAGGTTAGAATTGTTGCTTGTATCTCTTGTTTTGAACATATATATAGATATATATGTTTGTGTTTGTTATGTGCTTGTTGAAGACACTGTAGACACAATATAGGTGCTTGTTGTGACACAAAGTATCATGTTTACTTCTGAGTAAGTAATGACGTAATGTCTCATCTAATAAACTACTTGATAGTATTTGTCAGGTATCTGACTGGATTTTTATTTCTGCCAGGTATATGAAAACATTTAATCCTGTTTGCTGCTGGTTTGTAATTGTTCCGTGGATACAATTTGTAATGTAATTTGTAATGTAATTCTAGTCAGGAAATGGTGTTGTCTTCAGAATGTTTAGGCAGGCTGTTAGGAAGCGACAATCCGTTATTAACTAAGTATTCTCTTTTCATTATTGTTGGTCTGGTTTCATGATAGAAGTAGATGGATTTTCTGGCTATTTATTAACTAAGTATCTCTTTTTGATTCTTGTTGGTCTGGTTTTATGAATCACCCTCTATTCAATCCATCTCATCCGAAGTGATTGCTTTTTGGTGCATATCTTCCATAATTGTTTGTTAAGAAAAACATCATTCCAATCTGATAACAATTTTAGTCCATAGTTTCATCAAATCAACGCGCAGACATTTATCTAGTATATTGTAATCTGGATTTTCTTTAAAATTATATTCACATTCAATTGCGTCAATAAGGGATATAATACTAAGTTTTAAATTCCGCTATTGCAAGACTTTTAAATTGTGTTGATATAGCTTTGTAATAATATTGTTCATAACCTTTTAATTAAACTTGCTAATAGGTATTTATTTAAAAGATATCTTATCTTATCTTACTCTCTATTAAAGGAGAGTACCTTTTTTTTAATTACCTAAATGAAACTCAATTAGGCTATCCACATCATCATAATTTTATAATAATTACATAAAAGTCCTTGAATTATATTTTAACACCCTTTCTTTATTATTTGCAATTCTCATCTAACTAAAACTTCACAATTCTAACTTTTTATTTGATGTTATTTATTTTTCCCTAAAAATTAAACATCTAAGTAAATGAGAAATTAATTACTTATGTTTACAAAAATATTTTTTTGAAATATTAAATGATGATACATTTTTGTTGAGTCCCAATGTTCATTTTCTTTGTAATTTAAAACTTAATTTTAGATCATAACTAACTAACTATGGCTTAAAAGTGTGTTGTGTGTTAACACGAGACATAATCTATATGTTGTATATTTGTTAGAGTAAATTACAATTTCCGTCCCTGTGGTTTGTACTAACTTTCACACGTCCTGAGACCACGAAATTACACGTTTCATCCCTGAGTATGGAATTCTGTTAACAAATTTGGTCCACGACCCAAACGTCCGTTAAATTGGTGGTCACATGACCTGCACACCGAGGCTAGAATGGTCATTTCGCGTCACATGGACCAAAAGTGTAATTAACTCTTTTCTTTATGTTTCTGACTCTCTCTCTCTTTCTCTCACCCTCTCCCTTTTCCCTCTTGCTCATATTCTTCCTTTTCTTGTTCATCTCCTTAAAAAAATATCCAATAATCAAACCTAATATACCAGACTTTAACAAATCAAGAAATCAACAATAATCAAACCCTAAATTCCTTCTTTCTTGTCCTCCTCTCTGCTCGATCTCACACCACCCGCCACCCCATTCAAACTCTCGCCGGAAAAAACAAGTACAGCCGCCGCCAGCCCGCCACCCTTTCTGAACTTTCGCCAGAAAAAACACAGATCCGACTACTCCTTCCGTTGCCGCCAACGACTGTCCCCGTGACTCTCTCTTTAGATCGATCGATGGATTATGGTCATTTTCTATCACATGGACCAAAAGTTTTATCATCATGATCATCATAACACCGATCTGTCTTCAGTCTATATATATATATATATATATATATATATATATATATATATATATATCTGATCTATATCTATATCTTCACATATTAGATATATAGATATATGTGTGTATATATATAGAGAGAGAGTGAGTGAGAGAGAAAGTAAAGGCGGGGGAGGTTGCGGTGCTTATGGCGGTGGTGATGGCAGGGGTTGCGGTGGTGGTGATGGCTATGTAAATGTGCTGGTGGTGGGTTTCGATGGATGGATCTTGGAGTTTCTGTACATATCTGGTCCCTTTACATCAACCGATCGAGATGGATCTTGGGGGTTTCTATACTTTGTTTCCTTGTTTGTTTTCCATAGATGGAAATATATTGAATATATTGATGATACAGTGGTCCCATTGTTGATTTTTTTTACTTTGTGGAAATATTATTTGATGAATGATGATATAATCGACGGTTTCTATACTTTCTTTTTCTATCTTTGTTACTTACATTTCTGGTCCCTTTATATTTCTTTGTTCTTTTCTTTTTGATTTGTTTTTTGTTTATAGGTTTAAATTTGATAATGAGTTTGATGTTTAGGAGTGTAAAGTTTGGAAATAAATTTTGATTTTGTGTTTAACCAATGTAGATGTTTGATGATGATGTGTGGTTGTGGTGTTTATGATGTTGAAGATGAATGTAAAAAAAAATAAAAAAATTGTTGGAAATATGTAAAAAAAAATAGAGTTAATTACACTTTTGGTCCATGTGATTGAAATGACCAGTATGCCCATGATGTGCATCTCACGTGGCCCTTTTTTTAACGTTCATTTGGGTTGTGGACGAAAAACGTTGACGGAGTGCAAACAACAGGGACGATACGTGTAATTTTGCATACATAGGGACGATCTGTGAAATATGGTGCAAACCACAGGGACGAAAAATGTAATTAACTCTAAAAATTATCACACCCCATTTTTAGAAATAGTTACATACGGAATTACTAAATTACCCTTAATAAACACCCACTATGGAAAGAGTTTTTATAAAATATCAAATTTGCCCTTAATGAATTAATTTACACTCTAAACCTTTATTTTAATAATTAACACTTTAAGCTCTTATCTTCTAAAAATTTCACTATCACAATTACATCAACCTACACCACTTGACACCGCCACCACCACCAATAGTACCATCACCGACACCACTAGACCGCCTTCCCCACCACCGTCGCCGCATTGCGCGGGTACCATGCTCGTATATCATAATAACATTGCTTTTAGTTTACCATCCATTGTACCATACACAAAAAACACCATTGCCAAAGTTTAAACATTGGTCCTTTTCGCCACAATATATATATATATATTATATATATATATATATATATATATATATATATATATATATTATATATATATATATTATATATATATATATATTATATATATATATATTATATATATATATATATATATATATATATATTATATATATATATATTATATATATATATATTATATATATATATATATATATTATATATATATATATATTATATATATATATATATATATTATATATATATATATATATTATATATATATATATTATATATATATATATTATATATATATATATATTATATATATATATATATTATATATATATATATTATATATATATATATATATATATTATATATATATATATATTATATATATATATATATATATATTATATATATATATATATATATTATATATATATATATTATATATATATATATATATTATATATATATATATATATATATATATATATATTATATATATATATATATATATATTATATATATATATATATATATTATATATATATATATATTATATATATATATATTATATATATATATATTATATATATATATATATATATTATATATATATATCATTTGATTTTATATATATATATATTTTTTTTTGTAAATATATATATATATATCTGATCTATATCTATATATTATTAGATATATAGATATATGTGTGTATATATATAGAGAGAGAGTGAGTGAGAGAGAAAGTAAAGGCGGGGGAGGTTGCGGTGCTTATGGCGGTGGTGATGGCAGGGGTTGCGGTGGTGGTGATGGCTATGTAAATGTGCTGGTGGTGGGTTTCGATGGAGTGGGGATCTTGGAGTTTCTGTACATATCTGGTCCCTTTACATCAACCGATCGAGATGGATCTTGGGGGTTTCTATACTTTGTTTCCTTGTTTGTTTTCCATAGATGGAAATATATTGAATATATTGATGATACAGTGGTCCCATTGTTGATTTTTTTTACTTTGTGGAAATATTATTTGATGAATGATGATATAATCGAGTTTATACTTTCTTTTTCTATCTTTGTTACTTACTTTCTATCTTTGTTACTTACATTTCTGGTCCCTTTATATTTCTTTGTTCTTTTCTTTTTGATTTGTTTTTTGTTTTATAGGTTTAAATTTGATAATGAGTTTGATGTTTAGGAGTGTAAAGTTTGGAAATAAATTTTGATTTTGTGTTTAACCAATGTAGATGTTCGATGATGATGGTGATTGTGGTGGTGGTGTTTATGATGTTGAAGATGAATGTAAAAAAAAATAAAAAAATTGTTGGAAATATGTAAAAAAAAATAGAGTTAATTACACTTTTGGTCCATGTGATTGAAATGACCAGTATGCCCATGATGTGCATCTCACGTGGCCCTTTTTTTAACGTTCATTTGGGTTGTGGACGAAAAACGTTGACGGAGTGCAAACAACAGGGACGATACGTGTAATTTTGCATACATAGGGACGATCTGTGAAATCTGGTGCAAACCACAGGGACGAAAAATGTAATTAACTCTAATATAACACATCCCCATTTTTAGAAATAGTTACATACTGAAATTACTAAATTACCCTTAATAAACAACCACTATGGAAAGAGTTTTTATAAATATCAAATTTGCCCTTAATGAATTAATTTACACTCTAAACCTTTATTTTAATAATTAACACTTTAAGCTCTTATCTTCTAAAAATTTCACTATCACAATTACATCAACCTACACCACTTGACACCGCCACCACCACCAATAGTACCATCACCGACACCACTAGACCGCCTTCCCCACCACCGTCGCCGCATTGCGCGGGTACCATGCTCGTATATCATAATTATTAATTTTTTTTTCTAGATTACTACTACCCTATTTAAATACACCAAAAAAACACCATTGCCAAGGTTTGAACCTTGTTTTTTTCCCAAAGAACAAAGCCTCTACCAACCCCACCAAAGTGGTGATGGCAAGTTTAGCACATAAATCGTACAGATGTGACAGATATTACCCAATGACAAATAGTCAAATATGCCATTTTCCCCCCCCCACCCAATATACAAGTAAACCCTAATAATAAAACATAAAACACAAACACAACTACCCCACTAGATTCACTTTGGCCCCCCTTTGTTTGTAACCTAATAAAACCCAATAAAATTACTCAATCATCTCCAACCACCACACTCTTCTGCTCGAATGGCGAGCAACGCCAGAAACCTCATAACCAAAATTTTCAATTCCGCTTGTGTTTCCATTAAATTAACACGTAGGCCCAAAAATCTCACTCCATTCCCAGTCTGCAATACTTTCACTTCACATACTCATAATGCCGACGACAAAGAGGGTGGCTCGGGTACCAAAGTTTATAAACATGAGATAGGAGGTACGAGGATAGTGTTGGATGCCGACTGGTGTGGCTTATTGATAGAACACTATATCAAAAAAGCGTTGAAAACGGAAGATAAAGATATTTCGTCGAAGGCTTTTAGTGATGCAAAATCTCTATTGTTATCTATGAAAGTGATGTCTTTTGAAGTAAAAGAAGATTATTATGAGCCGTTGATGCGGTTCGTTATCGAGAGACAAATGGTGGATGATTTCAGGATGGTTTATGATCATTTCAGGAAAGAACATCATGACCATGTCGCAAACTTTCTATTAATGATACAACTTTTTTGATAAGTCGAAGAACGATGATAATATACAAAGACTCGTGCTGAAAACTGACAAAGGAAGCGATGAATCAGGTTGTGCTATTTATCAACATCCTCTTACTTGTTTTGTTTTTTTAGTTACTATTGAAAAATGTTACTAGTTTAAATTCGTGATTAATGCTATTAAGTGTTTAGGGGGTGTTTGGGAATGTGTTTTTGAATATACCTTATGCGTTTTATAATGTTTGGGTTTGATTATGTTGTTGAATGTCACAATCATAAGCATATGATTAGATTTTTGGGTGTTTGGCAAGTTTAAATTATCCAATGACTAAAAAGATGTATGTACCATTCTTTAATTGATATACATTACTTTAATTTTTAATATAATTAGAGTAAATTACAATTTTGGTCCCTGTCGTGGGTCAAAAATTACCGTTTTCGTCCCTACCTTTCATATATTACCGTTTTGGTCCAAAAAACTTTGCTCCGTCAACGCTTTTGGTCCAATTCTCTAAACGGACGTTAAACACCCATCACGTGATCTGCACGTGATGGGTATTTTAGTCTTTTCATTAGCACAGGGACGAAAACGGTAATTTTTGACCCACGACAGGGACCAAAATTGTAATTTACTCTGCTATTTCAAATATCTTCTTTCTTTTGTACAAGAGACTAAACAAAATTAAACCAAACTCAATACAAAATTCCAAATCATAATAAAATCAAGAACAAAGAGTAATCTAAAATATACTAAAAATAATTTTTTATACAAGAATAGATTTATACACAAACAATTTACAAGAAAAAATGGGGTGTGTTTTTTATTTGTTTTTCAAAAACTGGATTGCAATTATTTCTTTTGCATTTGTCACAATCCACACTTTCTCAATGGTTTTCAAGCATATCAACAATTACTTCTTCTTAAACGGGTTCAAAGCTTAGACGGTTTGCATAGATCTACGACTACAAAGACTAATTAATATCCCAAACTAAAAAACCTAAGATAAAGACAACTATAAAACATGACAACGAATTGATGACTAGATACAAGCATGAAGAAAAAATGGAGAATACCACAAAGCATAAAATCTTTAATTTTGACTCATGCCAGCATAAATGAATCACGACTTTTTTTATGCTTTTGACTTTTCTATTCTTTGATGTTTATATATTTGATATCATCCTTCACAGAAACATACGTGCGAATAAATGAGGCTTCCCCATATTCAGACACCCATCCAAGATTCAAGCACTAAAAAAAGGCACAAGATCCAATCATCTCTTTCTCTCTCTATCTCTTCTCTCTCTCTACTCTCTTTCTCTCTCAATTCTAACGGCTTTTTTTCTCCGATCTAAATCTGAGATTGAAAATCTTTTATTCTTGAGATCGAGATGAGAACGTGAGATCGAGAGTTGAGATTGAGAACTGGTTTAGACCTCCAATCCGGTGGATCTAACCCTATTTTTTACTTTCGGGCCGGAGGTCCCTTCCACTTCGGTGGATCTGGAAGCAGCCTCCCTACCTTTGAGTAGGGGTAAGGTCTGTCTACATCATACCTCCCCCATAGCCCGGCTTATGCTGGGATTGGGTACCCTTGTTGTTGTTGTTGTTGTTGTCCCCATATTCAGACACCCATCCAAGATTCAAGCACTAAAAAAAGGCACAAGATCCAATCAAGTCTTTTTCAATTCGGATCCGGGTCTTCTATAGATTTTTGGATCTGAAATAATCGTATTAAGATTTGAAATTCGTAGTGGGTTTTATTTCATATGGTGGTCGGAATGGTAGCAGTGGTGGTGGCCGATTGGTGATGACAGTGGTGGTGAGTGGTGGTGGTCGGTTCGTAATGGTGAAGTGGTGATCAGTGGAGTGATGGAGTTTTAACCTCTAATAAAGAGAGAGTTGAGAGAAAATAGAGATGTCAATGTTCATGTTTCCTTCTGATAATGTTGATTAACATAGATACATAAATTTATATTTATAGATAGAGTAAATTACAATTTGGTCCCTGTCGTGGGTCAAAATTACCGTTTTCGCCCTACCTTTCATATATTACCGTTTTGGTCCAAAAAACTTTGCTCCGTCAACGCTTTTGGTCCAATTCTCTAAACGGACGTTAAACACCCATCACGTGATCTGCACGTGATGGGTATTTTAGTCTTTTCATTAGCACAGGGACGAAAACGGTAATTTTTGACCCACGACAGGGACCAAAATTGTAATTTACTCTGCTATTTCAAATATCTTCTTTCTTTTGTACAAGAGACTAAACAAAATTAAACCAAACTCAATACAAAATTCCAAATCATAATAAAATCAAGAACAAAGAGTAATCTAAAATATACTAAAAATAATTTTTTATACAAGAATAGATTTATACACAAACAATTTACAAGAAAAAATGGGGTGTGTTTTTTATTTGTTTTTCAAAAACTGGATTGCAATTATTTCTTTTGCATTTGTCACAATCCACACTTTCTCAATGGTTTTCAAGCATATCAACAATTACTTCTTCTTAAACGGGTTCAAAGCTTAGACGGTTTGCATAGATCTACGACTACAAAGACTAATTAATATCCCAAACTAAAAAACCTAAGATAAAGACAACTATAAAACATGACAACGAATTGATGACTAGATACAAGCATGAAGAAAAAATGGAGAATACCACAAAGCATAAAATCTTTAATTTTGACTCATGCCAGCATAAATGAATCACGACTTTTTTTATGCTTTTGACTTTTCTATTCTTTGATGTTTATATATTTGATATCATCCTTCACAGAAACATACGTGCGAATAAATGAGGCTTCCCCATATTCAATAGATATATTAATAATACTTTTATCTCTCTCTCTTCTCTCTCTACTCTCTTTCTCTCTCAATTCTAACGGCTTTTTTTTTTCTCCGATCTAAGATCTGAGATTGAAAATCTTTTATTCTTGAGATCGAGATGAGAACGTGAGATCGAGAGTTGAGATTGAGAACTGGTTTAGACCTCCAATCCGGTGGATCTAACCCTATTTTTTACTTTCGGGCCGGAGGTCCCTTCCACTTCGGTGGATCTGGAAGCAGCCTCCCTACCTTTGAGTAGGGGTAAGGTCTGTCTACATCATACCTCCCCCATAGCCCGGCTTATGCTGGGATTGGGTACCCTTGTTGTTGTTGTTGTTGTCCCATATTCAGACACCCATCCAAGATTCAAGCACTAAAAAAAGGCACAAGATCCAATCAAGTCTTTTTCAATTCGGATCCGGGTCTTCTATAGATTTTTGGATCTGAAATAATCGTATTAAGATTTGAAATTCGTAGTGGGTTTTATTTCATATGGTGGTCGGAATGGTAGCAGTGGTGGTGGCCGATTGGTGATGACAGTGGTGGTGAGTGGTGGTGGTCGGTTCGTAATGGTGAAGTGGTGATCAGTGGAGTGATGGAGTTTTAACCTCTAATAAAGAGAGAGTTGAGAGAAAATAGAGATGTCAATGTTCATGTTTCCTTCTGATAATGTTGATTAACATAGATACATAAATTTATATTTATAGATAGAGTAAATTACAATTTTGGTCCCTGTCGTGGGTCAAAAATTACCGTTTTCGTCCCTGTGGTAATGAAAAGACTAAAATACCCATCACGTGCAGATCACGTGATGGGTGTTTAACGTCCGTTTAGAGAATTGGACCAAAAGCGTTGACGGACCAAAGTTTTTTGGACCAAAACGGTAATATATGAAAGGTAGGGACGAAAACGGTAATTTTTGACCCACGACAGGGACCAAATTTGTAATTTACTCTAAACTTAAAGAACAAAGGCCCACTCAAAATCTAAGTCTACATATGCAAACCAACTGCCAACCGGCAGGATTGATGAGGGAGCACTCATAGGTTGTGAACGTTAGTGTTTTTTTTTTAGTGGTGTATGGGCTTTTCTAAGGCTAATTGGACAAAATGGGTAAGGGAGTTTGTATAATTAATCACCACGTTTGTTGCCGTAAGAGTAGCCTTGCTTTTTTTAAAATGAGTTTTGGGCCAAATACAGAAAAAGAGGAGAAAATGTAAGAGACACCATGAAGAATCGAATCTCCAAGTATGTGAAAAATGCAGGCAATATAAATTAATTTCTTGATAACATAACTTAATTGGTTGAAGAGAAATACATTATTTGCAATGACTGGTACTATTGTTTAAACCCAAGAAATACTCTGCTGTGTAATAAATAACAATAGATAAATTACATGAAACTTTACATCGGCAAATAGTAATTCAAATCACATCGGCCATAACTCCCGTCTATTGGATAAAATTATGACTCCTGTTTATCAATAGAGTTTAGTCTATTACATTTTTGGCTTTTTGCCACATCTTGACCCCGCGACTCTACAAATTGGAGTGCTTCATTGATTTCTCATTATTGAACTTTAGGGTGAATTGAAATGAATTAATGGTATTTTATTGGAGTTCTTATGTATTAATATTCATATTAGAAGTTTACTGACAGTGTTGATGTTCATTGCGTTATGGAAGCGCTTTCTGAGAGTTAGAAAGAAGGATGTGTTGATGATTTTAACAACAGTCGACATTCTGAAAGTTTCTTCACAGAAGAATATGGAGACTCTATTTAAATCATTGGGAATGCTTCAACTTGAATCACATGTCAAGAGCTTTAATACTGAACTTCCAAGCCACGAGTAATTCCACTTTTTTTTTTTATTTTTTTTTTTTTTTTTTTTTTTTTTTTTTTTTTTTTTTTTTTTTTTTTTTTTTTTTTTTTCTTCCTATTTTTTTTTTTTTTTTTTTTTTTTTTTTTTCACTTCACTTTTTTTTTTTTTTTTTTTTTTTTTTTTTTTTTTTTTTTTTTTTTTTTTTTTTTTTTTTTTTTTTTTTTTTTTTTTTTTTTTTTTTTTTTTTTTTTTTTTTTTTTTTTTTTTTTTTTTTTTTTTTTTTTTTTTTTTTTTTTTTTTTTTTTTTTTTTTTTTTTTTTTTTTTTTTTTTTTTTTTTTTTTTTTTTTTTTTTTTTTTTTTTTTTTTTTTTTTTTTTTTTTTTTTTTTTTTTTTTTTTTTTTTTTTTTTTTTTTTTTTTTTTTTTTTTTTTTTTTTTTTTTTTTTTTTTTTTTTTTTTTTTTTTTTTTTTTTTTTTTTTTTTTTTTTTTTTTTTTTTTTTTTTTTTTTTTTTTTTTTTTTTTTTTTTTTTTTTTTTTTTTTTTTTTTTTTTTTTTTTTTTTTTTTTTTTTTTTTTTTTTTTTTTTTTTTTTTTTTTTTTTTTTTTTTTTTTTTTTTTTTTTTTTTTTTTTTTTTTTTTTTTTTTTTTTTTTTTTTTTTTTTTTTTTTTTTTTTTTTTTTTTTTTTTTTTTTTTTTTTTTTTTTTTTTTTTTTTTTTTTTTTTTTTTTTTTTTTTTTTTTTTTTTTTTTTTTTTTTTTTTTTTTTTTTTTTTTTTTTTTTTTTTTTTTTTTTTTTTTTTTTTTTTTTTTTTTTTTTTTTTTTTTTTTTTTTTTTTTTTTTTTTTTTTTTTTTTTTTTTTTTTTTTTTTTTTTTTTTTTTTTTTTTTTTTTTTTTTTTTTTTTTTTTTTTTTTTTTTTTTTTTTTTTTTTTTTTTTTTTTTTTTTTTTTTTTTTTTTTTTTTTTTTTTTTTTTTTTTTTTTTTTTTTTTTTTTTTTTTTTTTTTTTTTTTTTTTTTTTTTTTTTTTTTTTTTTTTTTTTTTTTTTTTTTTTTTTTTTTTTTTTTTTTTTTTTTTTTTTTTTTTTTTTTTTTTTTTTTTTTTTTTTTTTTTTTTTTTTTTTTTTTTTTTTTTTTTTTTTTTTTTTTTTTTTTTTTTTTTAAGCTTCTGATCTTATACTATATAAACAAGTGGAGTGGTCCTCCATATCAATGCTTAAATAACATATTTCATAATGATTTGTGGTTATCTATGTATCTGAACCTTTTGAGTAGTTTCAACCAGTAAGACGAGCCGTTCAGTTGTGTGTAGATCTCAAGAGATCATATGGCTGTTGGCCTAAGCATAAAAGGTTTGGCTCATTTCTAGTTCCAAATAGTTTCAAATTTTGCTTTGTGCCACATAGTTGCAACTTGCCTGCATATTTTAGAGTTGATAATTTGTCTACTAACATCTTCAGCCAAAACCGAAAATAAGTCAGATTTTCTATTAGTTATATTAAAAATACTTTCAAATGCCAGATTTATGTGTCAACTTAAAACATTATTCGGATGGTTTCATCAATGAGCCTTAGGTTATCAGTGAAATGATATCATAGTGCATGTAAAGATAAAGACTCTATCTCATCTCAACTACTATCATGGTTACAATGCCGTCGTGCACATATTTGATCCAATTCATAATTTCATATAGAATTTTAAGGTATTTTTCTTCTGAATAGCTAATGCTTTCACTTTCTTTGACATCAAATCATGTGCCTTATGTAGATTATTTTTTCTGCTACCTGATGGCTTCAGATGATAATTTATTAATGATTATGTATCACCTGATGATGCCGTGATGGTGTTTCTATAGGTTGAAAGGTGCTGGAAACATATCATTTCTAATCGTAACTAACTTCTGATTGACGATCTTGATTTTTTGGTTTGTAGATCCAAGAAATTGTTGAAAGGTTCATAAGTTTGCAAGCTGAGCTGAAGGTTAAGTCTTCTGCTGTAACTTTTCAGAAACTGATCGAGACCTGTTGCGCCTTACGAGAGGTGGGAAAAATCTTTAATTGTTTTCATATTTTGTATCTTCTTTTGTAAACCATGCGTCTATTTCTTTCATCTTAAAAAGAAATAAAAACAATATTATGAAAATATAGTTAGTGTATGTGATGCAATCACATGCCATCTCTTTTAGTATTGGTTACTTTGTAAAGAATGCATCTATCATATATCTTGTTTATGAATCCCATAGATCTTGTGATATGTATCTCATTATATCTTGTGATATATGATAAAATATGCATTTATCATATATCTTGTGATATGTATATTCTATTATATCGACCCCGCTCACAATAGATGGACATTGAGTGGTCAAAAGAGGGTCACATGTCCCATTGTGATTGGTAGTGTTAAATGTCAAAATAAGTGGGAATATGTATTGAAGCTGTATGGAATTGCATTTTTGAAATATATTATGTGTTTCCCTGATTAGTGCAACCTCAATAATCAGATAATCTCGCCAAACTGCAATCCTAAACACCCTATATAAAGCCTATTTGATAACAGTTTCATTCATTACATATATGGGGTAAAAGCAATTTTTCTAATGGGATTCATAAACAAGATATATGGTAAAATATGCATTTATCATATATCTTGTTTATGAATCCCATTAGAAAATTTGTTTTTACCCCATATATGTAATGAATGAAACTGTTATCAAATAGGCTTTATATAGGGTGTTTAGGATTGCAGTTTGGCGAGATTATTTGATTATTGAGGTTGCACTAATCAGGGCAACACATAATATATTTCAAAAATGCAATCCCATACCCCACTTATTTTGACATTCAACACTACCAATCACAATGTGACATGTGATCCTCTTTTGACCACTCAATGTCCATCTATTGTGAGTGGGGTCGATATAATAGAATATACATAGCACATTATTAATAGAGATCTTAGAAAGGCAATTCTTTAGGTACCAGTCGTTTTTGTTGATTGAAATTTTGCTACTCCATTTGCAGGTTCTTGAAAATAAGAAGATTCCTTCTGACGATCTCAATGAAATCAAAAGCATGCTTGTATTTGAACTTGCAACAAAGGGGCATATGTCTGATGCCCTTGCTATTTATGATGAGATGACACAAGATAGGCAAAATTTGGAGCCAAAAGCTGTTCTTGCTCTTATAGTAAGAGTTTATATAGTTTACTAATTCTTTTGTTTCTTCTTTTATATACTTTTCATCCCCCTTAAGAATCAGAAAATGTCTTTCAGCAACATGGCCAAGATAAAGGTGAGCTACATCGACTGCTTGAGCTACTCAATCAGTTAGAGGATTATGATCTTTGGGTGAGCGGATGTGACAAAATCATATCATTTTGTGTTCGACACAAACTTTTGAGGTATACGGGTCTATCCTTTGTTATGCTTTATTTTTTTTATTTGCTGCTGTCTCACATATTTTACTTGAAATAGCTGGACAGTTGATTTGCTGAAGCAACGCATGCAGAAGGCCACTAATGAGATACATACTGAGTGCATTTTCGGCGGGGTAATTGGTTTCTCTAGCTATGTATTTACCATAAATCTTTTTGCTTAGGTGGACATATATGGCAAACGATATACCTAATTGTTTTGTGAAAGGTGTAGCCCTTTTTTTCTGTATAGGCGGGTCGGGCAGCGGTTTAAATAAGAGTTGGGTTGAATTGATGACATTTTTGCAAAAATAACTAACATGCCTCTTCCCTCTTCAAATTAACTTAAAAAAATGGTTTTTTCTTTCTTATTCATATGTTGATCTCAGGCGTTTGCTGAAATTGCGGAGATGGAGCCAGTGGACATTCAGTTCGGGATGGATCTTCTTCGAGCAATGAGGGAAGATCTGAGTATTGAACCCCCACGACAGTGTCTTGATCTTTTGCTCACTGCAAGTGTTAAAGCTAAGGAAAGTGCTGAGCTACTTTGGAAAGAGTATGAGTTAGCCGGCTGTGCCTTACAATCTGCTAACATATCTTTGGTCAGTTGCATTATATTGTTCTAGTTGCGAGTCACTAAACCTATACAATGTGTTTACTTTATATCCAATTGGCCCTAATTAATTAATTATAGCCTCGTCCCCTTCTTCAATCTTGTGTTTAGACTTGGGTTCGACTATAAATGTGATAAAATGCAATTTATAGAACAAAACTTGTTGGCACTTTAACGACCAATTGCATAGAAAGTAACTAACTAGGAAACAACCACCCGCCGTAAATTGTGTTAGAATCTTTACGGGAGATAATTGCATATGTTGGCTAATTGCTGGGGAATTTAGTGATATTCCATTATGGGTAAACAACGTCCAGTTTTTCTATTTTGGGTAGGTTTGTGCTTTGCCTAAAATGGTTATTTGATTACTCTTTTCTGTGAATTTCGTTTGCAGAATGCATCAGGCCCTTCTTGCCTCTGGGCAGTATGAACAAGCAGAGTTGCTGCTTCAGAACAAGCCCAAGAGTCATGGTGACAGGTATATGGATCCTCTATTTGAAGCGAATAAATCAACTTTTGGCTATGGGGAAATTGAAACCAAGTAGATTTTGAGGTGTTCATATACCCGGTTCACCTCCATATTGTTGTTCTGATGTGTTACTTACCGCCTTACCAACGTTCATGCATAATATATATTAGGAGTTATGTTTAGTATTTTATGTGACCATTTTATGTTTAGTATTTCTGCGTGTCTCACGTTTAGTAGCAGTTAGTTTGTAAGGCTATACATAGCCGTGTTGTATGTTTTGTGAGATATGAATGGGAAAATGAATCAAGTCCCTAAGTCTCTCTTTCTCTGGTTTTCTTATCTATTTTCTTTTGGCCAACAAATTGATTGTTGGAACCACATCATGTTCGAACGGGATCAAGCGGACATGATCTGTTCATTTTGTGTGAGGAGTTTAATGTTTTTCAGTCGATTGCTCTTTTCAATTATTTTGAAACGATCCCTTATTGGCTTTATGGTTAGTATAGGTATGGTAAATATATTTAATTTTGTTGTTTGCAGTTACTGAACTTTGTTTTACTAGTATTATTATGGAGTATTACTTTAGACACAAAAACAAGAAAGAATGGTCAATGAGGAATCGTTTTTGATATCTTGCATGTTTGCAGCTCAAAATTGTTCTACACATTTTCGTGGCATACATTTACCGAATTATTATTATATTGTACTCTTTATCTAACATTGTAAAATCAAGATAGAAATGGAGCAATGAATAAGTGACTAGTAAAGACAGAAAGTAAGGGGATTTAGAAATTGTGAGCGAAGTTAATGTGATGCAGAGAATTTTTACCCTCCCTTGCCGTTTATTCTATATATATAAGCAAGGTATATATGGAAATGGTTGTAAAAGGAGTAATGATATGTGACTATTTAGTAAGTTTAAAAGTTAGATGCCAACATATGAAATTATTTTTTCTATCTTAATTTTAACCTTTGATATATGAATGTTTGCAAAGAATTAGGTTAAAATAAAAAGAGAATAAATGAAAATCATGAGTCAGTTCCTGTTGCCAACCAAATTAGTCTACCCGTATCACTTTCGTTGCAAAAAAGTAATGAACATGTG
Source organism: Erigeron breviscapus (assembly GCA_034093135.1). Lineage (NCBI taxonomy): Eukaryota > Viridiplantae > Streptophyta > Magnoliopsida > Asterales > Asteraceae > Erigeron > Erigeron breviscapus. Next base: position 2,589,948 of record CM067174.1, read on the forward strand.
ACTAATTTAGGAAATTTGATCCACCAATGAATTTAATTTATTTTCTACAGATGTGTAAAACAAAAGGATATAACAATCATATACAGCAAAACTAGTAAACGGATTGACGGGTATCTAGTTTAGCTAATTTGGAACAGAATAATCTTTTGGTTTAGATACACGATTTCACGAAACCAAGCGAGAGGCTATCTTATTGAGCATTTTCAAACTTTTTCCAAAACACTCTTGTGATGTTATCTAGTTGCATTCGAACATAAAACTTCATGTGTGGATATCAAATCTCCCGGTGATCGTGATTCATAAATGCGAATCCGATTTATTAAGAAAAAACTATTTTGTAAGTATGGAATACATTACACTTGTATAAGTATATCGAGTAAAGTAAGTGGTAGTTGAAAAACCTCTTTTAAAACTTTCACCAAACCTTCAAAAATTAAATATACAGTACTACTAGTCTTGTGTCCTACTAGTAAACAAAATTTCTCAATATCTTCAACCCAATCCCACCCCATATGCTTACATATTCTTAACACACCATCAATTCTCAGCCTTAAAGATATCTTCAACAATTTCACTCACACTAAAAAATTGCAAAAACGATGTCCTTTTCAATGGCTTTATTTTCATCAACCCCAACAACTAAAAGCATTCTTGTATCTGAACTTGCACTGAAAGGGCATATGTCTAATGCCCTTGCTATTTATTTTTGATGAGATGAGAAAAAATGGGGAAAATTTGGAGCCACAAGCTGTTTTACTTCTTATTGTAAGAGTTTTATATAATCTTTTGTTTCTTTTTTTTTTGTACACTTTTTTATTCATTCCCCTTAAGAATCTGAAAATGTTAACAGCAACACGGCCAAGATGAATGTGAGCTACACAGATTGCTTGAGCTACTCTATGAGTTAGAGGATCATGATCTTTGGGTTAAAGGATGTGACTTAATCATATCATTTTGTATTCGGCACAAACTTTTGTGGTATATGGGCCTGTCTATCCTTTTTGTTATGTTTTAACTTATTTTTAAGTACTATTATCGTCTCACATAGTTTACTTTGAAATAGCTCGACATATGATTTGTTGAAGCAACGGGTGCAGAACGCCACTAATGCTTAGGTTGACGACGATATAACTTAATATTTTGTATAGACGGGCTGGGAAACGGTGTTGAAGGTACATACAATGTACCTATACAAGACTCAAAGATCAACCTTTGTAAAGCTCAGAAATTCAGTTCAAAGATGATGAACCAAATTACTAATTGTCTTGTACATTGTAATGTAATGTAAACAAGTATGTTTAAGTTAGAAATGTAACTAGTATAAGTTAGAAGGACTAATGTTGCCATATTGCAATTCTGTAGCGGTTTCTATAGATACACAAAATGTATGTATAGGTAATAGGTCACGTTGATATATTAACTTGTAATATTCATTTTCAGTTTTCTTAAGCTAAAATGAAAATAATGAAAATTCCCAAAACACTCTCTTGATTCTTTCTTTGATTCTAGTTTTGTAACATGGTATCAGAGCAATCCGATCCAGAAATTCTGTTCAACCAAATCTCCGATTGAATCCTCATTGGAAAATCCACCGAAATCACCAAAGATTCACCGGAATCGCCATAAATTCACCAGAATCGCCATAGATTCTTCGGAATCGCCATAGATTCCAATCATTCTTGCTTAGAGGACAGAGTATTTCCTCTTCTCTTCTTCTTATTACTAAATCCACATCAGAAACCCTAATTTCTTCATTTCAATCATTTGAAACCCTAATTTCTTCATTTCATCATTTGAAACCCTAATTTCTTCATTTCAATCATTTGAAACCCTAATTTCTTCATTTCAATCATTTGAAACCCTAATTTCTTCATTTCAATCATTTGAAACCCTAATTTCTTCATTTCAATCATTTGAAACCCTAATTTCTTCATTTCAATCATTTGAAACCCTAATTTCTTCATTTCAATCATTTGAAACCCTAATTTCTTCATTTCAATCATTTGAAACCCTAATTTCTTCATTTCAATCATTTGAAACCCTAATTTCTTCATTTCAATCATTTGAAACCCTAATTTCTTCATTTCAATCATTTGAAACCCTAATTTCTTCATTTCAATCATTTGAAACCCTAATTTCTTCATTTCAATCATTTGAAACCCTAATTTCTTCATTTCAATCATTTGAAACCCTAATTTCTTCATTTCAATCATTTGAAACCCTAATTTCTTCATTTCAATCATTTGAAACCCTAATTTCTTCATTTCAATCATTTGAAACCCTAATTTCTTCATTTCAATCATTTGAAACCCTAATTTCTTCATTTCAATCATTTGAAACCCTAATTTCTTCATTTCAATCATTTGAAACCCTAATTTCTTCATTTCAATCATTTGAAACCCTAATTTCTTCATTTCAATCATTTGAAACCCTAATTTCTTCATTTCAATCATTTGAAACCCTAATTTCTTCATTTCAATCATTTGAAACCCTAATTTCTTCATTTCAATCATTTGAAACCCTAATTTCTTCATTTCAATCATTTGAAACCCTAATTTCTTCATTTCAATCATTTGAAACCCTAATTTCTTCATTTCAATCATTTGAAACCCTAATTTCTTCATTTCAATCATTTGAAACCCTAATTTCTTCATTTCAATCATTTGAAACCCTAATTTCTTCATTTCAATCATTTGAAACCCTAATTTCTTCATTTCAATCATTTGAAACCCTAATTTCTTCATTTCAATCATTTGAAACCCTAATTTCTTCATTTCAATCATTTGAAACCCTAATTTCTTCATTTCAATCATTTGAAACCCTAATTTCTTCATTTCAATCATTTGAAACCCTAATTTCTTCATTTCAATCATTTGAAACCCTAATTTCTTCATTTCAATCATTTGAAACCCTAATTTCTTCATTTCAATCATTTGAAACCCTAATTTCTTCATTTCAATCATTTGAAACCCTAATTTCTTCATTTCAATCATTTGAAACCCTAATTTCTTCATTTCAATCATTTGAAACCCTAATTTCTTCATTTCAATCATTTGAAACCCTAATTTCTTCATTTCACATCAGAAACCCTAATTTCTTCATTTCAATCATTTGAAACCCTAATTTCTTCATTCAATAACATAAAAGAAAATAAGTACAAAAGTTATTACAGCACTTGGGGTATACCCAGAATAGTTAATAATCAAAAGACATAACAATTGTCTAGAAGTACAGGAGTCTGAACTGAACAAGCAAAGGGAGGTCTTCACAGCTTCCGGTCTTGAACGTACGAACAATCGCCAAAAGAGATGAGCTTTAAAGAGGAAGACTCCTATGCTAAGAGATCTACTAACCTAGCCTGAAAAGCATGTAAGTTCAAAGGTCAACTACAAAAGTAGTTGGTGAGATTCACATAAAGTACTAGTACGTATACATATAATAATATGTAGTGTAAGAACAAGTCATAAAAATCTGTACGTTCAACAAAAGTGCTTTATGACTATAAGAACAATACAAGAACATATAATGAACTTTAAATGAGTCGTCACTGCTAACCCGATTGGCCAGAACTGAACTGTAATGACTTATGCACATAATAATCAAGTACTTCACGAAGATCTAAATCAGAACAAGAACAGATAATATGCATCCTCCAGAACTGCGAAGAATGAGGGTGGGCCTACCCTAAACAGCGCTGTCCATAATTATCTACGGTTCAATCCCTGAACTGTGGGATATGAATTGATAGCAGTGAATGAGAACTGAACAAGTACAAGTACGAACTAGAACATGTTAAGGATCAATATAGTAGCTTGGAGGTATTTAAGATCCTGCCCATTCAAGACTTACATACTCCCTTAAACAGTATAGATGTATTCAAGATCCTGCCCATTCAAGACTTAAATACTCTTTTAAATAATTAGGAATCATATCATAAGTACCTCGTAAGATCATAAAAATAGTACGTGGAATAGTTCAAGATTATAAGTACAAGTACAAAGTAGTTTTCATGCTTTTCAGTCCCCGATAAAAGAACTTGAACAAAATGTACGAAAAGGGGATTAGTGAACTCACAGTGATCTGGTACAAGCACAGTAGTATAAGCACAGAGAACAAGCACAGAGATAGATAAGTTATATCTATCGAAATCCAAGTACGTCTTGATGGATGCCTAAGTACAAGTTATTGTTCATAGATATGCACACATATTAGTTCAAATGACTAATTAATTACTGAAATGTTCTTGATGAACTGATGATTTGGTCCTTTGAAGATCTTCGAACGTTTTGACTCAAAAGAGTTTAAATGAACTTTAAGTACATGAACTGGACTCGAACTGACCATCTTAGGACTCACATATAAGTACTTATCGTGTTAATGGGTTGAATGTGTCCTTAGTAATGAACTTTAGCCTTTAGAACTGGGTTTAATTGTTCGTAGAACTCGCACTTTGATAATCAAGAAAGAACACGTCTTAATTATACTAAATTAGGGTTTGCACTTTGTACGTTGTCTTAGGTCGAATCATGAACTAGCTTTGGTGTTAGTACGTAGCCTTTGATGTGTTTAATCTAATGATAATGATGTTAGGAACTGATTTGGTGTTTAATGATCAAGTGTGGTATGTTATAGAACAAGTTCAAGTTGTTTTTATGAGTACAAGATCGTCTAGGGTTTTGGAACTTCAAGATCGTCCCACTGGCTAGCCAAGATCGTCCTATTGGATAGTCAAGATCGTCCTATGCTCAAGCCAAAGTCAGGATCGTTTTAGGTACTTAGGTTCAAGGTCGTTTCATATACATGGTTCAAGATCGTTTCAGGTTCTAAGCACAAGATCGTCTTAAGGTTTATGAACTCAAGATCGTTTCAAAGTACAATGCTCAAGATCGTTTCAGATGTACTAGGTGCAAGATCGTTCTGGTTGCACTTCAAGATCGTCCTAGCTGGTTCAAGCACAAGATCGTTTCACAGGTCAAGGTTCAAGATCGTCTAGGTCAGAATCGTTCTGGGTCAAGATCGTCTTAGGTTCTTTCAGAAGCAAGATCGTTTTTAGGTTAAGTTCAATGCCAAGATCGTTTTGGATTTTCAACTCAAGATCGTCTTATGTACATGGAGCAAGATCGTCCTATAGACTAGAACAAGATCGTCCTAAGGACTAGAACAAGATCGTCCCAAGGACTAGAACAAGATCGTCCTAAGGACTAGAACAAGATCGTCCTAAGGACTAGAACAAGATCGTCCCAAGGACTAGAACAAGATCGTCCTAAGGACTAGAACAAGATCGTCCTAAGGACTAGAACAAGATCGTCCTAAGGACTAGAACAAGATCGTCCTAAGGACTAGAACAAGATCGTCCTAAGGACTAGAACAAGATCGTCCTAAGGACTAGAACAAGATCGTCCCAAGGACTAGAACAAGATCGTCCTAAGGACTAGAACAAGATCGTCCTAAGGACTAGAACAAGATCGTCCTAAGGACTAGAACAAGATCGTCCTAAGGACTAGAACAAGATCGTCCTAAGGACTAGAACAAGATCGTCCCAAGGACTAGAACAAGATCGTCCTAAGGACTAGAACAAGATCGTCCTAAGGACTAGAACAAGATCGTCCCAAGGACTAGAACAAGATCGTCCTAAGGACTAGAACAAGATCGTCCTAAGGACTAGAACAAGATCGTCCTAAGGACTAGAACAAGATCGTCCTAAGGACTAGAACAAGATCGTCCTAAGGACTAGAACAAGATCGTCCTAAGGACTAGAACAAGATCGTCCTAAGGACTAGAACAAGATCGTCCTAAGGACTAGAACAAGATCGTCCTAAGGACTAGAACAAGATCGTCCTAAGGACTAGAACAAGATCGTCCTAAGGACTAGAACAAGATCGTCCTAAGGACTAGAACAAGATCGTCCTAAGGACTAGAACAAGATCGTCCTAAGGACTAGAACAAGATCGTCCTAAGGACTAGAACAAGATCGTCCTAAGGACTAGAACAAGATCGTCCTAAGGACTAGAACAAGATCGTCCTAAGGACTAGAACAAGATCGTCCTAAGGACTAGAACAAGATCGTCCTATAGACTAGAACAAGATCGTCCTAAGGACTAGAACAAGATCGTCCCAAGGACTAGAACAAGATCGTCCTAAGGACTAGAACAAGATCGTCCTAAGGACTAGAACAAGATCGTCCTAAGGACTAGAACAAGATCGTCCTAAGGACTAGAACAAGATCGTCCTAAGGACTAGAACAAGATCGTCCTAAGGACTAGAACAAGATCGTCCTAAGGACTAGAACAAGATCGTCCTAAGGACTAGAACAAGATCGTCCTAAGGACTAGAACAAGATCGTCCTAAGGACTAGAACAAGATCGTCCTAAGGACTAGAACAAGATCGTCCTAAGGACTAGAACAAGATCGTCCTAAGGACTAGAACAAGATCGTCCTAAGGACTAGAACAAGATCGTCCCAAGGACTAGAACAAGATCGTCCTAAGGACTAGAACAAGATCGTCCTAAGGACTAGAACAAGATCGTCCTAAGGACTAGAACAAGATCGTCCTAAGGACTAGAACAAGATCGTCCCAAGGACTAGAACAAGATCGTCCTAAGGACTAGAACAAGATCGTCCTAAGGACTAGAACAAGATCGTCCTAAGGACTAGAACAAGATCGTCCTAAGGACTAGAACAAGATCGTCCTAAGGACTAGAACAAGATCGTCCTAAGGACTAGAACAAGATCGTCCTAAGGACTAGAACAAGATCGTCCTAAGGACTAGAACAAGATCGTCCTAAGGACTAGAACAAGATCGTCCTAAGGACTAGAACAAGATCGTCCTAAGGACTAGAACAAGATCGTCCTAAGGACTAGAACAAGATCGTCCTAAGGACTAGAACAAGATCGTCCTAAGGACTAGAACAAGATCGTCCTAAGGACTAGAACAAGATCGTCCTAAGGACTAGAACAAGATCGTCCTAAGGACTAGAACAAGATCGTCCTAAGGACTAGAACAAGATCGTCCTAAGGACTAGAACAAGATCGTCCTAAGGACTAGAACAAGATCGTCCTAAGGACTAGAACAAGATCGTCCTAAGGACTAGAACAAGATCGTCCTAAGGACTAGAACAAGATCGTCCTAAGGACTAGAACAAGATCGTCCTAAGGACTAGAACAAGATCGTCCTAAGGACTAGAACAAGATCGTCCTAAGGACTAGAACAAGATCGTCCTAAGGACTAGAACAAGATCGTCCTAAGGACTAGAACAAGATCGTCCTAAGGACTAGAACAAGATCGTCCTAAGGACTAGAACAAGATCGTCCTAAGGACTAGAACAAGATCGTCCTAAGGACTAGAACAAGATCGTCCTAAGGACTAGAACAAGATCGTCCTAAGGACTAGAACAAGATCGTCCTAAGGACTAGAACAAGATCGTCCTAAGGACTAGAACAAGATCGTCCTAAGGACTAGAACAAGATCGTCCTAAGGACTAGAACAAGATCGTCCTAAGGACTAGAACAAGATCGTCCTAAGGACTAGAACAAGATCGTCCTAAGGACTAGAACAAGATCGTCCTAAGGACTAGAACAAGATCGTCCTAAGGACTAGAACAAGATCGTCCTAAGGACTAGAACAAGATCGTCCTAAGGACTAGAACAAGATCGTCCTAAGGACTAGAACAAGATCGTCCTAAGGACTAGAACAAGATCGTCCTAAGGACTAGAACAAGATCGTCCTAAGGACTAGAACAAGATCGTCCTAAGGACTAGAACAAGATCGTCCTAAGGACTAGAACAAGATCGTCCTAAGGACTAGAACAAGATCGTCCTAAGGACTAGAACAAGATCGTCCTAAGGACTAGAACAAGATCGTCCTAAGGACTAGAACAAGATCGTCCTAAGGACTAGAACAAGATCGTCCTAAGGACTAGAACAAGATCGTCCTAAGGACTAGAACAAGATCGTCCTAAGGACTAGAACAAGATCGTCCTAAGGACTAGAACAAGATCGTCCTAAGGACTAGAACAAGATCGTCCTAAGGACTAGAACAAGATCGTCCTAAGGACTAGAACAAGATCGTCCTAAGGACTAGAACAAGATCGTCCTAAGGACTAGAACAAGATCGTCCTAAGGACTAGAACAAGATCGTCCTAAGGACTAGAACAAGATCGTCCTAAGGACTAGAACAAGATCGTCCTAAGGACTAGAACAAGATCGTCCTAAGGACTAGAACAAGATCGTCCTAAGGACTAGAACAAGATCGTCCTAAGGACTAGAACAAGATCGTCCTAAGGACTAGAACAAGATCGTCCTAAGGACTAGAACAAGATCGTCCTAAGGACTAGAACAAGATCGTCCTAAGGACTAGAACAAGATCGTCCTAAGGACTAGAACAAGATCGTCCTAAGGACTAGAACAAGATCGTCCTAAGGACTAGAACAAGATCGTCCTAAGGACTAGAACAAGATCGTCCTAAGGACTAGAACAAGATCGTCCTAAGGACTAGAACAAGATCGTCCTAAGGACTAGAACAAGATCGTCCTAAGGACTAGAACAAGATCGTCCTAAGGACTAGAACAAGATCGTCCTAAGGACTAGAACAAGATCGTCCTAAGGACTAGAACAAGATCGTCCTAAGGACTAGAACAAGATCGTCCTAAGGACTAGAACAAGATCGTCCTAAGGACTAGAACAAGATCGTCCTAAGGACTAGAACAAGATCGTCCTAAGGACTAGAACAAAATGTTTTTTTTTGTTTAAGTTGTAAAAATTTCTTAAGTACATCTTATAGATCATTGATGTCTCAGAATTTTACTTGTGTTTTTCTAACTTAAACTTATCATCTACTTATTTGTCACAATTTGCAACTTATATATTACACACTGAAATGAAAGTTACAAATGTAAATATTTACAAGTACATGATAATTCTGAATAGAAAACTACTTCTTGGCAGGCCTTGAACCAGAAGGTGCCTCAGTAGGTTTTCTCTTCAGTGGAGACTGATCCCTTTTGCCAAATAGCCTTGCTTCAATTTCTACCTTGGCTTGCATCTTTTGCTGAATTCTTGCTAGCCATGCACCAGTCAAGGCAGACTTAGGCTTTCCTTTCAGAACTTGAATCATCTCCCTGTGCTCAGATATGCCAAACTCATGAACTGAAACCTGAGTATATTCTTCAGTAGCCCTTCCTTCTCCAATTTCTACCTTGGCTTGCATCTTTTGCTGAATTCTTGCTAGCCATGCACCAGTCAAGGCAGACTTAGGCTTTCCTTTCAGAACTTGAATCATCTCCCTGTGCTCAGATATGCCAAACTCATGAACTGAAACGTGAAGTTTCAGTGAAGGAGTTCTGAATTCTGAGGCATCTCAGAATTCTGAAGTAATGTCTTCACTAAACTTCAAGCTATTTCTGAACAAATTATACATGGTCGATTCTCGACCTAACAAATTCCCCCTATTTGTTCTGAAATAGTGCATGCATCTCAGACTTCTATCTATACATGTTTGTAAGTCTGAAATGCAAGTTTTTTTTTTTTTGTTTAAGTTGTAAAAATTTCTTAAGTACATCTTATAGATCATTGATGTCTCAGAATTTTACTTGTGTTTTTCTAACTTAAACTTATCATCTACTTATTTGTCACAATTTGCAACTTATATATTACACACTGAAATGAAAGTTACAAATGTAAATATTTACAAGTACATGATAATTCTGAATAGAAAACTACTTCTTGGCAGGCCTTGAACCAGAAGGTGCCTCAGTAGGTTTTCTCTTCAGTGGAGACTGATCCCTTTTGCCAAATAGCCTTGCTTCAATTTCTACCTTGGCTTGCATCTTTTGCTGAATTCTTGCTAGCCATGCACCAGTCAAGGCAGACTTAGGCTTTCCTTTCAGAACTTGAATCATCTCCCTGTGCTCAGATATGCCAAACTCATGAACTGAAACCTGAAGTCTTCAGTGAAGGAGTTCTGAATTCTGAGGCATCTCAGAATTCTGAAGTAATGTCTTCACTAAACTTCAAGCTATTTCTGAACAAATTATACATGGTCGATTCTCGACCTAACAAATTCCCCCTATTTGTTCTGAAATAGTGCATGCATCTCAGACTTCTATCTATACATGTTTGTAAGTCTGAAATGCAAGTTTTTTTTTTTTGTTTAAGTTGTAAAAATTTCTTAAGTACATCTTATAGATCATTGATGTCTCAGAATTTTACTTGTGTTTTTCTAACTTAAACTTATCATCTACTTATTTGTCACAATTTGCAACTTATATATTACACACTGAAATGAAAGTTACAAATGTAAATATTTACAAGTACATGATAATTCTGAATAGAAAACTACTTCTTGGCAGGCCTTGAACCAGAAGGTGCCTCAGTAGGTTTTCTCTTCAGTGGAGACTGATCCCTTTTGCCAAATAGCCTTGCTTCAATTTCTACCTTGGCTTGCATCTTTTGCTGAATTCTTGCTAGCCATGCACCAGTCAAGGCAGACTTAGGCTTTCCTTTCAGAACTTGAATCATCTCCCTGTGCTCAGATATGCCAAACTCATGAACTGAAACCTGAGTATATTCTTCAGTAGCCCTTCCTTCTCTTTTCACAACCAAATCGAACAGCTTCAATCCATCAGCCTTAATAACTTCAATATCAACAATTCTGGCCTGATGTGATCGATGAGTCATGTAATGATCATACTGGTCCTTCTCATGTTTTCTTTGGAGCTCAGCAGCATCATCAGAAATTGGTTTGATTGAAGTATGGACAACATCACGAGAATCTTTCTTTGTAGTTTTTGTTCCAGTTCTGGGCTTAGTTGGAGGTCTGAACAACTCCTTCTCCACATACTGAACTCCAGCCAGAATCTCCTTCTTCTTTCTGGCCATCTCCATTTCTCTATTTTTCACTAAGTCTTGAATGGACATCTTGAAAGTTAGATGGTCCAGCTTTTGTTCCAGTTCTGGGCTTAGTTGGAGGTCTGAACAACTCCTTCTCCACATACTGAACTCCAGCCAGAATCTCCTTCTTCTTTCTGGCCATCTCCATTTCTCTATTTTTCACTAAGTCTTGAATGGACATCTTGAAAGTTAGATGGTCCAGCTTTTGTTCCAGTTCTGGGCTTAGTTGGAGGTCTGAACAACTCCTTCTCCACATACTGAACTCCAGCCAGAATCTCCTTCTTCTTTCTGGCCATCTCCATTTCTCTATTTTTCACTAAGTCTTGAATGGACATCTTGAAAGTTAGATGGTCCAGCTTTTGTTCCAGTTCTGGGCTTAGTTGGAGGTCTGAACAACTCCTTCTCCACATACTGAACTCCAGCCAGAATCTCCTTCTTCTTTCTGGCCATCTCCATTTCTCTATTTTTCACTAAGTCTTGAATGGACATCTTGAAAGTTAGATGGTCCAGCTTTTGTTCCAGTTCTGGGCTTAGTTGGAGGTCTGAACAACTCCTTCTCCACATACTGAACTCCAGCCAGAATCTCCTTCTTCTTTCTGGCCATCTCCATTTCTCTATTTTTCACTAAGTCTTGAATGGACATCTTGAAAGTTAGATGGTCCAGCTTTTGTTCCAGTTCTGGGCTTAGTTGGAGGTCTGAACAACTCCTTCTCCACATACTGAACTCCAGCCAGAATCTCCTTCTTCTTTCTGGCCATCTCCATTTCTCTATTTTTCACTAAGTCTTGAATGGACATCTTGAAAGTTAGATGGTCCAGCTTTTGTTCCAGTTCTGGGCTTAGTTGGAGGTCTGAACAACTCCTTCTCCACATACTGAACTCCAGCCAGAATCTCCTTCTTCTTTCTGGCCATCTCCATTTCTCTATTTTTCACTAAGTCTTGAATGGACATCTTGAAAGTTAGATGGTCCAGCTTTTGTTCCAGTTCTGGGCTTAGTTGGAGGTCTGAACAACTCCTTCTCCACATACTGAACTCCAGCCAGAATCTCCTTCTTCTTTCTGGCCATCTCCATTTCTCTATTTTTCACTAAGTCTTGAATGGACATCTTGAAAGTTAGATGGTCCAGCTTTTGTTCCAGTTCTGGGCTTAGTTGGAGGTCTGAACAACTCCTTCTCCACATACTGAACTCCAGCCAGAATCTCCTTCTTCTTTCTGGCCATCTCCATTTCTCTATTTTTCACTAAGTCTTGAATGGACATCTTGAAAGTTAGATGGTCCAGCTTTTGTTCCAGTTCTGGGCTTAGTTGGAGGTCTGAACAACTCCTTCTCCACATACTGAACTCCAGCCAGAATCTCCTTCTTCTTTCTGGCCATCTCCATTTCTCTATTTTTCACTAAGTCTTGAATGGACATCTTGAAAGTTAGATGGTCCAGCTTTTGTTCCAGTTCTGGGCTTAGTTGGAGGTCTGAACAACTCCTTCTCCACATACTGAACTCCAGCCAGAATCTCCTTCTTCTTTCTGGCCATCTCCATTTCTCTATTTTTCACTAAGTCTTGAATGGACATCTTGAAAGTTAGATGGTCCAGCTTTTGTTCCAGTTCTGGGCTTAGTTGGAGGTCTGAACAACTCCTTCTCCACATACTGAACTCCAGCCAGAATCTCCTTCTTCTTTCTGGCCATCTCCATTTCTCTATTTTTCACTAAGTCTTGAATGGACATCTTGAAAGTTAGATGGTCCAGCTTTTGTTCCAGTTCTGGGCTTAGTTGGAGGTCTGAACAACTCCTTCTCCACATACTGAACTCCAGCCAGAATCTCCTTCTTCTTTCTGGCCATCTCCATTTCTCTATTTTTCACTAAGTCTTGAATGGACATCTTGAAAGTTAGATGGTCCAGCTTTTGTTCCAGTGGAGAGTTCAAATCTCAACCTAACTTCTTCTCCAACTTTCTGAGATACAGACTCTGAAATCTGAGCAGCAATATTCTGAGATAGCTCAGATTTCAGATCTTCCACAATACAAGCACTTACAGAAGCCCCAAGTTCTTTTTCATTAATACTTGGCTTCTGAACCATTTTATGAACTTCATTACCCACTGCCATGACCTCTTGCTTCAACAGCTCAACTCCAGATGTCAAGTTCGCAACTACTGAAGCTTGCACATCTCTCTTAGTCATTCTGAAGGCTTCTCTGATTGCAGAGCTCACCTTATTGCACGTCATAACCAACTCATTCAACTTTCCAACCACTAGTCCTTCATTCCCAGCTACTTTGGTCAGCTCAGTTCCAATGAACATCTGAGCACCTTTCATATCAGCCAAGGAGCTAGTGTTGGCAGTTAGAGATTTAGATAAGTCCTCCACCCTACGAATAAGGCCTTGGACTTCGGTTTGGGTTTTCTCTAACTGGGCTTCCACATTGAAAGGAGGTGGGGGTTGTGCAGAAGCAGGAGCCACAAAGGGTAAACTACCCAGCCCTTTTAACACTTTGTTCATCTGAACATCGGTTGGACTCTCAGATTCCGTCTCAGAATCTAGGTCATGTTCAGAAGGGACATCATAATTGATTGGTGGTGGTACATTGTAAATTTGTGGGTGTAGAAATTGAAGTGAAGGAGTGAAAGATGGATCGGTTACGTATGCGGGATTGGTGCCTGGTGGAAAGATAGGATTTTGGTGAGATGGTGGTGGTGGTACATTGTAAATTTGTGGGTGTAGAAATTGAAGTGAAGGAGTGAAAGATGGATCGGTTACGTATGCGGGATTGGTGCCTGGTGGAAAGATAGGATTTTGGTGAGATGGTGGTGGTGGTACATTGTAAATTTGTGGGTGTAGAAATTGAAGTGAAGGAGTGAAAGATGGATCGGTTACGTATGCGGGATTGGTGCCTGGTGGAAAGATAGGATTTTGGTGAGATGGTGGTGGTGGTACATTGTAAATTTGTGGGTGTAGAAATTGAAGTGAAGGAGTGAAAGATGGATCGGTTACGTATGCGGGATTGGTGCCTGGTGGAAAGATAGGATTTTGGTGAGATGGTGGTGGTGGTACATTGTAAATTTGTGGGTGTAGAAATTGAAGTGAAGGAGTGAAAGATGGATCGGTTACGTATGCGGGATTGGTGCCTGGTGGAAAGATAGGATTTTGGTGAGATGGTGGTGGTGGTACATTGTAAATTTGTGGGTGTAGAAATTGAAGTGAAGGAGTGAAAGATGGATCGGTTACGTATGCGGGATTGGTGCCTGGTGGAAAGATAGGATTTTGGTGAGATGGTGGTGGTGGTACATTGTAAATTTGTGGGTGTAGAAATTGAAGTGAAGGAGTGAAAGATGGATCGGTTACGTATGCGGGATTGGTGCCTGGTGGAAAGATAGGATTTTGGTGAGATGGTGGTGGTGGTACATTGTAAATTTGTGGGTGTAGAAATTGAAGTGAAGGAGTGAAAGATGGATCGGTTACGTATGCGGGATTGGTGCCTGGTGGAAAGATAGGATTTTGGTGAGATGGTGGTGGTGGTACATTGTAAATTTGTGGGTGTAGAAATTGAAGTGAAGGAGTGAAAGATGGATCGGTTACGTATGCGGGATTGGTGCCTGGTGGAAAGATAGGATTTTGGTGAGATGGTGGTGGTGGTACATTGTAAATTTGTGGGTGTAGAAATTGAAGTGAAGGAGTGAAAGATGGATCGGTTACGTATGCGGGATTGGTGCCTGGTGGAAAGATAGGATTTTGGTGAGATGGTGGTGGTGGTACATTGTAAATTTGTGGGTGTAGAAATTGAAGTGAAGGAGTGAAAGATGGATCGGTTACGTATGCGGGATTGGTGCCTGGTGGAAAGATAGGATTTTGGTGAGATGGTGGTGGTGGTACATTGTAAATTTGTGGGTGTAGAAATTGAAGTGAAGGAGTGAAAGATGGATCGGTTACGTATGCGGGATTGGTGCCTGGTGGAAAGATAGGATTTTGGTGAGATGGTGGTGGTGGTACATTGTAAATTTGTGGGTGTAGAAATTGAAGTGAAGGAGTGAAAGATGGATCGGTTACGTATGCGGGATTGGTGCCTGGTGGAAAGATAGGATTTTGGTGAGATGGTGGTGGTGGTACATTGTAAATTTGTGGGTGTAGAAATTGAAGTGAAGGAGTGAAAGATGGATCGGTTACGTATGCGGGATTGGTGCCTGGTGGAAAGATAGGATTTTGGTGAGATGGTGGTGGTGGTACATTGTAAATTTGTGGGTGTAGAAATTGAAGTGAAGGAGTGAAAGATGGATCGGTTACGTATGCGGGATTGGTGCCTGGTGGAAAGATAGGATTTTGGTGAGATGGTGGTGGTGGTACATTGTAAATTTGTGGGTGTAGAAATTGAAGTGAAGGAGTGAAAGATGGATCGGTTACGTATGCGGGATTGGTGCCTGGTGGAAAGATAGGATTTTGGTGAGATGGTGGTGGTGGTACATTGTAAATTTGTGGGTGTAGAAATTGAAGTGAAGGAGTGAAAGATGGATCGGTTACGTATGCGGGATTGGTGCCTGGTGGAAAGATAGGATTTTGGTGAGATGGTGGTGGTGGTACATTGTAAATTTGTGGGTGTAGAAATTGAAGTGAAGGAGTGAAAGATGGATCGGTTACGTATGCGGGATTGGTGCCTGGTGGAAAGATAGGATTTTGGTGAGATGGTGGTGGTGGTACATTGTAAATTTGTGGGTGTAGAAATTGAAGTGAAGGAGTGAAAGATGGATCGGTTACGTATGCGGGATTGGTGCCTGGTGGAAAGATAGGATTTTGGTGAGATGGTGGTGGTGGTACATTGTAAATTTGTGGGTGTAGAAATTGAAGTGAAGGAGTGAAAGATGGATCGGTTACGTATGCGGGATTGGTGCCTGGTGGAAAGATAGGATTTTGGTGAGATGGTGGTGGTGGTACATTGTAAATTTGTGGGTGTAGAAATTGAAGTGAAGGAGTGAAAGATGGATCGGTTACGTATGCGGGATTGGTGCCTGGTGGAAAGATAGGATTTTGGTGAGATGGTGGTGGTGGTACATTGTAAATTTGTGGGTGTAGAAATTGAAGTGAAGGAGTGAAAGATGGATCGGTTACGTATGCGGGATTGGTGCCTGGTGGAAAGATAGGATTTTGGTGAGATGGTGGTGGTGGATACATAAGCATGACCAATGCTAGGTTAAAGGCCTAGTATGCAGTATGCCACGTGTACACACAATTGGCCAAGTATCAAAAAAATATCTTGAAAAGATTTTTGTATTTCAGTGATGACAAAACAAATTCTGAGCATGGTCAGTTTCAGAAAAATCTGAACCATCTCAGTCATTAAAATTCAACTGAAATATTTTGATATTCTGAAGTGCTTCAGTTAAATACATTTTTCTGAGCAAAAGGTTCCCCCTCAGAAAGAAGGTTTATTTTATAGTTTGAAAAATGTTTAACATTCCCCCTGAAGTGATGATCCATGAATTAAAAACCTTGGAAATGCAATATGTAGACTTCTCTTCCCCTTTAATTTTGTAATCAACTGAGAGAAGAGGATCTCAGCGAAGTCTACTTGCACTCCATTCCAGATATAATACCCCATTTCAACTTGGGGTAGTGAGAGTTGGTCCAACCCTCCATGGTTGCCACCAAGACTCTCCACTATTTGAGTCCAGAAGAACCTCCAACATGTACCAAAACCAGACATGAAAATATGTCCAGAGGTCTTCAAGTTACCATTTTCATCCTCCATGTCACCATGACCAGTGGCGACCAAAACCTCCCTAAAATTGACTCCTTTGAGTCTTTTCTCAAACACCTGGGGAGGTTTGAGGTAGTTCAGATGAAGGGAAGTTCTGAACCCCTCGAGGGTGATGACACACTTCTTTGTGCCCTCATTTAGAGTGAAGGATATAGATTGTTCATCCTTACTCACCACTGCTGAATACCAGAATTCAAGCAAGTATCGATGATACATTGCTTGCGGATTGGCGGTCATCGCATAATGGAAGAGGGATTGCTCCCAAAATTTGTTGATTCTTCCCATTAAGGATTTGGTATGTATATTCAATTGAGCCAAAAAGTTGCTCATATTGAATCGGATTTGAGATGCAGTGAAGTTCTTAGGCCATATGGCAGAAGTTTTCACATCACTTGATGGAATATATTCAAATGTTATGAGTGATTTATGTGAAGATGAAGATGATTTAGCCATTTGAGATTTGAAAATGAAAGTGAAAAAAAAGAAGGTGAAAAGGGAATATGAAGAGTTATGAATTTAGAGAGTAAATAAGAGAGAGATTGATGATTAGAGAGTAAATGAAACGAAGTAAATGAAAGAATGAATAAGGAATTTGTATTTAAGATGGAACAAAAAGGATTTTTCCAATTTAAAACAATTTCTGGGGTCACGTCCGCATTTAATGCAGAGACGTTTGAGGGACCCCACCCTGTACACTTTTTCATAAAAAGTACTCATTTTCTTCTCTTTTTACGGCGCCACTTGTGTGATACATAAGCATGACCAATGCTAGGTTAAAGGCCTAGTATGCAGTATGCCACGTGTACACACAATTGGCCAAGTATCAAAAAAATATCTTGAAAAGATTTTTGTATTTCAGTGATGACAAAACAAATTCTGAGCATGGTCAGTTTCAGAAAAATCTGAACCATCTCAGTCATTAAAATTCAACTGAAATATTTTGATATTCTGAAGTGCTTCAGTTAAATACATTTTTCTGAGCAAAAGGTTCCCCCTCAGAAAGAAGGTTTATTTTATAGTTTGAAAAATGTTTAACATTCCCCCTGAAGTGATGATCCATGAATTAATAAGTGCCAAGATAGTATCACTAAGGCGTTCGATAGCTAGGCGAGCAAAAATTACATGGATCGCTCAGACTAGTGAACCAGATCAGTGTCACTGAGGCGTTCATAACAAGATTACCAGTCTAAGGATTTAACATACCCAACTCACTGATTAGATGTTTAAAGGTTTTGACATCTAAGGGTTTTGTGAAAACATCAGCGAGTTGCTTATCAGTGGGAATAAAGTGCAATTCAATATCTCCTTTCAGAATATGATCACGAATGAAATGATACCTGAGATCGATGTGCTTGGTTTTCGAGTGCATTACAGGATTGTGAGATATGGCAATGGCACTGGTGTTATCACAAAAGATTGGAGTCTTTGTGTAAGTAACACCATAATCAGTCAGCTGGTTCTTCATCCATAGAATCTGAGCACAACAACTCGCTGCAGAGATGTACTCAGCTTCTGCAGTGGATAGTGATACTGCAGTCTGCTTCTTACTAGTCCAGCTTACTAATTTGCCACCAAGGAAATGACACCCACCAGTGGTACTTTTCCTGTCTATCTTGCAACCTGCATGATCAGAATCTGAATAACCCATTAGATCTAGACTGGAGCCTTTGGGATACCAAAGACCCAATCTGGGGACACCCTTAAGGTATCTGAAGATCCTTTTAACAGCATTTGCATGTGCTTCTCTGGGATCAGACTGAAATCTAGCACAAAGGCATGTTGCAAACATTATGTCTGGTCTACTTGCAGTTAAATACATCAGTGAACCAACCATACCTCGATATTTTGTTTGGTCCACTGGTTTTCCATGTGGATCAGAATCCAAAGTTAGTGGAGCAGAAATAGGAGTATCTTTTGATGAGACTGAATCAAATTGATATTTCTTTAGTAAATCTCTAACATATTTTTCCTGGTTTATGAAGATACCATCTTCAGTTTGTTTTACTTGAAGTCCCAGAAAATATGTTAGTTCTCCCATCATACTCATTTCATACTCAGAAGACATGATTTTCGAAAAGTTTTTACACATCTTCTCATTAGTAGAACCAAACACAATATCATCAACATAAAACTAAAAAATATCAAAAAAAAAAAAAAAAAAAAAAAAAAAAAAAAAAAAAAAAAAAAAAAAAAAAAAAAAAAAAAAAAAAAAAAAAAAAAAAAAAAAAAAAAAAAAAAAAAAAAAAAAAAAAAAAAAAAAAAAAAAAAAAAAAAAAAAAAAAAAAAAAAAAAAAAAAAAAAAAAAAAAAAAAAAAAAAAAAAAAAAAAAAAAAAAAAAAAAAAAAAAAAAAAAAAAAAAAAAAAAAAAAAAAAAAAAAAAAAAAAAAAAAAAAAAAAAAAAAAAAAAAAAAAAAAAAAAAAAAAAAAAAAAAAAAAAAAAAAAAAAAAAAAAAAAAAAAAAAAAAAAAAAAAAAAAAAAAAAAAAAAAAAAAAAAAAAAAAAAAAAAAAAAAAAAAAAAAAAAAAAAAAAAAAAAAAAAAAAAAAAAAAAAAAAAAAAAAAAAAAAAAAAAAAAAAAAAAAAAAAAAAAAAAAAAAAAAAAAAAAAAAAAAAAAAAAAAAAAAAAAAAAAAAAAAAAAAAAAAAAAAAAAAAAAAAAAAAAAAAAAAAAAAAAAAAAAAAAAAAAAAAAAAAAAAAAAAAAAAAAAAAAAAAAAAAAAAAAAAAAAAAAAAAAAAAAAAAAAAAAAAAAAAAAAAAAAAAAAAAAAAAAAAAAAAAAAAAAAAAAAAAAAAAAAAAAAAAAAAAAAAAAAAAAAAAAAAAAAAAAAAAAAAAAAAAAAAAAAAAAAAAAAAAAAAAAAAAAAAAAAAAAAAAAAAAAAAAAAAAAAAAAAAAAAAAAAAAAAAAAAAAAAAAAAAAAAAAAAAAAAAAAAAAAAAAAAAAAAAAAAAAAAAAAAAAAAAAAAAAAAAAAAAAAAAAAAAAAAAAAAAAAAAAAAAAAAAAAAAAAAAAAAAAAAAAAAAAAAAAAAAAAAAAAAAAAAAAAAAAAAAAAAAAAAAAAAAAAAAAAAAAAAAAAAAAAAAAAAAAAAAAAAAAAAAAAAAAAAAAAAAAAAAAAAAAAAAAAAAAAAAAAAAAAAAAAAAAAAAAAAAAAAAAAAAAAAAAAAAAAAAAAAAAAAAAAAAAAAAAAAAAAAAAAAAAAAAAAAAAAAAAAAAAAAAAAAAAAAAAAAAAAAAAAAAAAAAAAAAAAAAAAAAAAAAAAAAAAAAAAAAAAAAAAAAAAAAAAAAAAAAAAAAAAAAAAAAAAAAAAAAAAAAAAAAAAAAAAAAAAAAAAAAAAAAAAAAAAAAAAAAAAAAAAAAAAAAAAAAAAAAAAAAAAAAAAAAAAAAAAAAAAAAAAAAAAAAAAAAAAAAAAAAAAAAAAAAAAAAAAAAAAAAAAAAAAAAAAAAAAAAAAAAAAAAAAAAAAAAAAAAAAAAAAAAAAAAAAAAAAAAAAAAAAAAAAAAAAAAAAAAAAAAAAAAAAAAAAAAAAAAAAAAAAAAAAAAAAAAAAAAAAAAAAAAAAAAAAAAAAAAAAAAAAAAAAAAAAAAAAAAAAAAAAAAAAAAAAAAAAAAAAAAAAAAAAAAAAAAAAAAAAAAAAAAAAAAAAAAAAAAAAAAAAAAAAAAAAAAAAAAAAAAAAAAAAAAAAAAAAAAAAAAAAAAAAAAAAAAAAAAAAAAAAAAAAAAAAAAAAAAAAAAAAAAAAAAAAAAAAAAAAAAAAAAAAAAAAAAAAAAAAAAAAAAAAAAAAAAAAAAAAAAAAAAAAAAAAAAAAAAAAAAAAAAAAAAAAAAAAAAAAAAAAAAAAAAAAAAAAAAAAAAAAAAAAAAAAAAAAAAAAAAAAAAAAAAAAAAAAAAAAAAAAAAAAAAAAAAAAAAAAAAAAAAAAAAAAAAAAAAAAA
Source organism: Erigeron breviscapus (assembly GCA_034093135.1). Taxonomy (NCBI): domain Eukaryota; kingdom Viridiplantae; phylum Streptophyta; class Magnoliopsida; order Asterales; family Asteraceae; genus Erigeron; species Erigeron breviscapus. Next base: position 2,610,506 of record CM067174.1, read on the forward strand.
AAAAAAAAAAAAAAAAAAAAAAAAAAAAAAAAAAAAAAAAAAAAAAAAAAAAAAAAAAAAAAAAAAAAAAAAAAAAAAAAAAAAAAAAAAAAAAAAAAAAAAAAAAAAAAAAAAAAAAAAAAAAAAAAAAAAAAAAAAAAAAAAAAAAAAAAAAAAAAAAATAACCCATTAGATCTAGACTGGAGCCTTTGGGATACCAAAGACCCAATCTGGGGACACCCTTAAGGTATCTGAAGATCCTTTTAACAGCATTTGCATGTGCTTCTCTGGGATCAGACTGAAATCTAGCACAAAGGCATGTTGCAAACATTATGTCTGGTCTACTTGCAGTTAAATACATCAGTGAACCAACCATACCTCGATATTTTGTTTGGTCCACTGGTTTTCCATGTGGATCAGAATCCAAAGTTAGTGGAGCAGAAATAGGAGTATCTTTTGATGAGACTGAATCAAATTGATATTTCTTTAGTAAATCTCTAACATATTTTTCCTGGTTTATGAAGATACCATCTTCAGTTTGTTTTACTTGAAGTCCCAGAAAATATGTTAGTTCTCCCATCATACTCATTTCATACTCAGAAGACATGATTTTCGAAAAGTTTTTACACATCTTCTCATTAGTAGAACCAAACACAATATCATCAACATAAATTTGTACTAAAAGAATATCACTTTTATCATGCAATATGAATAAAGTTTTATCAATAGCACCTCGTTTAAAACCATTTTTAAGAAGATGTTTAGTAAGAGTATCATACCAGGCTCTGGGTGCTTGTCTCAGACCATATAAGGCTTTGTTCAGTCTGCACACCCAATGTGGTTTTTCTTCATTGATGAACCCTGGTGGTTGATGCACATACACAACTTCTTCTAGATCGCCATTCAGAAATGCACTTTTGACATCCATTTGATAGACTTTAAATTGATGATGAGCTGCAAAAGCTAAGAAAATTCTGATAGCTTCAAGTCTAGCAACTGGTGCAAAAGTTTCATCAAAATCTATTCCCTCTTCTTGTGCATATCCCTTTGCAACAAGTCTAGCTTTGTTTCTAATGACGTGACCATCTTCGTCCATCTTGTTTCTGAAGACCCATCTTGTCCCAATTGGTTCCTTCTTTAGGTTACTGGGACAAGGAACGAGTTCCCATACATCGTTTCTTTTAAACTGGTTGAGCTCATCTTGCATGGCTTCAACCCAGCTTGGGTCCTTCATAGCCTCGTCAATCTTCTTGGGTTCAATTAGAGATAAGAAACTGACGTTTAAGCATTGATCGCTTGTGGCTCTTCTGGTCTGAACCCCACTAGTGGAATTCCCAATGATTTGCTCGATAGGATGTGCTTTAGTCCACTTAGTGTATTGACCAGGGTGAGAAATGATATCAGTGCAAGAATTTCTCTGAGTAACTTCTGGAGGAGCTTCAGAAAATACATCTTCAGCTTCTTCTTCTTCCTGCATATCATGACTTGCATCATGAAATTCTTCAGATTGATGTTGCTCAGTGGAATCTGATATCATGGGTGTAGCAGCATATACATCTGATCCAATAGTTAGTTCAGAAGGTAGTTTGAAACTAACTGGGGGATAGAATGGAATGTTGCTTTGCTTGTTTCTTTCTGGTTCTGAACGGAGATGTTCAGAAACATGTTCAGGTGACTGATCAGATTCTGCAATAGGATCAGAATCACCAAAACTGATTGGACTTTCTGAGGGTGGTTCAGAAATGGAATTTTTAAAGATTGCAGAGTTGGATTCATCAAAGGTAACATGAATTGACTCATCAACCTTTTCAAGTCTCTTGTTAAAGACTCTAAAGGCTTTGCGATTTGATGAATATCCTAGGAAGTACCCTTCATCAGCTTTTGCATCGAATTTTCCAAGCTGATTAGAGTTATTCAGAATGTATACTGGACACCCAAATACATGGAAGTATCCAATATTAGGCTTTCTATTTCTGAGTACTTCATAGGAGGTCTTCTTATGTCTTTTGACATAGATAGATCTGTTCTGAGTGTAGCAAGCAGTTGCAACAGCTTCAGCCCAGAAATTCTTGGGAAGACCAGATTCATTCAGCATACTTCTGGCAGCTTCAATCAGCGTACGATTCTTTCTTTCTACAACACCATTCTGCTCTGGTGTGTGTGCTGAGGAGAAGTTCTGAGATATGCCAGTTTCAGTGCAGAAGGACTCCAGAGTGGCATTTCTGAATTCAGTGCCATTGTCACTTCTGAGCTGACAAACTTTTCGCTTGTACTTGAGCTCAATTTGTTTGATGAGAGCAATGATTTCAGCAGCAGCTTCACTCTTAGACTTGAGGAAAATCACCCAGCAATATCTTGAATATTCATCTACAACGACAAGGGTGTACTTCTTTCCTGCTCTGGTCTGAACGTTCACTGGTCCAAAAAGGTCCATGTGAAGCAAGTGAAGAGGTTCAGTTATACTAAAGCTTTGCGATTTGATGAATATCCTAGGAAGTACCCTTCATCAGCTTTTGCATTGAATTTTCCAAGCTGATTAGAGTTATTCAGAATGTATACTGGACACCCAAATACATGGAAGTATCCAATATTAGGCTTTCTATTTCTGAGTACTTCATAGGAGGTCTTCTTATGTCTTTTGACATAGATAGATCTGTTCTGAGTGTAGCAAGCAGTTGCAACAGCTTCAGCCCAGAAATTCTTGGGAAGACCAGATTCATTCAGCATACTTCTGGCAGCTTCAATCAGCGTACGATTCTTTCTTTCTACAACACCATTCTGCTCTGGTGTGTGTGCTGAGGAGAAGTTCTGAGATATGCCAGTTTCAGTGCAGAAGGACTCCAGAGTGGCATTTCTGAATTCAGTGCCATTGTCACTTCTGAGCTGACAAACTTTTCGCTTGTACTTGAGCTCAATTTGTTTGATGAGAGCAATGATTTCAGCAGCAGCTTCACTCTTAGACTTGAGGAAAATCACCCAGCAATATCTTGAATATTCATCTACAACGACAAGGGTGTACTTCTTTCCTGCTCTGGTCTGAACGTTCACTGGTCCAAAAAGGTCCATGTGAAGCAAGTGAAGAGGTTCAGTTATACTAAAGCTTTGCTTAGTTTTGAATGAAGCTCTTTTCTGCTTGCCCATTTCACAACCTGGACATGGCTTGTCTTTGTTGCCCCCCCCCCCCCCCCCCCCCCCCCCCCCCCCCCCCCCCCCCCCCCCCCCCCCCCCCCCCCCCCCCCCCCCCCCCCCCCCCCCCCCCCCCCCCCCCCCCCCCCCCCCCCCCCCCCCCCCCCCCCCCCCCCCCCCCCCCCCCCCCCCCCCCCCCCCCCCCCCCCCCCCCCCCCCCCCCCCCCCCCCCCCCCCCCCCCCCCCCCCCCCCCCCCCCCCCCCCCCCCCCCCCCCCCCCCCCCCCCCCCCCCCCCCCCCCCCCCCCCCCCCCCCCCCCCCCCCCCCCCCCCCCCCCCCCCCCCCCCCCCCCCCCCCCCCCCCCCCCCCCCCCCCCCCCCCCCCCCCCCCCCCCCCCCCCCCCCCCCCCCCCCCCCCCCCCCCCCCCCCCCCCCCCCCCCCCCCCCCCCCCCCCCCCCCCCCCCCCCCCCCCCCCCCCCCCCCCCCCCCCCCCCCCCCCCCCCCCCCCCCCCCCCCCCCCCCCCCCCCCCCCCCCCCCCCCCCCCCCCCCCCCCCCCCCCCCCCCCCCCCCCCCCCCCCCCCCCCCCCCCCCCCCCCCCCCCCCCCCCCCCCCCCCCCCCCCCCCCCCCCCCCCCCCCCCCCCCCCCCCCCCCCCCCCCCCCCCCCCCCCCCCCCCCCCCCCCCCCCCCCCCCCCCCCCCCCCCCCCCCCCCCCCCCCCCCCCCCCCCCCCCCCCCCCCCCCCCCCCCCCCCCCCCCCCCCCCCCCCCCCCCCCCCCCCCCCCCCCCCCCCCCCCCCCCCCCCCCCCCCCCCCCCCCCCCCCCCCCCCCCCCCCCCCCCCCCCCCCCCCCCCCCCCCCCCCCCCCCCCCCCCCCCCCCCCCCCCCCCCCCCCCCCCCCCCCCCCCCCCCCCCCCCCCCCCCCCCCCCCCCCCCCCCCCCCCCCCCCCCCCCCCCCCCCCCCCCCCCCCCCCCCCCCCCCCCCCCCCCCCCCCCCCCCCCCCCCCCCCCCCCCCCCCCCCCCCCCCCCCCCCCCCCCCCCCCCCCCCCCCCCCCCCCCCCCCCCCCCCCCCCCCCCCCCCCCCCCCCCCCCCCCCCCCCCCCCCCCCCCCCCCCCCCCCCCCCCCCCCCCCCCCCCCCCCCCCCCCCCCCCCCCCCCCCCCCCCCCCCCCCCCCCCCCCCCCCCCCCCCCCCCCCCCCCCCCCCCCCCCCCCCCCCCCCCCCCCCCCCCCCCCCCCCCCCCCCCCCCCCCCCCCCCCCCCCCCCCCCCCCCCCCCCCCCCCCCCCCCCCCCCCCCCCCCCCCCCCCCCCCCCCCCCCCCCCCCCCCCCCCCCCCCCCCCCCCCCCCCCCCCCCCCCCCCCCCCCCCCCCCCCCCCCCCCCCCCCCCCCCCCCCCCCCCCCCCCCCCCCCCCCCCCCCCCCCCCCCCCCCCCCCCCCCCCCCCCCCCCCCCCCCCCCCCCCGATGAGGCAATGATTTCAGCAGCAGCTTCACTCTTAGACTTGAGGAAAATCACCCAGCAATATCTTGAATATTCATCTACAACGACAAGGGTGTACTTCTTTCCTGCTCTGGTCTGAACGTTCACTGGTCCAAAAAGGTCCATGTGAAGCAAGTGAAGAGGTTCAGTTATACTAAAGCTTTGCTTAGTTTTGAATGAAGCTCTTTTCTGCTTGCCCATTTCACAACCTGGACATGGCTTGTCTTTGTTGAAAGACATAGAGGGTATCCCATCAACAAGTTGTTTTCTTGACAACTTATTAATGTTTTTGAAGTTCAGATGGGATAATCTCTTGTGCCACAACCAGTTTGTGTCTTCATCAGCCTTTGTGTAGAAACATTGTTCAGAGATAGATGGATTCATATCAATGACATAAATGTTTCCCTTCCTTGGTGCAACCAGTACTACCTTTCCATCTCTGTTGAATATGGTGCCTTGTGAGATATCAAATAAAACCTTGAAGCCATCATCACAAAGTTGACTGACACTGATCAGGTTATATTTCAAACCATTCACATATGCAACTCGTGTGAATTTGACTTGACCATTATTCACCACACCATATCCCTCAGTTTTTCCATTTCCATCATTTCCAAAAACAATTGAGGGCCCTTCTTGCACCCTATATTCCTCCAGCAGGGTTTGATAACCAGTCATGGTTCGGCCAGCAGCACTGTCCAGAAACCATATGTTCTTCTTTCGGTCTCCCTGCACACAATCAAAGATTAGTTCTTTTTGGGAACCCATCTTTGGATGGGTTCACTAGACTCTCCCTTAGCAGTCTCAGATTTCTTTGGTATATGTGGAACTGAAGGGTCAAATGGGATTTCAGTCATTATCTCAGTTGACACAAAAGTTGTTGGTTTGATGGGGTGCTCAACCTTTTTCTTCTCAGATTTTTGCTTGATTTGCTTAGAAAAAGGTTTTGCATTTTGTTTAGGTTGAAGAGGTGTGGTTTCAACATTTTTTAAACGTGCATTACAACTCTGCACTTGTCTAGCCAATAGTTGAAATTGACTTTCTAACCTTAACAACATAGATTCTTCATTAGACACCTGAGCCTTACCAGAATCTGAGGTAGAGGGCTCAGTGGGGGAGACAGTTTTCTTCTTCTTTAGTCCTTTTGGAACCTTAGATGAAGTCTGAGGAGATGGCTTTTTGGTTTTAGCCTTCTTTTCTGAACCAGTTGTCTGAGCTGTTTCAGAATTTCCCTCAGATTGTTCCTTGACCTTATTAGTTACAATTTTTTGTTTGCCAACTTTAGGAAAAGTAATTTCCGGTTTCATTTCTTTTGGAAGTGCATCTAAATCAGTGATTATAGATGCCATGTGAAGATCACCAGATTCATATGCTGTTTTTTGATTTGCAAAAGTGTTTTTAATTGCAGCATCTGGTTTTGGTGCACTCATCCAAGATTTGATTATTTTTTGTTCTTTTTCAAGGATGGTTTTTAGTTCTTCTTTTTCCAACTCTAAAGTGGCAACCATTGATTGATAACTTTTTAGGGCCAGATGAACATCTTTCAGTTCTTTTAATCTGGCCTGACTGGCGTTCAGTTCAGAAGTATTATTTTCAAACATTTTTAGGCTTTCTGAACGCACTGTCTCAACAAAAGAGATGTCAGCCTCTAAAAGAACCAAAAGGTCCAGTTTGTGTTCCTCATCTTCTTCATAGCCAAAATTACTGACCTTTTTCATCACTATATCCACCCAGCGGCCAGATTCAACATCAGTTTTGACCAAATGACCTTGGTCTTCTTGTGCCATGAAACACATATCCCTAACTTCCTCCTCATCATCAGATGATTCATCGGAGTCTTCCCACTTTTCAGTCTTGGCAATCATGCAACTGTTGCTCGAGTTGTCTTGTGCCAAAAGAGCCATATGAGCCTTCAACTTCTTGTATTTGGCCTTATAGCTGTCATCAGACTTCTGAAAAATAGAATGGTTAGGAGCAGATTGTGATGATGAAGGTTGACTAGATCTGCATTCCTTCATGAAATGTCCTTTCTTGCCGCATTTAAAGCATTCAAGATTAGACTTATCAATAGAAGCACTGGAAGCAAAAGGTTTGCCAGATCGATTTGATTTGGCCTTAAAACGATTGAACGTTTTAGCCAGCATGGCAACCAGATCATCATTGTCATCCTCATCACAATCATGAGTGACATTAGCAGAGACACCAGTTTTGTGTTCCTCATCTTCTTCATAGCCAAAATTACTGACCTTTTTCATCACTATATCCACCCAGCGGCCAGATTCAACATCAGTTTTGACCAAATGACCTTGGTCTTCTTGTGCCATGAAACACATATCCCTAACTTCCTCCTCATCATCAGATGATTCATCGGAGTCTTCCCACTTTTCAGTCTTGGCAATCATGCAACTGTTGCTCGAGTTGTCTTGTGCCAAAAGAGCCATATGAGCCTTCAACTTCTTGTATTTGGCCTTATAGCTGTCATCAGACTTCTGAAAAATAGAATGGTTAGGAGCAGATTGTGATGATGAAGGTTGACTAGATCTGCATTCCTTCATGAAATGTCCTTTCTTGCCGCATTTAAAGCATTCAAGATTAGACTTATCAATAGAAGCACTGGAAGCAAAAGGTTTGCCAGATCGATTTGATTTGGCCTTAAAACGATTGAACGTTTTAGCCAGCATGGCAACCAGATCATCATTGTCATCCTCATCACAATCATGAGTGACATTAGCAGAGACACCAGTTTTTAACATTTGAGAAACCATCTTCTTCATTGAGTCAAAAATATCACTCTCAGAAGATAGTAGAGCAGTGCTTTGTGGTTCAGAATACTGAACCGTACCAGAACTTGTCGAAACATGGTTCTTGGCATCCTGCTCAGCCAAAGCTCTTTCAGCTTTGTTCTCTTCAGTATACCTAAATGCTCCATAAAGGGAAGCAAGAGTATGACTGTGTAATGTTTTGCCTTGTCTCAAGACCAAGATTAGATTTTCCCATTTTGAAGGTAAAATGTCACAAAACTTTTCTAACAAAATTTCTTTGTCTTTGGTTACACCTAGGGCTTTCAGTTGGTTTACCAGATTTGTAAACCTAATGTAAGTTTGGGTTAAAGACTCCCCAGGTATAGCAAAGAAAGACTCATATCTTTTGTTTAAAGCAACTTTTCTTGTGACAATTGTCTCATTAGTGCCTTCAAACTGTGTCAGTAGTTCCGCCCACATTAATTTAGAATTTTCGAGTAAAACAAGAGTGGGCATAAGGGTTTCTGGAACTGCGTATAAAATCATATTTTGTAACTTAGTATCCAAGTCAACAAGTCTATGATCTTCCTCTGACCAATGATCCTTCTCCTTAGGTGACTGCCTAGGAGTCCCATCGGCATTTCTGACGACAGTTGACGCATTCATAGGGACAAAGGGTCCATCTTTTAAAATGTCTGGTAAATGTCTCTCAACACCAGCAATATACTTAAGTAAGCACGCTTTCCATGTTTGAAAGTTTTCACTGTTCCCATCAAACTTGGGAACAGGATTAGTTGGAAAGTGTACGTGAACATTGTGTGAGGGTATATTGTTGTTGATGACAGGGGGTGGGGTAGCATTATTAGGGTCAGGTCCTTGTTCAAAGTCAGTCATCTTAGCAGATCAAAGGTTAAAGAATTGTAGTAATTCAACCTTGCTGCTCTGATACCAATTGTGAGTCCCAAATATAAAGACGAATGACTAAACCCGACTGGCAAGTACAACTAATCTTGATGGACAAGTTTAGTTTACGATCCAGATATGGATAACAAGAAACAAATGACAATATGAATTAATGCAAGAATAAATGGCAGAAACTATATAAAGATATATATAAATATAATCAAGTATGTAGCATTGAGACACGTTGTTTTCTAATGTATTTGATTTATTGATGTATAAACAAATACAAGGATTGTTGCGGAACAAAGATAAACACCCAAGTGTAACTATCTAAACAATCCCGAAATACAAGTGATCAAGATGACTTGGAAATACTCGTAAGTTTTGCTTAGAGTATATCTCACAAGTTGCAATGCAATAGTTCAAGCAATTTGCAAGATGTGAGAAGACTTTGTATTTATAGACAAAGTTCATGATGACATGGACAATGTCGTACAAATGTGGTTGTGAGCATTTAAGGAATTAAACCATAATTCCTTACATGCTGCACAAGGAAGCGTATATAAGTCACTTGATGTGACTTATAGTACTAGGTTCCTAACCTATACTTTGTACCTTTTATTAATAGATAATTCTATTAACTGGATAAAGGTGTAAAGTAAAAGTCTTCCTCGTAATCAGTGTAAAGTGTTGTAAGTACTTTATCACTGAGATGCTTCAGTCTTCGATCTGGTAGAATCACTCTGATGCTCGCTTCTGAGATGATTCTCTTCTTCAGACTTCAGTCTTTGACTTCATTCTGAATGGTATTCTGATACGTAGATCTGAACTGAAGTGAAGCTTCAGTGAAGGAGTTCTGAATTCTGAGGCATCTCAGAATTCTGAAGTAATGTCTTCACTAAACTTCAAGCTATTTCTGAACAAATTATACATGGTCGATTCTCGACCTAACACTAAGGCTTATGGTATGATTAGGCAGGAAGAAAAACAAAGAGAGGGCATACTGCCTAAGCCACCAATTATACCAACTGCACTTTCCACCTATGCACCCCACACTGCACACTACAAACAAAACTCTACACCAAATTTCAAACCTAAAACACACTCTGTCCTATCCTCCAAAACCATTTGAGAAGAAGAGTCCTTTCAAGAAAGGAGTGTTCTATGCACAATGCTTCAAAGAAGATCACACTAAAGAAGAATGCTACCAAGTTGTTGGCTACCCTCCAGGACATCCCATATATGGAAAATTCAAACCTCAAGTCTCAATCAAGGCCAAACCAACTGTCAACTCTGCAGTCACTCTTGAATCACCACTTGTGGACATCACTACTCAAAGCAATCCTCAAGACTCTGCCATGCATAGCAGGATGGACCAGTTGCAGAATCAGCTTAACCAACTCATGCTTATGATGCAAAATACTGCACAAGGTGACAACACATCTATCTCTAATCTGATTTACTCTCTCATTTCTGCCTGTATCTACCACTGTGTTATTGCCTCATGCATTTTTGAATTTAAGGATGCCTGGATCCATGACAGTGTTGCTACTGATCATATCTGCAATTCCCTTGATAAATTCACACACATTCACACAATTGACAACCCCATTTCTGTTGGCCTACCCAATGGACACACTGTCCAAGTCACACAAATAGGCACAGTTGAACTAGAACCCAAACTCACTCTGCACAATGTCTTCTATGTTCCTAACTTTGCCTACAATTTAATCTCTATCAGACAACTCACTAAGTCTACCAATTCCAATGTTCTTTTCACTCCTGATCACTGTTATTTGCAGGCCCATGATGCAGTGATTCAAATTGGATCAATACTACATGGGCTCTACATCTATACTTCTCTCCCATCAACCACTCCTCCTGTTACCACTCTATGCAACTCCTATCTATCTACCTCCTCCTCCATCAGTTTCGCCTCTAAATTCCATTTCTACTCCTCTCAATGACTCTCCTAATCCTTCCCCCACTTCTACTCCTCTCACTTCTTCTTCCTCAAAACCCACTTCCACTGAATCCTCTACTGAATCATCTTCTCCAACTCCACCACTTCCACCATCACCACCTCCTCCACCTATAAGACACTCTAACAAAATCAAACAAATTTCCACCAAATTACAACCATATTCCTATACTTTACCACCCTCAAACATTAACTCCACACTTACCAAATATCCTATCTCCAACTATCTCTCCTATAACAATCTCACCCCAGCCTCAATCAATCTTGTCAAATCCATAGACAAACACAAAGAGCCACACACTTTTCTGCAGGCTTCCAAAGATCCAAAATGGATTGAAGCAATGACACAAGAAATCAAGGCACTTGAATCCAACAACACATGGATTTTACTCCCTTTACCCACTGGAAAACATCCAATTGGATGTAAATGGGTCTACAGAATCAAGTATCATGCAGATGGTACAGTTGAAAGGTACAAGGCCAGGCTTGTGGCACAGGGCTTTACACAACAAGAAGGGATAGATTACAAAGAAACTTTTGCCCCTGTTGCCAAAATGGTAACAATGAGAACCCTCCTTGCCACTGCTGTTCAGAAAGGTTGGGTAATTGAGCAGTTGGATGTAAACAATGCATTCCTACATAGTGATCTACATGAAGAGGTCTACATGTCTCTTCCAAAGGGTTATTACAAAGACCAACCACCTAACACAGTCTGCAAACTTACCAAATCCCTATATGGCCTCAAACAAGCTAACAGGCAATGGTTTCTCAAACTCACCAATTTTCTTCAAGCAATTGGTTTTGTGCAGAGTTATGCAGACACTTCTCTTTTTACATTCATTTCTCCAACAGAATTTATGGCCTTACTTGTATATGTAGATGATATCCTTATTTGTGGTACCACCCAACCTCTGATAGATTCTGTCAAAGCACAACTTCACCAAAAATTTAGCATCAAAGCTCTTGGTCCCTTACATTACTATCTGGGCATAGAGTTCCTTAGAAACCAAAGTGGTTTATCAATGAGCCAGAGAAAATATGCTTTAGACCTCATTGATTATGCTCAAGTGACCAATCTCAAACCTGTTGCAACCCCCATTGATCCCTCTATCAAGCTAACTCTCACCACTGGAACTCCTCTAACAAGGAGTGAGTAGGAGGTAAAGGGGGCTGGGCGTGTGAATGGCGGTAATTGGCCAAAGATTTGGCAGAGGGGAAGAAGTGGGAAAAGAAAAGAAGGGAATATAAGTAAAAGCACGGGGGGGGGTTTGGGAGTAGAGTAATGAAAAGTGGGGGAGGGAAAAGGGTTAGCATGTTAACTAATTTGGGATGACGAGGACGTGGGATCCATAGGGCAAGCAAAGAAGCGTGAGATGCATGGAACGGGGAGGGGCGAAAGAAGAGGAAGTTAGAGGCTGGGTTGATGGGGAGGTAATGCTACCAAGTTGTTGGCTACCCTCCAGGACATCCCATATATGGAAAATTCAAACCTCAAGTCTCAATCAAGGCCAAACCAACTGTCAACTCTGCAGTCACTCTTGAATCACCACTTGTGGGCATCACTACTCAAAGCAATCCTCAAGACTCTGCCATGCATAGTAGGATGGACCAGTTGCAGAATCAGCTTAACCAACTCATGCTTATGATGCAAAATACTGCACAAGGTGACAACACATCTATCTCTAATCTGATTTACTCTCTCATTTCTGCCTGTATCTACCACTGTGTTATTGCCTCATGCATTTTTGAATTTAAGGATGCCTGGATCCATGACAGTGTTGCTACTGATCATATCTGCAATTCCCTTGATAAATTCACACACATTCACACAATTGACAACCCCATTTCTGTTGGCCTACCCAATGGACACACTGTCCAAGTCACACAAATAGGCACAGTTGAACTAGAACCCAAACTCACTCTGCACAATGTCTTCTATGTTCCTAACTTTGCCTACAATTTAATCTCTATCAGACAACTCACTAAGTCTACCAATTCCAATGTTCTTTTCACTCCTGATCACTGTTATTTGCAGGCCCATGATGCAGTGATTCAAATTGGATCAATACTACATGGGCTCTACATCTATACTTCTCTCCCATCAACCACTCCTCCTGTTACCACTCTATGCAACTCCTATCTATCTACCTCCTCCTCCATCAGTTTCGCCTCTAAATTCCACTTTTACTCCTCTCAATGACTCTCCAAATTCTTCTCCCACTTCACTCCTCTCATCTTCTCCTCCAACACCCACTTCCACTGAATCCTCTACTGAATCATCTTCTCCAACTCCACCACTTCCACCATCACCACCTCCTCCACCTATAAGACACTCTAACAAAATCAAACAAATTTCCACCAAATTACAACCATATTCCTATACTTTACCACCCTCAAACATTAACTCCACACTTACCAAATATCCTATCTCCAACTATCTCTCCTATAACAATCTCACCCCAGCCTCAATCAATCTTGTCAAATCCATAGACAAACACAAAGAGCCACACACTTTTCTGCAGGCTTCCAAAGATCCAAAATGGATTGAAGCAATGACACAAGAAATCAAGGCACTTGAATCCAACAACACATGGATTTTACTCCCTTTACCCACTGGAAAACATCCAATTGGATGTAAATGGGTCTACAGAATCAAGTATCATGCAGATGGTACAGTTGAAAGGTACAAGGCCAGGCTTGTGGCACAGGGCTTTACACAACAAGAAGGGATAGATTACAAAGAAACTTTTGCCCCTGTTGCCAAAATGGTAACAATGAGAACCCTCCTTGCCACTGCTGTTCAGAAAGGTTGGGTAATTGAGCAGTTGGATGTAAACAATGCATTCCTACATAGTGATCTACATGAAGAGGTCTACATGTCTCTTCCAAAGGGTTATTACAAAGACCAACCACCTAACACAGTCTGCAAACTTACCAAATCCCTATATGGCCTCAAACAAGCTAACAGGCAATGGTTTCTCAAACTCACCAATTTTCTTCAAGCAATTGGCTTTGTGCAGAGTTATGCAGACACTTCTCTTTTTACATTCATTTCTCCAACAGAATTTATGGCCTTACTTGTATATGTAGATGATATCCTTATTTGTGGTACCACCCAACCTCTGATAGATTCTGTCAAAGCACAACTTCACCAAAAATTTAGCATCAAAGCTCTTGGTCCCTTACATTACTATCTGGGCATAGAGTTCCTTAGAAACCAAAGTGGTTTATCAATGAGCCAGAGAAAATATGCTTTAGACCTCATTGATTATGCTCAAGTGACCAATCTCAAACCTGTTGCAACCCCCATTGATCCCTCTATCAAGCTAACTCTCACCACTGGAACTCCTCTACAGGATACATCTCATTATAGAACCTTGGTAGGGAAACTCATTTACTTGACCATTACCAGGACAGATTTGGCATTTGCAGCTCAACACTTGGGCCAGTTTACTCACTGTCCAACAGACTTACATATGAAAGCTCTTCTCAGAGTTATCAGATATATAAAGCTAAATCCAGGTCAATTTCTCTTCTTTCCCACTCTCAACAGCTTGGAACTTACCAATTTTTGTGACAGTGACTGGGCCACATGTCCCATGTCCAGAAGATCAGTCTCTGGGTTTGCTATCTTTCTAGGTTCCAGTCTTATATCCTGGCAATCTAAGAAACAAACTGTAGTTTCCAGATCATCTATTGAAGCAGAGTATCGAGCACTTGCAGATAGTACTTGTGAAGTTACTTGGCTAACTTGCCTTTTAAGAGATCTCCAGGTCACCATTCCAACTCCAATTCTCATGTTATGTGACAATGCTTCAACTATTGCTCTTGCCTCCAACCCAATCCACCATGCTCGCACCAAACACATTGAATTGGATTGTCATTTTGTCAGAGAAAAGATCAAATCTGGTCAGATTGTACCTCACTTTGTTCCTTCAAAATTACAAGTGGCAGACATTTTAACCAAAGGATTATCCAAAGTTCTGCACTATAACTGTATGTCCAAGTTGAGTTGTTGTAACCCTTACAACTCCTCAACTTGTGGGGGGGATGAAGGTACATATAATGTACCTATGCAAGACTCAAAGATTAACCTTTGTAAAGTTCAGAAATTCAGCTCAAAGATGAAGAACCAAATTACTAATTGTCTTGTACATTGTAATGTAATGTAAACAAGTATGTTTAAGTTAGAAATGTAACTAGTATAAGTTAGAAGGACTAATGTTGCCATATTGTAATTCATGTTTTGATGAAGATAGATGCATAATTAGGTATTGTACTTGTTGTTTATATGATTATATGTCTTAATCTGCATGATTTTTAAACTTTTCTGGGTTTGATTTGATGATGGGATGGGTAATCTGATTTTTGTTTGATGAAAAGTGCCATTTGCAGAGCATTTTGCTCGGCAAATGGGTTATTTGTTCATAATAACCTTCAAATCATCATTAAGCCTGGTTAACATGTTCTTATTTTTCCCAAACAAATTTCTGGATCAAAAGTGTCAATTGCAGAGCTTCTTGCTCGGCAAATGCTTGTTTTTATCAAACCAGAAAATGTTTCCACCAAGTCCTTAAAAACTACTTGATGCAGAGCATTTTGCTCGGCATTCAAGTCTTTGTTTTTCAAAATGGATCAAAGTCTTAAAATCAACTGTTTGCAGAGCAATTTGCTCGGCAAACAGGTCTTCTGAATTCCAAAGTTTTCAAAGACTGAAAACAACTGTTTGCAGAGCATTTGCTCGGCAAACAGGTCTTCTGAATTCCAAAGTTTTCAAAGACTGAAAACAACTGTTTGCAGAGCTTTGCTCGGCAAAAAGGTCATTTTGGAAATCCAAAATTTTACAAGTCTTAAAAACATCTGTTTGCAGAGCTCATTGCTCGGCAAACAGACCATTTTGCTCCAAAAAGTTTTCCATGCTTAAAATCAACTGTTTGCAGAGCAATTTGCTCGGCAAACAGTGCATTTTCTCCAAAAAAAAATTTCCAACTTTTTCAAACTGTTTGCAGAGCATGTTGCTCGGCAAACAGTACAATATGGAAATTTTTACACCAAGTGTTAAAAACAACTGTTTGCAGAGCATTTTGCTCGGCAAACAGTACAAAGTGAAAAACTTTTACACCAAGGTTTAAATCCAACTGTTTGCAGAGCATTTTGCTCGGCAAACAGTACAATTTGAATTTTTTTTTCACATTGAAATTGTTCTTTATTAATTGACAACATTTTTGTTGTTCAATAAAAGAGAATTTCATACATTTTTAAGGAGTGAATCTGAACTGCTCATTTGCAGAGCTTTTAGCTCGGCATTCACGAGGTTCATCTCCAATACTTGATTGAGACATTTTGCTCCTTCAACTTGTTTTTCAAACAACTGTTTGCAGAGCATTTGCTCGGCAAACAGTACAATATGGAAATTTTTACACCAAGTGTTAAAACAACTGTTTGCAGAGCATTTTGCTCGGCAAACAGTACAAATTAGAATTTTTTATTTTTTTTTTATTTTTATTTTTATTTTCTATTTTTTTTTTATTTTTTTTTTTTTTTAATTTTTATTTTTATTTTTATTTTTATTTTTATTTTTATTTTTATTTTTATTTTTATTTTTATTTTTATTTTTAGTTCTTTTTTTATTTTTATTTTTATTTTTATTTTTATTTTTAATTTTGTGTACTACCTTGTTTTCTTATCTTTTAATACTTATGTGATTCTATATATTGTCATGTTTTGTATATATATTTGGGTGGGATGCAAGGTATCGAACGCCTTTGTGTACTACTTTGTTCTCTCATTTTTAATATATATGCAAAACATTGTCTTTGTGTATTAAATGTGTCTCTTAAATGTTAGTATGTTTTGTTATTTTTCTGTGTTTGAAATGTATTTTCTGGTCAATACTTTGGTCAGTTTGTCTTAACAGAAAAAATAATAATTCATCAAGATGGCTATGTTCAACGAAGGAGATTCAATGAAAATGCAAGCCAACCAAGCATTACATATCCCATTTGCTTGCAAATTCCCGATCATTACAGAGATTCTAAGCTATCATCCATTGAATAATGCTTTGACTGGAGGTGCAATTGTTCCTGAGAAGTATGTCTTTGAGCTGTGGGAATCAATTGAATATGTACGAGGAAGTAAAAGGCATAACACAGCAGACTACTTCAAATTTTCACTAGAGTCAGAAGCTGAGATTTTCAACTGTAGATTCACTTTGGATGAGTTTAGAACAATCATTGGATTTCCTGTACATGAAGAATACGAAGAACTTCCATCAGTTGAAGAAATGTTGGTTGGAGTTCATTCGTTGGGTTATGAAGGAGAGTTGGCAACGATGAGAGATTTTAGAAGAATGAATATTGCAACTCTCTGGCATACGATGTACAATGTTCTAACCACCTGTTTGATGCCATCACAGAAAGGAATTGATCTCATGACAAAGGATTCCTTATCAATCTACTATGCAGTCACTCATAATGTGCAATGTGACTTTGCGGAGATTATATGGAAAAAGATGATTCAAGTTGTCAAGGGAAAGGATAAACAAGAAAGAAAATATATTCCCTTTATCAGATTCTTCACAATGATTATCGAAGATGTTCTTGATAATGCAGAAGAAATTCCAAAATTGGAAAACAGCTTCAAGTGTGTAATTGCAATGTATAAATCCAACTTGAGAGGCACAGGAAGTGAAACTGCAAGACCGTTTCCGATTCCACCATTTCTGATAAATCTGGTTCCTGCTCAGAGTCCTCACCTTAGGGCTTATCTTGAGTGGTTAGTCTCAGCAATGGGGTCTGAAAACCGACAGACTCCTACCCAAGCTGTGCATAGGTCGCCTAGTGAGGGTCCTAGGTCTGATAAAAGAAAAAGAGGGGTTAGTGATGAGGGGACTTCTGAGCAGAGGAAAAGAAAGTCAAAAAGAGTTGAGTTTGACCAAGATGTTGTAACACCTGAACCGATTACTTCACCTACCTCACAATCTTCACCGAATATTCAATCACAATCTACACCAACCGTTCACTTTTCGCAATCTTCACCTTCACAATCTACACCTATACCATCCGTTGTTTCACCGAATCCACCAACTCTAACACCACCTCGATTATCACCTGTACTTAATCCGTCACCACTTGCTTCAGCACCACCGAATGAACCAACTCCACCACCTGGTAGACGACTTAAAATGGCTGCTAGAAGTGTACTAAAGCAGGCCTCAAAGAAGAAGAAATCCAAAAGAAAACATAAGTCGTCTAAATCTGCAAGACAAAGGTTTGAATCTTCTTCAGCAGATTTTAATGATCAAGCTAGTGCCTCAGCTGAATTTGATGCTGAACAAGTAACTCAAGTAATTCATAATGTTGTATCTGAGTTGGAAACTGAGCATGTTAGCACTGGAGATGATGTTGTGCTGGAGGAACAAGGCGGGACTGAGGGAGGAGTTGAAAATGTAAGAGAGGATGTGCTGTCCGGGTTAGGACAAGGGCATAAAGAAAACGTTGGCCCTCTAATAGTTTAAATAAATGAGTCTAGCCGGGTTGTTTACCCTAGGGTAGAAGTCGGGAACTGCCCATTCTCGCTTGCACCAACCTCTCCTAGCCATTCTGACTCCTCACAACAGGAGTTAGTCTTACAAATGAACGGGGAACAGCCACGTTCACCACACTCTCCTCATTTGGAGGATGAGAGTGTTGAAAATAGAGAGGAACAGCCCCACCTCTCGCCTTCATTTCATGCACAAGAGTCTAGATCTCCTAGGCACACTGATTCACAAGCCCAGTTGAGTACTGGTGCCGGAACAAGCGGAGAGGGACCCACTTTGTGTGACCCTCAAGGACAGCTTGGAAATCCTGCCTTAGCTAACATCATGCCAGCTTTAGCCGCAGGTAACAGTTCTCAAACCGAGACTGGGGAGCAGTATGAACGCCAAGGTGACACTGTTGTTCCTCAGGATCAACCTGAGACTGTATTAACGGGCATTCTCAGTGACCCTGGTGTTGTTAGAGGTGTTACCCAACAACAAGTCCCGGACAGTGATTTATCACAGTCTAGGACACAACTTGATTCGGGTTGCAAAGCCCATGAATCTGAAACTGCTGGTGAGGGTTTAACCCGAGGATCCGCAGGAAATCCTGAATCAGCATCGCTGAATTTAGGTCACACCACAAGTGTGCAAACAACCTCCGGGTTGGTTCCTCCATATCAAACACCAACACAAAGAACACCAACACCAACTCAAATTCCATCAACATCAACAAATCAACCAACCAAAGATTCTGCATGTGAAGTTTTGTTGAATATCTTAAGATCTGAGGGTGATTTGTTGACTGTAACTGAAAGAGGAGTGTTGAATGCCTTGGAAGTTAGAGAAAGAGAACTTGCAAATGAACGAAGGGTCAAAGTTTTACAAGATCAAGTTCAAACTCAAAAAGCAGAGTATGATGCTAAGCTAGCTGCATTTGAGTTAAGATTGTTGGCGTTAGAATCTTGCCGACCGGCCTCGGTTGCTTCTCGTCGGGATGATCCTGATTCTGATGATCACCCCGAGGGGGATAACCAAGGAGAAGGTCATACAAATGTTGATAATATTTCGGCAAGAGTTGAAGGATATGTTGAGGATGTGGTGATGCAAGAAAGTGCTGAGGGTGGAAATCAAGATGATATTGTAGAAGATCAGGTTGAAATTGAAAGATTAGCTGCTGTTAGAGCTAGATCTGATCAAAGATGGAAAGAACTTAATGATGAAACTCAAAGAGAAGTTGACAAAATGGTTAGAGATTTCACGGAAAGGTTTAATGAAAGAAACAATGAAGATGACCCAGAGGAGATAGCAAGAGTTGCTGAAATAAAAAGAAAATTCAATGAAGTGTTTGGAGATGATTCTGATGATGAAGAAGATGAAGAGAATGAGAATGTTGAAATAACTGAAGATGAAGGGTTTGTGATTGAAAATGAAGTTGTGGAATATGCAGAAAACGAAGCAGAAATTGAGGCACGAAAAGATAATATAACACTGGATGAGCCAGAAATAGTTGAAAATCCAGCAAATGTTGAAGCTGTTGAAGAACCTGTGTTTGAAGAATTTCCAGACCTTGACTATTTTGAAAAAGGTTCTTCAAACAGGAAAGAAGTTGGAGAATCTTCTAATCAGGGTTTCACAACTCCACAACATTACACTTTTGAAAACTTCAATGGTTTTGATGAATTGAGAAAGACTCCTGAAGTTGCATCTCATAACTTCAAGAAATCAACATATAAACAAGTGTTGAAAGAAGCAATCGTATCCGAGGAAGTTCTTCCTGATTACTTTCCAACAGAATTAACTGAAGAACAAAGAGATTCATTAATCGGGGATACTTCTTGAGGGATAAAGAAAGAATGGTTGCACTGGGTGTTAAGCCAAAGGAGACAGCTAAGAAGTCTAGATTTTTGGAAGGAAGAGCTTTTCCAATCTTCTGTGGAGCTACAAAAGTTACCAAGACTAAAAGACCTGAGTTGGATTCGATGTACAAGTTTAAGGAAGCAAAACAAGTTGAAGAATACAAAGAGATTCTTAAACTCACCAAGCAATACAATCCAAAGCTTCTTGAAGAACAAAGAAATCACAAGATTTTGGTGCTTATCAGAGTAATCTTGGTGAAAAGAAATACTATCTCAATTCCAAGTTTCCATGTTAAAAGAGATAATGGCAAGAGCTACAGATTTACTGAAACACAGTTCAAGCTGCTGCCAGTTGATGACATTATCTTCCTCTACAATCATTTCTTGAATGCAATGCAGAGATACCGTGAAGATGTTATTGCCTTTGAAGCTGTTAAAAGATATATGTCAAGCTGCATTCAGTATGCTTCATTGGAAGATTTTCAAATAGGATTTGAAGTTGTGAAGAGGAAGATTAATGTGCCGTATCCAGATCAAAGTCTATACACCGCAGATATTGAACAGCTAAGTATTGGTTATATCATAGAAGAACCATCCTTCGGTGTTGTCTTTTTGAATAGCAGAAAGAAGAAGATTTTTATTCGTATGGATGAACTTGCTTCTTATTCAGATGGAACATTAGAGTTTTGTAGGAATGTTTTGATTTGCTTGAAAGATGATAACCAAGATGAAAAGAAAAAGGAAGTGTTTGATAAAGCAATCTCCAAGATTAATCAAAGACTCGAGTACAGAGACAGCATTAGAATGATGAGAGAAGCAAAGAATGTTCAGAAGTCTAAGTACGTCGTACGTCGAAGAGGAGGTTGTTGGATCAAGTACGAGCCCGGTCATCGTCCAGGTCCACAGAATATTCCTCCAAAGAACTTTGAAGCAAATATGAATGTTCCAGACGACAGACCCGAAGGAGAAAATTGGTTCTGGCATCCAAATAAAGATAGACCGAATACAAGAGCTTAAAGAACGACAAAGACTGGATATTTTTCACAAATCACTACTAAGGGGGAGATTGTTAGAAATATAAATGTAGTAGTTGATTTGTGTACCTTATGTTATTTTGTACTTAGAATGTAAACTTGTTAATATGGAAGGGGGCATAGTGTAAATAGCTCATATGTATATAAACCCCCTCCATTATGCAAATTGTAACCTTTCACCCACATTAATGCAAACTAATCTTTCCAGCCAAACACACTTTCTCTCTCTACTCTCTCTCTCCTCCAACCGCCATTAACACACACTTACACACACACATAAGCTCAAATTCTACACTTTACATCTATAGATACCAAAAATGTATGTATAGGTAATAGGTCAGGTTGATATATTAAGTTGTAATATTCATTTTCAGTTTTCTTAAGTTAAAATGAAAATAATGAGAATTCCCAAAACACTCTCTTGATTCTTTCTTTGATTCTAGTTTTGTAACCGGTGTAAATAACAGTTTGGGTTGAAATGAACTTACATTTTTGCAAAAATAAATAACGCGGCTTTCCCCTCTTATAAAACACTTAAGAAAATGAAGTTTTCTTTCTTATTCATATGTTGATCTCAGGCGATTGCTGAAATCGCAAACATGGAGCCAGCTGACATTCAGTTCGGCATCAATCTCCTTCGAGCAATGAAGGAAGATTTGTGTATTGAACCATCTCGACAATGTCTTGATGTTTTGCTCGTCGCAAGTGTTAATGCAAAAGGAAGGTGCTGGGCTCGTTTGGAAAGAGTATGAGTTAGCTGGTGTGCCTTACAATCTGCTAACATATCTTTGGTCAGTTGCATTATATTGTTCTAGTTGCGAGTCACTAAACCTATACAATGTGTTTACTTTATATCCAATTGGCCCTAATCATAGCCTCGTCCCCTTCTTCTATCTTGTGTTTAGACTTGGGTTCGACTATATAATGTGATAAAATGCAATTTATAGTACAAAACTTGTTGGCACTTGAATAGCGAATTGCACAGGAAGTAATTAACTAGGAAACAACAAACCACCCGCAACTGTGTTAGAATCTTTATGGGAATTAATTACATATGTTGGTTAATTGCTCGGGAATTCAGTGATATGGGTAACCAAGTTCCAGTTTTTCTATTTCGGGTAGGTTTGTGCTTTGCCTAAAATGGTTATTTGATTCCTCTTTTTGTGAAAATCTTTTGCAGCATGCATAAGGCCCTTCTTGCCTCTGGGCAGCATGAACCAGCAGCGTTGCTGCTTGAGAACATTCCAAGAGCTATTTTGGGTACATGGAGCCTCTAATTAAGGCGAATAAATCAACTTTTGGCTGTGTTGAAACCAAGTAGATGTTGATGTGTTCATCTCACCAGTTTTACCCTAGGAGTTATCTTTAGTGTTGTTTGTGAATATTTAATGTTTAGTAATTCTTTATGTCCCAAGTTTAGTAGTATCAGTTAGTTTGTAAGGCCATATATAGCCGTGTTATATATTTTGTGAGATATGAATGAAAAAATGAATTAAGTCCCTAAAGTCTCTCTCTCTCTATATTTTCTTATCTATTTTCTTTTGGCCAACAAATTGATTGTTGAACCACATCATGTTCAAACGGGATCAAGCGGACATGATCTGTTTATATTGTGTGAGGAGTTTAATGTTTTTCAGTCGATTGCTCTTTTCAATTATTTTGAAACGATCCCTTATTGGCTTTATGTTAGTATAGGTATGGTAAATAGGGTTATAATCATTTGAAAACTAGAAAAATGGTGAAAACTAGAAAACAAATCTCTACCATCCATTTCTAAGATCAAGATCCACTTTCTCTCTCCTCCTTCCCCTTTGTAATCCCGCTCTTCATTTCCTCCACCTCCATTCACTTTCTCCGGTCATCTTTTTCCGATCAGCCGTCGCCACCACTGCCGCCGTTCGTTTTCCGGTGGATACGGTACGGGCGTTGCCCTCATCCGTTCTAAAGTGGTTGTCACCGGACGCATATGGGAATCGTATGGATTTGATGGGCGACGATCCAAAAGATGGTGGCGGTTGGATACGGTACGGGCTCCACCCTTGTTGCCGGCGCCGTCGCCGGAAGAGGAGAGAGACAGATCTGGTGGTCGTGGTGGTCGCCGTCGCCATCGCCGGAGGAGGAGGATGACTGGTGGTCGGAGATGATGGTAGTGGTGGTGGTGGTCGGAGATGATAATGGTGGTGGCCGGAGATGATGGCAGTGGTGGTGGTGGTCGGAAATTATGGTGGTGGTCGGAGGAGCAGCAACAACAACATGAGAGAGAGGATAAAAGCTTTAATTTGGGCCATAAATCAACACTTTTGGATGGTCCAGATCTGTTTTCCAGTTTTCACAAAAAAACTAGTTTTCAAATGAACAATTACCATGGTAAATATATTTAATTTTATTGTTTGCAGTTACTGAATTTTGTTTTACTATTATGGAGTATTATTTTAGACACAAAAACAAGAAAGAATGCTCAATGGGGAATCCTTTTTTCTATCTTGCATGTTTGCACCTCAAAACTGTTCTACACATTTTCTTGGCATACATTTACCATGCTTGAATTATTATTATATTGTACTCTGTATATAACATTGTAAAATCAAGATGATTTATCGTGTGATAATTGAGTCTTAAAAATGGATCAATGAATAAGTAACTACTAAAGACAAAAAGTAAGGGGATATAGAAAATGTGAGCAAAGCTGATGTGATGCAGAGAATGATTTTTCCCCTCCCTTGCCGTTTATTCTCATATAATGAGGATGTTGTTTTTCATCAGGGTGGGGGGAGTACCTCGCCACCCTCCCCACCCTTTTCTATTTTATTTATTTTCTATTTTTTTTTAATCAACAATAATTAAAACTTTTATTTAATAAATTAAACATACAACTAAAACACATAAATAAAACACATAAACTATTATTCAAACACACAAATAACTAAAACATAAACAACTTAAACTAAGGCATTGGTCATCCGTATTTCTCACAAATGGCGCGTTTCTGCGCCAACACCATCTCCAACATCGGCCCGGTGAGGTGATCGTGTGACCTGATGACGAAGTCCATATCGTTCTGCCACTGTTGACTTTGGACCATACGTGTCATCTCCTCCTCCCGTACTTTCCTAGCCTCCTCCGCCGCCATATAACTATCCATCATTGCCTTCTGAATCTGAAGCTTCTCCTCCCGATCTCACCGTTTATCCTCATTGTCGCATTTCAACTCGGCGACCATCTTCAAGAATTCTTCAGATGTGGTGGAGGCGGATGTAGCCGGCTGCTTACGTCTACCTCTACGACGGGGCGGCACGGGTCTAGCAGGCCGTACTGGTGCATCAACGTCGTTCCCACCTTCTTCTTCTTGATCAAACTGGTCCTCGTTCAAGTCAATATGGACCGACACCTCCCCGGATGAACGGACATTGACATTTGACCCTTCCGTTCTTGCCCTTTTGTTCCCCGAATCCTCCATCCCCTCCAAGGTAAGAACTTCCGCCCATTTCGGCCCGTTTCTCAAAATTTGCCACGCCTCTACATGCGGAAACCCATACTTGTTATTGTATTTCCGCATATACAATGCCACGACCGCCTTAAACACATCCTCGCTTTGGCCACTCAACATCTTACTTTTCTTAACATTGTAAATACCACAAAAACCCGAAACCTTATGTTTCAAATCCTTCCACTTCGACCGAATCACTTCCGGGGTACGCCCCGAATCACGCTTCAAGTGTTTTTCCAACTCAAACTTCACCTTTTTTCCAAAACGACCCGGCTGTTTGCGCGTTTCCGGTGTATGTGTCCTCGGAAACATTTAACCAAGCTTTTGCCAAACACGCCTCTTCATCCTTCCCCCATCCACGACACTCTCTTTTTCCTTTAACCGGGACTTGGGTCTCGGGTATTGCTTCTTCTTCTTCCTTCTCGGCCGCTTGTTGTTGTTGTTGTTCTTCTTCAACATTTTGGTAGTGTTGTGATGAACCACTCGCTGCAAATTGCGAAAACCCGGGTTGATTTTCAAAAAACCCGGGATCCATTTGACTCAAGAAATCATCAGCGGGTACCGGTATGTAAACATTTTCGGTGTTTTGTGGCGGAGGAGGAGGTGGCATTGAATCGCGATTGTTTGGGGGCGGGGGGTTTCTGCGTCGTTTTGGAAGTTGATTGTAATCGCGTTCATTACGTTTTGTATTGCCCCTCCCTCGATTCATTGTTGTGATTTATATGATATTTGTGATTAAATTGTTGATTTTGTTGATTGAAAACAAAGAAAAAAAAAAAGAAAGAAAAAAAAGAAAAAAAAGAAAAAAAAGAAAAAAAAGTGAAAAAAAAGAAAAAAAAGAAAAAAAAGAAAAAAAAGAAAAAAAAGAAAAAAAAGAAAAAAAAGAAAAAAAAGAAAAAAAAGAAAAAAAAGGAAAAAAAAGAAAAAAAAGAAAAAAAAGAAAAAAAAGAAAAAAAAGAAAAAAAAGAAAAAAAAGAAAAAAAAGAAAAAAAAGAAAAAAAAGAAAAAAAAGAAAAAAAAGAAAAAAAAGAAAAAAAAGAAAAAAAAGAAAAAAAAGAAAAAAAAGAAAAAAAAGAAAAAAAAGAAAAAAAAGAAAAAAAAGAAAAAAAAGAAAAAAAAGAAAAAAAAGAAAAAAAAGAAAAAAAAGAAAAAAAAGTGAAAAAAAAGAAAAAAAAGAAAAAAAAGAAAAAAAAGAAAAAAAAGAAAAAAAAGAAAAAAAAGAAAAAAAAGAAAAAAAAGAAAAAAAAGAAAAAAAAGAAAAAAAAGAAAAAAAAGAAAAAAAAGAAAAAAAAGAAAAAAAAGAAAAAAAAGAAAAAAAAGAAAAAAAAGAAAAAAAAGTGAAAAAAAAGAAAAAAAAGAAAAAAAAGAAAAAAAAGAAAAAAAAGAAAAAAAAGAAAAAAAAGAAAAAAAAGAAAAAAAAGAAAAAAAAGAAAAAAAAGAAAAAAAAGAAAAAAAAGAAAAAAAAGAAAAAAAAGAAAAAAAAGAAAAAAAAGAAAAAAAAGAAAAAAAAGAAAAAAAAGAAAAAAAAGAAAAAAAAGAAAAAAAAGTGAAAAAAAAGAAAAAAAAGAAAAAAAAGAAAAAAAAGAAAAAAAAGAAAAAAAAGAAAAAAAAGAAAAAAAAGAAAAAAAAGAAAAAAAAGAAAAAAAAGAAAAAAAAGAAAAAAAAGAAAAAAAAGAAAAAAAAGAAAAAAAAGAAAAAAAAGAAAAAAAAGAAAAAAAAGAAAAAAAAGAAAAAAAAGAAAAAAAAGAAAAAAAAGAAAAAAAAGAAAAAAAAGAAAAAAAAGAAAAAAAAGAAAAAAAAGAAAAAAAAGAAAAAAAAGAAAAAAAAGAAAAAAAAGAAAAAAAAGAAAAAAAAGAAAAAAAAGAAAAAAAAGAAAAAAAAGAAAAAAAAGAAAAAAAAGAAAAAAAAGAAAAAAAAGAAAAAAAAGAAAAAAAAGAAAAAAAAGAAAAAAAAGAAAAAAAAGAAAAAAAAGAAAAAAAAGAAAAAAAAGAAAAAAAAGAAAAAAAAGAAAAAAAAGAAAAAAAAGAAAAAAAAGAAAAAAAAGAAAAAAAAGAAAAAAAAGAAAAAAAAGAAAAAAAAGAAAAAAAAGAAAAAAAAGAAAAAAAAGAAAAAAAAGAAAAAAAAGAAAAAAAAGAAAAAAAAGAAAAAAAAGAAAAAAAAGAAAAAAAAGAAAAAAAAGAAAAAAAAGAAAAAAAAGAAAAAAAAGAAAAAAAAGAAAAAAAAGAAAAAAAAGAAAAAAAAGAAAAAAAAGAAAAAAAAGAAAAAAAAGAAAAAAAAGAAAAAAAAGAAAAAAAAGAAAAAAAAGAAAAAAAAGAAAAAAAAGAAAAAAAAGAAAAAAAAGAAAAAAAAGAAAAAAAAGAAAAAAAAGAAAAAAAAAAAATTCCTGCTCAGTAGTTCTGGTTGCACACTTCCATAGCATCTCTCTTATGATTTCACCCCTGAAAGTCCTACTCATGTTTTCATAGATATGCCTTAAGCAAAATCTATGTTCAATATCTGGAAACACTTTTGCAATTGCTGGTACCAAACCCTTCTGCCTATCTGACATGAAAGTGAAATTACTCTATGGAGATAGATCTAGGTCTTCTCCCAAGCAAACTAGGAACCATCTCCATGAATCAAAGCATTCTGCCTCAACTATAGCATATGCCAGGGGATAGATTCCATTGTTAGGATCTACCCCAACTGCAGTTAGAACTTGTCCTGGATATGGTCCTTTCATAAAGGCTCCATCAAATCCTAGCAGTTCTCTCCTACAAGCCTTGAAACCTTCTTTCAATGGCCCCAAGCAGATATAGATCCTCTTGAACTGCCTTGTTTTTGAATTAGGGTTTGCTTCTCCATTTGTCCCAATTCTGATTGTTGTGTTTGGGTTTCTCTGCTGCAACTCCAAACAGTAATCTCTCAACCTTGCATACTGTTGGCTGTAATCTCCTTCAAGCAGTTTCTTTGCTCTACTCTTTGCCCTAGAAGCAGTCAACCTTTTCACTCCCAATTCATACCTATAATTAATTCATAAGTAAATAAATTGAAAAAAATTAACAGCTAAATGAATTAACAAGTAAATAAAGAAGTAAATAAATAAACTAAGTAAATAAAGAAGTTACCTTTTTGAGATAATATCCTGAATTGCAGCTCCTTTGATTTTTGGATCTGCATCTACTGTTCCAATTATCTGATTCATGATGAAAGTTGAATTACACTGCCTAAGTTGTCTTAGTTGTAGACATTTATGTTCTTCAATTAATGTCTTCACCATCCACCTTTGTTCATCCTTTCTCTTGGAAACAAATAAAGTCCATGGGCATGTGGGTTTTTCTACCTTTTTGCCTTCAGTTGGTTGTTTCTCCTAAACAGTTTTAACTGCTTCTTCCTTTGTCCTTCTATGGTGTCATCATCAGGCCGACTATCAAAGTCATCAAAGTCAATGCCTAACATCTCTTCATTTACATTCAGTTCATCTATATGTGGTGTAAATTCAACTGCTTTAGGTGCTTGCATACCTTCTGGTTCTTGCATACCTTCTGCTTCTTGCATACCTTCTGGTTCTAAGTTAAATTGAAAGTCATTCATGTTAACCTCAACATCAATAACTGGTTCCTTCTCAAGTGGTATACTGTCTTTATCTCTCACATTCTCCCTAATGCTTCATTCTCCCTAATTGGTTCATCTCCCAAGGTTCATTCTCCCTAATTGGTCAATTCTCCCTAAGTTCATTCTCCCTAATTGGTTCATTCTCCCTAATTGGTTCATTCTCCCTAATTGGTTCATTCTCCCTAATTGGTTCATTCTCCCTAATTGGTTCATTCTCCCTAATTGGTTCATTCTCCCTAATTGGTTCATTCTCCCTAATTGGTTCATTCTCCCATGGTTTTCTCCCTAATTGGTTCATTCTCCCTAATTGGTTTCTTCTAAACTAACCACATTCTCCCTAATTGGTTCATTCTCAACCACATTCTCCCTAATTGGTTCATTCTCCCTAATTGGTTCAAGCTCAGGGCTTTTCTCCCTAATTTGGTCAATAGATAACCCATAACCATGTTCCACAAAAACATCAATTTGTTTATACTTAGGAGCATATTTTTTCACTGTATCAATATGCATGTCACATACTAATGCCCTAAGCCCATCATCTAAATTGCTTTCAGGTACCAAGTAATGATAATAACATAACCCATGTTTATAACCAATCTCCCTAATAATATCATTCATGTCATTCAAACAAAACTCTTCTACATCAATGAAATCAAAAGAATCAACCTTTCCATCTACATATTGTCTTTTAGGGTTTGTGATGAACTTACCACCATGATGAACGTTTAAGCTTAGCAACCCTTCGTAATCATCTGTAAACAACACAAAAAATTGATAATTAATAAATTAAATTAATAAATTAAAATAGAAAAATCAAATAAAACCCTAAAAATATACTAACCGAATATAAAGGACATATCGATGGGCTTCATGGTTCTCCTCATCCATTTTGCAGGTGTTTTGTTGGTGGTGAAGTAATGTGATGGGATTTGATTATGTTTTTTGTGTGTGTTTTTCATCGTATAAACCACAGGGACGATTAGAATGAAATTGGGGGAAAATGGGGGTGGGTGGGTTTTTATATGTCGTTGCACGTGATTTGCACGAGGAAAGGCAGGTGGCAAAAGACATAACTACCCCTCACGTGACTTGCACGTGGGGGGTTAACGGAGGCAAGGACGAAAAGACAACCACAGGGATGATTTTAGCCAAAAGATAACGGCGAGGACGAAAAGTGAACAAACGAGAAACCACATGGACGAAAAAAGTACTTAACTCTTGTTTTTTTTTTAACTGGGTGTTTGATGATATGGGCTTCTTTTTCTTATTTTTCTAAATTACTAAATTAAAGATTAAAATGTCAAGATAATTTATTAAACACTTGTTTTGATTAAAAAACTATTTTTGTTATTATTTTTATTTTTTAATTATGTTTGTAGCCTATTTTTAATCATATAATTTTAAAATTATTATTTTTATATACCAAAGTTATAAATATACTATATAAAATATTAATATTTATTATATCCGGACTCGTACGAGTCGAGTCGCGATTCGAGTCATAAGTCAAAAAATAAGATTTCGAGTCGAGTCGAAAACTACGAGTCGATAACTATGACTATATGTGACTACTTGGTAAGTTTAAAAGTTAGTCCACATGTATCATTTTCATTGCAACAGAGACTAATTTAGGAATTGGATCAATCAACGATTTTAATTTATTTTGATAAGTAGAACAAAAGGATTTAACAATCATATATAACAAAATGAATAAACGGGTTAAGGTGTTTCCAGTTTAGCTTATTAGAAAAGACGAATCTTTTGATTCCGATACACAAAATCTAGCGAGAGGAAATCTTATCGAGCATCATCGAACTTTTTCCAAAACATTCTTGAAATTGTATCTAATTGCATTCGAACATAAAACCTCATGTGTGGATATCAAATCTCCAGGTGATCGTGATTCATATATTGGAAATCCGATTTATTAAGACAAAAACTATTTTGAAAGTATTGAATACAATATACATTTGTATAAGTAAACCGGGTAAAGTAGTTGGAAGCTGGAAAACTTCTTTTAAAATTCTCACCAAACCTTCAAAAAGTAAAAATACTACTGGTCCTTGTGTCCTACTAGTAAACAAAATTTCTCAATATCTTCAACCCAATCCCCACCCCCATATGCTTACATATTCTTAACACACCATCAATTCTCAGCCTTAAAGATATCTTAAACAATCACCCACACTAAAAAAAACACACACACAATGCTCTGATCTTTCTTTTACAAATATTGCAAAACGATGTCGTCTTCAATGGCTTTATTTTCATCAACCCCAACAACAAATCTTCATTCTTTTTCATCTTTATCAAAAACCCACTTCCCAATTAGCCCATTTTTGTCTCTAAAGCCACAAAGGCAGCTGCTTTTTGTGTCTGTTAGAAGTACTGAAAATGGGTCTGGAGCTGCAGCTGCCATTGTTGTTGAGGAAAAGAAAGATTCTGAAGAAGAGGGTCCGGTTGGAAATGGAGCTCCGGTTGCTGAAGCGGTTGAGGAAGTGGTTGTGAAATTTGAAGATCCGAAATGGGTTTCGGGTACTTGGGATTTGAAGAAATTTCAGAAAAATGGAGCTACTGATTGGGATGCTGTTATTGATGCTGGTGAGATATTGCACTCCATATGTTTGATAAAATGTCTAAATTAAAGTTCTTGTTTATTTAAGGTTTATTTTAGGATGTCTAATTTTATTAAAGTTGCTTAATTTTATTAACATGCCTTGAATTGTATGCTCCCAATATTGAAATTTAGCTTCAATTCCAACTTTAGGCCATAAAAATTGTACTTTGGGGGTGTTTGGGATTTGCTTATTTTAAAGCGGTTATCTGCTTAAAATAAGCAGGTATCTTATTGTGTTTATTCCTAATAAAATACGGAGTAAGTAGATTAGCAGTAATCCGAAACATTCCGTAATGAGGTGTATACTTATCTTTTTATGAAATTTTTATAGTTTTTGCTTGAATCATATGTTATCTACTTGTTAAACTCTTTGAAGATGATATTGATCGTAAACTCTGAACTATTTGAGATGCCTTTCTTTGAAGATGATATTATATTACATAGTCAAGACTTCGCCCAGGGTTTAAGTGTTTAACCGCTTAAGTATGCTCGGTTAAGCACGGAATATATTTACAGTTTTTTTTTCATTTTGGTCATTTGCTTGGCTATATTGATGGTCGTTTAACATGATAATTTTGGCTACTGATTTGCAGAGGTTAAAAGAAGGAAATGGCTTGAAGATAATCCAGAATCATCAAACAATGACTTCCCTGTAGTTTTCGACACCTCCATTATTCCCTGGTGGGCATGGATGAAGCGGTTCCATCTTCCTGAAGCTGAACTACTCAATGGTTAGCCCATCATCTCTTGTTCTCTTTTATTTTTCCTAAAAAGAAGAATTATAGTGCTCTTGAGGTCACATTGATGTAAGATGGAGGCAGTCCAAGTGAAACAAGTAAAATGTTATATGGAAGAAAACATAAAATTCGTGCCTAAGAGTACGACTGATAAAGAGATTAGAACACGTAGCAAAGTTAAAGTTGAAAGTAACAGAGCACATATGTTAGTCATGTGTCATGTATTGAGTGGATTACATATATCTTTAGGCATATCGTAGATCATCTGTCTGAAAGATTCATATATTTCTGGGTTTCAAAATGGTCTTTTATATCGGATGAAGCTCTTTTTGACACCTTACGTAGAAGCTCAGATTCATCTGAAATCCTCTACCAAAGGTATACCTTAATTGAAGTAAATCATTGGATTTATGCAACTTTAAGCATTAAATATCATAAGGATATATCCAATAAAAATCTTGAAATTATCTAAGCATCAAATGTTTGTTGTGGTTTCAATTATGAATCGACAAATTGAGTTATGTGTTCCTCATCCATCACACATTTAACTGCTACTTTGCAGGCTGAGCTGCAATGGTTGGGTTCTTCATGGCTTACTTTGTGGATAGTTTAACCGGGGTTGGTCTAGTTGACCAAATGGGAAATTTCTTCTGCAAAACACTATTATTTGTAGCAGTAGCTGGTGTTCTTCTGATCCGAAAGAATGAGGATCTTGATACCTTAAAGAAACTGATTGATGAAACAACTTTTTACGATAAGCAATGGCAAGCAACTTGGCAAGACGAGAAGAAAGAATAGAATTTGACAATGAGTGATTGGTAAAGTGAGAATCTTGTTATATTTATTGTAGATCATCTTTGTTGTAGCTTATGATTTGATGCTTCATTGGTGTTCCTGTAAGGCTGTAATGTTACATTTGGAATCAGTATAAGATTACACAACTTTGAAATGGTTTTGTTGGTTAGCCTAGATTGGCCCAAACAGTTCAAATCGTTGAGCCCACCTTGGGTAATGGCACGAGCCTAGTCGGATATTTTAACCATATTAATCGACTTCTATGAATTTTTCGATATCCTGAGATATCTTGGTAGGTTGCATTTAGTAGTAGGAAGTACATTCTTTAAATGCATAAGATATGTTGGTAGGTTGCATTTAGTAGTAGGAAGTATATATAGGTATTAAATTGAAAAGGGTTAAACCTGCCCATGACAAATGGTGTTACATGAATCATGAATTCGCATACGTCCAAACAACGTTGTGTTTCCTTTTCATTCACATATATAAACAACATAATACATGTGTTTAATCCAAAAATATATACTAGTACAGTTTTTAACTTGTTTATATATAGTTAAATAAAGTATGAAATGACAATCAAGTATTTAATATATTTTCAAATGACAAAATGTATAAAGAAAATAAAACACAACGCATTCTAGAAAAAAAGTTTTAAATCTAAGACGACGGAAATTAGAAAACGAACGTATTAGTCATGTATTTTGTTCTGATGTCTTATATATTTCCAAAATAAACAATCCACTTTTACAAATAACACATGAATATAAGCTTCAAATTTATTGATAATCACTTGATCGGGTAGAAGTAAAACTTAATTGGGATTTAGTATTATTTTATTATTATAATTAACAAATGTATAATAAAAATTTTGGATGTTAATATTTGGAACTATGTGTGTATCAGCATGTCCTTTCGGTTAACGATCAACCCCAAGAATATGCAGCATTGATTTACTTGGCAAGCAACTATAGTAAACCTTCTGTAATTTTTTTTTTATAATTATTATTATTAACTTTCTACAAAATTGTCTATGGATCATTTGCCTACTTCGTCGTATATATTTTAAACGGTTTTTGTGTTACTAAACATGTATTGTGAAACAAAAAAAATAAAATTTAATTAATATTATTGTGAGGAACCGGCCAATTGTCTTCTTTCTATGTATCCACATAAATATGTTAAGTTGTTAACATAGTTCGTATCAAGTGTTTTTTTGTTTATCTATCTTGATTGCTAGCTCCTCCTCGATCATCATGGTAACTATCTCTCACTATATATATCTCTTTGTCTATTATATTTATCTTTATATTATATTACTAGCGTATCTTGATTTTAACAATCATAAATCGCTACGTGGAGTTTGATATGACAAATTGTGGTTGATTGACAACACGTAGATGACATGTTGCAAAGAAAAGGCGGTTTTGGTGGCCGTTTATGAGGAGAAGCCAAAGAAAAAAAGATTAACAAGAAACAACCACAATAATACTACTACTAATATTAAACACCACCACCATCATCACCACCATTATCACCATCACCACCTCCAAGTCCACGAGCCAAAAAGGGGTGGTCAAGGTAGTAACCGAAAAGCCGAACTTCTTAGCTACTCGAAACATCTTCGAGAATCTTCAAAGCTCGAACCATCTACATCCGATCATCGGCCCAAGCCCTTAGTAGCCCCAGCCACCAACGAAGGACAACACACTCCGGTAATTCATTTTTATTTCTTGCCACGTACAAATATATTTCACGGATAATGATATATCCTGCTAAAATTTCTTTTTGATAAAACTCCGTACCTATAAGATTAGAATCTTGGTATAGAGAGAATTACGTCTCTAAATTAGGAAGTATATGGTATTAGGATATGTTTAGTAAGATAACTTAGAAAGAGAGATTATTTCTCTTTTTCGGAATTATATTATATGCACACATTGACACATATGTAAATGAATACATAACAACCTTCAGTTAAAAAATCCTTTACTTTTGAAAATAGAGGTCAACGAGAAGATCCTTAATGTTAGCCGGAGGTTATTTGTAAGCAGTTTTTTTACATTTGGATAGAGGTAAGACTGTCACATTCCTCATACCTCATAAAAAACGGGATTTAATGTTAAACATTTATATGGTGAATACATACAGGTCGTTTCCTTTAGTTTAGAATCAATTACTTTCCCTTGTGTGTATGTGGTTATGGAAAAAAGTACTCTAATATATCGCCCTCAATTACAAAGATCGTTTCAGAATGGACTTTGTCATGTTTTTGGTTCCTAAAATAAATGTTGCAAGTGAAAATGATAAAACATGATTTTCGGTTTATTCTTGATCATTGTTGATGTAGCATTTATATAAAGCTGATATGGTTTGTTACTACTATATGCAATTAATTGTGTAGGCAATTCATGATCCAAAAAAGAAAAGGCTAAAGAAGCAACCGAGTTGTTTGGATATGAATAGCATGTTCAAGTGTTTTGCTATGTCACAAGCTAAGAAAAGGAAGAAGAAGAGAAGCGGTGATTCCTCGTCAAAGAACACGAGTGTGGTCATGAAAACATATACAAGAACACAAAAAGGAGCACGTCGGTTTTTCAAGAAATTGATGGCAACTATACAAAAGTATAGGTGAAATGATCAAAGTTATGGTTTCAAGGATCCATTTTTTGAAAGACTTTGGATCGAAACTTGTTTTCAATTACCATAAACATTATCCTATATGTATATTGTTTGCGTATGTTTGACATATCTTGATTCTAGTGTTGTGTTAATTTATCTCATATAAATATAGTATTTCTATTTGCAAACTTAATGTAATTTCTTACTTCACTTACCGTATTTAGAAACTTGTGTATTACTCCTCCATTTATCTTGAAATGCATTACGACTTACGAGCATTAGTTTCACTTTAGACTAAAACTAAAACAAATATGTATTGTTTATTGGAAAAGGTCATAAAAAAGCAATAAACTTCATGGAATGTTCCTCTAGGCTTACAAGGCCCATTACTCTATTACTCCAATTTTGGTTGGCTAAAAAACCAATAGCATTTTTGAAGACCAATGAGCTTACTCATAAACGTACTAACCAATGGGCAAGTTCAGAGTTGGTCCATTTCATAGTCCTAATTAAACTCCTAATTCAGAAGTATCCATGAGGCAATGAAAACCCCAGCTAGATACGAGTAATAAAATACATTAAATGAGACCTCGAAAAATTTACTTATATAAACAAATGTTTTACTCTACTTGTTAACTAGACCATGTGTATGACAAATGTTTTAATTCAAACTTATACAGTCGTAAAACAAGTTCTTAGTCTCATTTCTCAATCTTTACACATTGTTTCTCCAGATTCGTTTTACAATTTTGGTTTAATCTGGTACCGACACGTTTATAACCCAATGCACGTGCCTCGGTTCAAGTGAATTTAAGCCTCCAGTGTAGTTGTCGACCATGTGCAAATGCTTCACCACCCGTTTTTTAACCACTGGCTTGGTGCACTAGGGACCAGATTGACCATAGGTCCTCACTTCATTACCATTTTGCCATATAACAAACTAGACATATACTCTAATATATAAGTGTATACTAGTACTGCATAGTATATACACATTAGAATGTAAACCTTCTGATCATGATATAACAACCACCTACAAATCAGAATACAAAAGTCACAAACTGTTTTGCATCACTTTATACATTATGTTAAATTTATACTACTTAGTACTAGATAGTAGATACACATTCTTGTAAACTAGCTTTCTTTCATTCATACAATCATATGTCCACCAACGGTGCCGGCAGCTTCCTTGACTCGACCACACCTTTCACAAACGCGTCCACAATCTGTCTTTGCGACTCTAGTAACAACCGACTACGTTTCATCTCCGACTCCATTCTCATCTTCTCAATCTCCCTAGCCATATCAATCTTCATCATTTCCGCTTTCATAAACCCGTCTCCTAATAACTTGATCGACGCCACCACCTCCGATAATCCACCGTTCTTCTTCCCCTTACCCTTCACATTCCCCTTCTTCACATCCTTCCCATTCTGTACCGAATACTTCTCATTTCGATCCCCTCTTGCCACATTCTTCCTTCTTGGCACTTTAAACCACATTTCACCATCATCAACATCTTCATTATCATCATCATCATCATCATCATCATCATTATCATCATCATCATCATCAACATCTTCATTATCATCATCATCATCACAAAGAACCTTACTAAATTTTCTTGGCCTAAGTCCGGGTCGACCCGGTTCATGGGAAACCGACTCTTGCACACCCGGTTTCACCGTAACCCTGGATCGAATGTTCTGAATTTTGGGGGTTTCTTGAATTGGGGTTTCTACTAGAGACCCGTCATTAATACGATTTGAAACCCTAGAAATTAAATTAGGGTTTTGTTTCCTATTATTTTTAGCAGGTAAAATTGCTAACTTTTGAGCTTCTGAGGGTTTAAACC
Organism: Erigeron breviscapus; assembly: GCA_034093135.1. Lineage (NCBI taxonomy): Eukaryota > Viridiplantae > Streptophyta > Magnoliopsida > Asterales > Asteraceae > Erigeron > Erigeron breviscapus. Next base: position 2,646,834 of record CM067174.1, read on the forward strand.
GGATCCCACGACCCGGGTTTGACCCATTGTTAGTCCGGGTATTCAAATTAACCACCATTTGATCACCGGGTTCAGACACATATCCGTTATCCAAAGCTTCCATAGCTTCAAAATAAAACCAATTAGAAAAAAACTTCTCACCGGCGAACGCGGCGGCGCGTTGCTGTTCAGCTCGATGACGCTGGCGGAGCTTCTCAATCTTGTGACGGCACTGCGCGGAGGTTTTCAGCGGCATGACGTCAGGAAAAGCATCGTTAACTTTTTCCGCCACCGCATCCCAGTCCGTTGTACGGAGGAACGCACGGTGGAGCGCGTGCCATCTTTCACGGTAAGCTTCGATGAGTGATAGTGCCTCGTCGCGTGTCCAGCAAGGCGGCGGAAACTTGCGTGTCGGTTTTTGTCCGGCGGTAGTTGACATACCGTGGGCCTGCGTAAGTTAGCAGATCTGTGGTGCAGGTTAGCAAATAATGGTGGTTGTTTGGTGGGAGGATATTTTTGTGGTGAGTGTGTGTGTGTGAATCGAGGTGTAATTAAAGTGTGAAAAATAAAAAAAGGTGTGGGGGGTATGGGGCTAAAATGCACCGATTGGTGATATAATAGTAGTAGTAGTTTTACCGTCCTACCATCAGCAGTTCACACACACTATTTATCATTCATTCATTGATGGGGGCTTAATTGGTGATGGTGGTTCGTTCGTTCTATACACAAAGTTCAGTGGTCCGGTTGATCATTCTCTCTTTCTTTCTAATATATATTTCTCTCTCTCTTTCTTTCTAATATATATATATATATATATCTAGTTATATATGATTCAACAAATATCTATCTTCTTTTTACTGGAGTAATAATAATGGTTTTATGTCTCCAGCCACCTATTATATTATATTCACATTTAAATAAGACTATACATGTTTTAAACTTAAAACTGTCGAGTTTTAACCACCCTGGTAATAAGATCAGGCGCGTCTCAAATGATATTGGTCTACGAGTATATAATATCGTGATGGACGGATGGTAAAGTAAATAGCATACTAGTAGCCAGGTAAAATGGGTTATGCTTTGTTTAGACTGTATATATATCTAAATAAATCGAATACTTACCTAATCCATATGAATAACCTAAACATAGGAACCTCACCTGTTATTTGAAGCATGTAGCGAATTGGGCTTTAATCGCATAGTTTACCTTTGGTATAAAGTTAACTTATAAATTACCATACTCGCATAATTGTACTCGGATAACTGCGATGTAGTGATTACAAAAAACAAAAGACAACATGATGTTGATTGAAGATACGATGGATCATTGTAAACTGAGCTTGGATAACCGAGTCTAATTACTTTCGGTATCAAGTTAACTTTAAAATTACCAAATTTATACAATTGTAACGGTTGAGTAATAAGTAATTGTGTGATGGGCTGATAACAAAAAACAAATGACAAGGCGATGTTGGTTGACGATATGATGGACTAGCTTTTTATGTAAAATCCTTATTATTCTTTCTATATGTGAAGTTCTCGTGTACGAATGCAATGTAGCTAAACCCAACAATTCTTCGAAAACAGAAGTTTGTGGCTGTTACTCGTTGACTCGTTGTCAAACAACTAAGAGGCCCCAAAATGGCCTAGTGATTTGTCCTAAGTTCGATTTGTATATATTTGAGTAAAAAAATGTTGTTATTCGGAAATAACATTAAAGAAAACTTCATAAACTTTTCATCATAATTTCTCACAGTTAGATCCCTCTATTAATAAAATTATTTTGTCGTTCTAAAAAAAAATAATAAAAAATAGGTTTTTATGTAAATTATACTTTCAAGCAAATATCAAAATAAACTTTCTCTAACGAATATATGCAAATATATAACTTTCGAAAGACTTTAAAATAGAGTTAACCAAAAGTTTAAAATACACTTATTGTCTTGATATTTCAAGAAAACGTATCAATCGATTGACATTACAATATAAGCTAAAATTAATAAAACTGTAAGTTAACTACTAATCATGTATTGCTAGAAGATAATCATAATATCATAACTTAATCATAAACATTTAATAGATAACTTGACTATTGATACGGGTGTAAAATAGTTCCTGATTATTCAAAACATAATCAAATAATAGTCGTTGTGACCTCATAAATCTAACTATTCTCGACAGGATATCGGACTTGTTGGTAAATATGCGGACAAATAGAGTTATCATCTCATGAGAGAGCGACTTTATACTTAACAATTTAACATGCTACAAACACATCATGTTACTGAATTTGGTACCTGAACAAGAAGATTTATATTCGCTGCTTCACTGCCACAAAGGCATAAACTGAAAATCAGTGGCGGAGGGAGGGGGGGCTAGGGGGCGACTATAGGACCCATGCTTTTATATGTGTACATATATATGTATGTATATAGAGATATGATCGGGCCATTAGTAACATGAAAGTTTGTTGATTCTTTCCATAAGAAAGTTGCAGGTTAGATGTGGGTTCTGATAGGGAAGAAGATGCAACAAAACTACCTTTTACAATATAGATCCCTTGTAGTATTGTGTACACAGTTTAACCCTTAATTTTATATCTATTTATAAATTCAGCCCCTTAAAAATATGATTGATATATATCTTGCCACAAGTTTATTTATAAAAAAAGTTTTTTTGTCATAAGAGTCATAGATTTCACGACCTTTTGGATTTTGTACATATATTTTTTCTTGTAATAACATTTTGATCGGGCCATTAGTAACATGAAAGTTTGTTGATTCTTTCCATAAGAAAGTTGCAGGTTAGATGTGGGTTCTGATAGGGAAGAAGATGCAACAAAACTACCTTTTACAATATAGATCCCTTGTAGTATTGTGTACACAGTTTAACCCTTAATTTTATATCTATTTATAAATTCAGCCCCTTAAAAATATGATTGATATATATCTTGCCACAAGTTTATTTATAAAAAAAGTTTTTTTGTCATAAGAGTCATAGATTTCACGACCTTTTGGATTTTGTACATATATTTTTTCTTGTAATAACATTTTGTTTCATCATAATACATACGAACAAATACTTAAATGATCTATTATATTTTAATTTGGTGTAGTGTATATCCCCCTGTTATACATTTGTACATATAAATTACTACGATACCATGTATTAATATGAATAATATACGATCTATATAATTAAAAATAATGATTTGTTGAAGGTAGAATATTTACCAATTACAGAGTAAAAGTTGGGAGTTTTGATGTTGAAAATGAGTTTTGTAGTTTAAACGGGTTTAAGTTTCAAAACACCTTAAAACAATGTTTCGTTCGCTTAAAAAATTTATCAGGAGCATCATTTGATCGTTTCGCCCATAGCATTATAAAATCTCAAGACTGGTCCTGGTCGTCACTCGGCCCCCGCTAATTCGAAATCCTGGCTCCGCCCCTGCACAGAAAATTTTCCTCGACAAGGTACTTTTTATTATTATTATTTATTTTTCTCTCTCTTGGCAATGGGCTGAAGGAAGCCCAAAAATTACATAGGTTTTTCCACTAAGTAGTATTGGGCTTTTTCAAGGTGTGGATCCATACAAACAAAATCCAACTAAACCACACTAGGGTTTTCTTCTATATCAGTGTTTTGTCTCAGCACAACAGCAGCCTCCTCCTCTTCAAAACTCTATCTGCTCGGAGCTCAGAACCCTAATCATGGCTGTCGGGTACTCCATCTCTATCAATCTTTAATCCAATTATTACATACATCGATCTGTATCTATCATTTTACTTACATGTATATGTTTTGATTTTGGTACAGAAAAAACAAGCGTATTTCCAAGGGAAAGAAGGGAGGGAAGAAGAAAGCGTAAGCTATACTTACAATACATATTTATTTATATATGAACTACTATATATACATATGTTTTAGCAATATGGTTATGATATGATATGTATGTGTATATAAAAACAGAGCGGATCCGTTTTCAAAGAAGGATTGGTATGACATTAAAGCACCATCACTATTTAACACTAGGAATGTTGGCAAGACCCTTGTTTCTCGTACTCAGGGTACTAAGGTATTTACATATTATTTTCTTTGTTATATACATATGTTTTAGCAATATGGTTATGATATGATATGTATGTGTATATAAAAACAGAGCGGATCCGTTTTCAAAGAAGGATTGGTATGACATTAAAGCACCATCACTATTTAACACTAGGAATGTTGGCAAGACCCTTGTTTCTCGTACTCAGGGTACTAAGGTATTTACATATTATTTTCTTTGTTTTCTTTTTAATTCTTAGTTTTTGTTTTATTTTACGTATGTGTGGTATTACTATTTCATATCATTTAATACATTTGAACACTTATAAATTGTTTATGTATACGTATGTATGTATGTAATTTAATTGGGGTAGTTTAGTTATCTTTACATTATGAAGTGATGTATTATACAAGACAGATATTATGCTGTTTTTAAGAGCAAAAATCATACAAGTTAAATGGTGCTTTTGTTAAAAAAAAAGGTTATTGTTTCTTATGTGGCTTGAATAGATATGACTGCACGAAAATGTTGTGTTATAAATCTTAAATCAAGACATGTTTCTATTAAAGTTTGTTGTGTTTTGGAAATGATTGGATTTCATGGATTGAAAGATGATAGTGTGCTTATTTGGTGAAATGTTTTTCTAGTACAAATTCTAAAAAATGAACTTTTATTATCCTTCTTTAATAAACCAGTGAAAATTCTCAAAACATCTTCAAATACATTTGATATCTCAATTTTGAGAATGTTGGTCCAAGGTACATTTTGGAAAAGAAGCGTCTCAAACTATTATTTATCATTTTCTAAATTGTAGTTATAATATGGAAATACATTGTTGATCTTGCTGTGATATTTTTGAATTAAAATCTATTTGAACAGCCTTTATATTTCTTGGGTTTCTCGTGAGAAATTCTTGAAAAGATAATTTGTTTTTAATTAACGCCCCATAACTGTCCTGTCTTTTGATATCAGATTGCTTCAGAAGGATTGAAACATCGTGTTTTTGAGGTGTCTTTGGCTGACCTCCAAAACGACGAGGATCATGCTTACAGAAAGATCCGCCTCAGAGCTGAAGATGTCCAAGGGAAGAATGTTTTGACCAATTTCTGGGTAAGACAAAATAGCTACCTTTTTCTTATGTTTAATTTTGTGAATTGTTTCGTATTGCTAATGTTGAGTTTTTCATTTCAGGGCATGGACTTTACCACAGATAAGCTGAGGTCACTTGTGAAGAAATGGCAGTCTTTGATTGAGGCACATGTTGATGTTAAGACTACGGACGGTTACACATTGAGAATGTTCTGCATTGGTTTCACTAAGAAGCGTGCTAACCAGGTGAAGAGGACCTGTTATGCACAATCGAGCCAAATCAAACAGGTATAAATATTTAGTACACACTATACTTGCAACTTCTAGCCTTATTTTCAGATTGTGTGGTTTAATAGTTATTTTGCTAATATTAATTGTTTGTTTTGTTATGCCAGATCCGTCGTAAGATGAGGGAGATCATGGTGACTCAGGCCCAATCATGTGATCTGAAAGAGTTGGTTCAGAAGTTTATTCCTGAAGCTATCGGTAGGGAGATTGAGAAGGCAACATCCAGCATCTATCCACTTCAGAACGTGTTCATCCGCAAAGTCAAGATCTTGAAGGCACCCAAGTTTGACATTGGGAAATTGATGGAGGTAACTTGCTATTTTTTATTTACTGATTGATATCTTGTTTATGATTTTAGGGCTGCATGTGTGTGTTAGCACTTTGGTTTGTTACACTGTTGTTTTTATTGGATCAACGAGAGCCCAGAGTTAGAAATCGTGTTGCAGTGCACAACTTGATAGTTTCACGTCCTTTGATATGTAGGTTCATGGAGATTATTCTGAAGATGTTGGAGTGAAAGTGGACAGGCCAGCTGATGAGCCGATGGCTGAAGAAACCGAAGTTATTGGTGCTTAAATGAGAGTTTGTTAGTTTGTTTTCACCTTATCATTTCCTAAAACAATAGGTGGTGTTGGTTACAGTAGCGTCAATATTTTGTCTTTAAGTTGAATATGCAATTTTTGTTGTAGACTTTGAGATGATAAAGTATGCTTTGCCATGTTTCTAAATCTTATTTTCTGAATGAGTTCTCTGGTGTTTGAATTGAGTTTTAGTATCAAGTATTCCATTGGTTCTGTTGGCCCATGCTCAGGTTTATTGGCTACATTCTTCGGTTATCAGAATATATGCATAATCTTTGAATGTTTATTGATCTCCTATGCCCGTGGTTCGAACTATCTTATGAAAAACTTTTTTCGTTTTTGTTTCTGCTCTTGTGCCGTTGCCGGTCACAACAAATTAGTTTCCGTTCACCCAAGAAACTGGTCAGAAACTCTTTTTACATTCAACTTTTCAGCGAAATGTACTTTGTTCCTTGTATAGTTGTTTTTGTCTTCAGCTCAAAGCCCTTTTAGACGGAGTTTTCAGCAGATGATATTAAGTATTTAACTGTAGGTAATTATTCATAACAAGAAATAGGAGCCTTGTGACATCGCATTATTTTGAGCTTTCAGTTTTCATACTCACCGTGATAGCCCCTTTTCACCTTTTTTTTTACAAATTTTTTTTATTCTATAAGTTCCGTAATATAATCCTTTATAGAATCAAGTACATCGTTAAAGGATAAACGGCCCATCGCTTAAGTAAAGACACCCAACTACTTTTCATGGAGTAGTCACTCACTAATGATCGCCACCAACTCAGGTTTGACGTAAGTACGTATACACTCCATATGTGTGTGGTTGAGTGGCTAAACATCTTATGATAGCAACAATGTGTGTTTGTAAAAGCCCCCGTGCAACAATGATTCACCCTCTACCATTTCTCCTCATGAGTCATGGACCTCCATGGAATTTGTTTTCGGGTTATACCCGATACAGCTAGTACCAAAAATCAAGACTAAGGCATGTATGCAAATACTTTATTTTGAAAACATATGGGTTATACTTTATAGTAGTCACCAAAAATCCGACAGTATTAGTTCTAATGTAGTTGTTTTCGTGGTTAGGAAATATCTTTCTCTCTAACTAAAAGAAAGCCAATTAACTATCACATTATTATAATAATTATCACTCTCTCTCATAAAAGTGTTAGATACAAAATTACCATTTTACCCTTAATAAATTAATTTACAATCAATCCCTTATCTTCTAAATTATCTCCACTACCCATTTACATCAAATACTTACACAGTTACACCCACCACCAACAACATCACCACGGCCGCCATTACCACCGCCAGTCGCCGCCGCATCGCGCAGGTACAATGCTATTGCATAAATGTCCTTAAAATTAAAATTTTACATCATTTACATCTTTAATATATTATACAGCAACAAAACTACTTTTTTTTATTTGTTTTTTTTTTATGTTTCTCAATACCATAAACCCCATTGCAAATAATCATATAAAAAAGATTATAAATGAAGAAAGTCGTAAAACGAAAAATGTCATGTAAGTCTTTATATATCTTTGTGATGTAGATTCTTTAAGCAACATTTTTGTTTATTTGATTGTGTTAAAAATGTATTGATAAAGTCCGGACCTTCACGCTCAACGTCATATGTATAACGTCATATGCATAGCGAAGTTTTAGAATTCACTTCAAATATTAATATCTGAAAACCATTTATATGAAAACGAGATAAAGGTACCCGCGCGTTGCGGCAGTGATGGAGGTGATGGCGGGGTGGTGATGTAATGGCGGTGGCGGTGGTGGTGGTGATGGGTGATCTACCTGACGGACTCCGCCCTTAGCCGTACGGGCTTCCGCCCTCGGATTTAAAAATTTGTCGAAAGTATATCGAATGACCTCTCTAATGAAAGAGCATGAAATTTTAAGAACACCCATATAATTTTTATAATTTATCGATGCACGTTTTTGAGATAAAAGATTTTGAATGAATTAGAGGAATAAAATGATTTATGGGGGAGAGAAAAAAAATGAGTTGAGATTTGAGGGAGAGAGAAAAGATATTATAGTTATTTTAGGTAAATATAGAATAGATATAAAGGACATTTTGGAAAGGTAAATGTTGAAACTTAAAATGTTAGACATGAGTTATTTGCTTTATAATATAGGATAAAAGTATAGATAATTAAATGTTATTTTTTGAAGACAATGGTAAGCTATCTATGTGTATTTTTTTTTTTATGTTTCTCAATACCATAAACCCCATTGCAAATAATCATATAAAAAAGATTATAAATGAAGAAAGTCGTAAAACGAAAAATGTCATGTAAGTCTTTATATATCTTTGTGATGTAGATTCTTTAAGCAACATTTTTGTTTATTTGATTGTGTTAAAAATGTATTGATAAAGTCCGGACCTTCACGCTCAACGTCATATGTATAACGTCATATGCATAGCGAAGTTTTAGAATTCACTTCAAATATTAATATCTGAAAACCATTTATATGAAAACGAGATAAAGGTACCCGCGCGTTGCGGCAGTGATGGAGGTGATGGCGGGGTGGTGATGTAATGGCGGTGGCGGTGGTGGTGGTGATGAGGTGATCTACCTGACGGACTCCGCCCTTAGCCGTACGGGCTTCGCCCTCGGATTTAAAAATTTGTCGAAAGTATATCGAATGACCTCTCTAATGAAAGAGCATGAAATTTTAAGAACACCCATATAATTTTTATAATTTATCGATGCACGTTTTTGAGATAAAAGATTTTGAATGAATTAGAGGAATAAAATGATTTATGGAAGAGAGAAATAAAATGATTTATGGGGGAGAGAAAAAAAATGAGTTGAGATTTGAGGAGAGAGAAAAGATATTATAGTTATTTTAGGTAAATATAGAATAGATATAAAGGACATTTTGGAAAGGTAAATGTTGAAACTTAAAATGTTAGACATGAGTTATTTGCTTTATAATATAGGATAAAAGTATAGATAATTAAATGTTATTTTTTGAAGACAATGGTAAGCTATCTATGTGTATTTTTTTTTTTTTATCTAATCAATTGTCAAGTCTGATGGTATATGCCATAACGACGATAGATGATGCCTTCAAGCTCTGTAAAGAAATGTCTCAACAACACATAGGTGTCGCCACCCACAACTCTTTGATTTGCTCTTTCCATGTTAGGTAGTTTTTACAAAAACAATATTACTGGTGCTCTAAAAGCATCTGGAAATTCCTAATACCCAGTTTGATAAGTTTTCCAGTCAATTACGAAAGCAATTGGAATAAGCACTACTTTACCAAAAGCTATGACCTGACGATCTCACTACATCGTTGCATCTAGTCATACACACCTCTCTAAAAAGGCTTGCAGCCTCACGGTCGTACTCAAGGAAGGCCAAAACAAGCAATATGGATCCAACTTTGCTGAAGTAGTAACGATGTGATCAGGCTGTATAGTCTTGTATGTACATTATACCCATCGTGGTCTACGAATGATCTAAACCTAAACACCAAATGCATCGGAATCTATCACTTCGTGGCCTACAACGTATGATGGTGGATCTGTTTTTTTTTTCTTTCTTTGTGACTTGTATTATTTTCAAGGACTAAAACTATTAATGCGTTTGTAAAAATAATGTATAGATAACTATACATAACACGAAGTACTAACAAATGATCAATCTACCCAATTATATATGCTTTTACAGTTTGTGATTTAGTCGTGTTAACCAAGTCATTTGCTTTTACAATCAGGATTGAACCAAATTGTAACATATGCTACATTGTACAAGGTAGTTACAAAATGATCATCCAAGTGATAATGCTGGCCATGATGTTACTATCTTCCAACTAGCAGATGGGACTAATAAAAAACATTTGTAACAAACATCAAAGCAGGTCCCGTGTTAACCGTTATAGACTCGAGAAGAACTTGTACGGTAAACATTTTTTTCTACGAGTAAACCTACAAGGCCGATAGTAACTAGTGTCATTCTATCATCAAATGCAGGTTACAGGCTTCATATCAACATAGCAAAGCTTCAAAGCAGGGATTTTTCATTTGCCCTTAGAATCTAGCAAACTTTGGCCATGAGGTTGTGAGCTGTGTTATTAATAAGTCAACATAGATGGTCTAAAAAACTTCGAGAGAACAGACCTGCTCACAAGCGGACAAGCAAGGGTGGAATCAGGCGTTCAGATCTTCAGGAAGATGACGGAGGCGATGAGCAGCAATGGCAAACGGTTCGCAACAGGAAAACCAAATCTTCAAACAACACGGAGGGATCAAAAGGCTTGCAAGGGATTGGTAATAATAATAAGAAAAACCCAAAAATAAAACTAAACCTTCTGGAGCGTATGTCTATGTCGTTCTTCCTCACCAACTTCCCGAAGCAGATCACGGCGAAAGATATCTGGGATCGATGTTCTAGTATGGGTACGATGGTGGATGTTTTCATTCCCAATAGGCTATCAAAGGCAGGGAAACGTTTTGGGTTTGTTCGTTTCATACGGGTGGATAACGCGGCGAGACTCCTTAAAGATCTACAATCAATTTGGTTCGGTAATTATCGTGTCTTTGATGATGTGGTGAGATACAGCAGGCTTTACGATAAACAGAATCATATCCCTATTGCTAATAAAGAAAAGACCACATCACAACATCGATCAACTTGGGTTCCTATGATAAACAATAATAGGAAAGCGTCTTTATCATATGCTGATGCTCTGTCAGCCAATGTCGACAAGAAGAAGGATGATGTTTCTGGTAATGTTACTCAATCCCTCTCTCAACGTAGGGTTGTAAAAATTGATAAATCCTCTTCCGAGAATGAACTAAATGATGATCTTCTAAATAAGTCCATTCTGGCCAAAATACTTGATCCGGTTAGCATACCTAAAGCAGGCGAGTGGCTTATTGAAGAAGGTTTTACTGACTTCAAAATATCTTACATCGGAGGTCGATGGCTTTTCATCAAGTTCACTTGGGTGGAAGCCAAAGATCTCTTTCTATCTAATGATCTATTGAAGGGTAGGTTTGTGTCTATTTCGTTCCGGATGAAAGAATGGTGTGGGTGGAAATTTCTGGACTCCCTCTTGGTGCGTGGAAAAGAGAGGTTCTTATCGAGATCCTTAGTGTATGGGGAAAATGCATCTTTTTTGTAGATAATTGGGAAAAGGCATATTCTACATGTCAAGTTTGTGTACTGGCTAAATCTCCAAAAGTGTTGGAGGACCTGCATCTGGACTTAGATGATAAACTTTATAAAAGAAGTTGACTTGTGGGAACCTAAAATATTGTGTTATACTGGTGAGTCTTCACAGTCTGACAAATCTTCTTCCGATGATGATAATGAAGAATCTAATTCTTTCGATGAGGAGGGATCTTTTAGCGAACAATTTGACTCAAACTTATGCAGAGAATCGTCTGAATTGGATCTAGAAAAGAATGCTTCAAAAGACATTCAAGGAGGCTCCAAAATCAGTGTGAATGATAATCTAGATAAGGGGGGTATTAATCAAGTAGAAGTTAACAGTGCAGAAGTCGTCCAAAAGGCAGTGGAAGATGATATTTTTTCTTTGGAGAAAATCATAGAAAAAGACACAGCGGATAGAAAAAAATCAAACTCATGCCCCCCTAAGGTTCCTGGTGACCCAAACAAATTCAGAAAGGTGGTGATGGTGGATCAAGAAAACGGGTTTTTGGAAAAAGAGGCAGACGCTACTATCTTCACCTCGCAGTCCTTTAGTGCTCCGGGATACATTAAAGGAGTACACATAAATCACAATAACAATGTGGAGGGTAATGATTGGCTTCATGTAGAAGATTCGTTTTGTACTTCTCTTGGGTCAAGTAATAGACCTGTCGATCCTAATGAAATTTTGGACATAGGAGAAAATATGGGATACAAACCTAAAGGTGATGCAAATGATGCCTCACAAAAGGTGCAAAGGATGAGTGGTTTGGATGTTAATCAATGAATATATTATCGATCAATATGTGTGGGACGGGGTGTGATAAAAAGAGGGCAAAACTTAGGGTGGTGCTTGACAAACATCGCATCAGTTTTCTCTCAATTCAAGAAACTTTGATGTCGAAGTCAGATTCTTTTCGGATCAAAAGTCTTTGGGGGAACTTTGGGTTTGAGTTTCTTGAACTTCTTGCCGTTGGCCATTCTGGAGGACTTTTGTCGATTTGGGATCCTAGAGTCTTTGTCAAGGAAGACGTGTTTCTTTTTGATAGATACATCGTCGTTAAAGGTAAATGGGTTGACCAAAATTTGGAGGAAAGAATGTAGTGCGACTAGAAATGCAGATATCATATCAAAAGACATTGCCAATATTGACCAACAAATCATCTTGGATAATGGTAATAAGACACTTGTTGATAAGAGAAGGGAGCTCGTGATTGAATTACAAATGATGGATCTTAGAAATTCAAAGGATTTGAAACAGAAGGCAAAGGTAAAGTGGTGTGTAGAGGGCGATGAAAACTCTAAATTCTTCCATTCGCTCATTAATAAAAGAAGGCGAGCAAAATCCTTTAGGGGTATTAAACATAATGGAGCTTGGGTCACGGATGCGGCTGAGATTAAAAATTGTTTCCGGGATTATTTTGCAAACAAATTTAAAAGATTTGAGGGGTTGTGTCACACCCCATAATAATGCGGAAGGGTACGAGGTGCAACATTCATGAGATCACAACACGAGGCATAATGAACGACTATAAAGGAGTTGTTTTGAAAACATTTCATTTAACATAAGTTCATTGTCTTGAAATATTGGAAATACATTAAGGGAAAAACATTACAATAATTTAAAGGGTATTTTTAGGAATTCTAAATCCTCGATAGGTGGTGCTATCATTGGTTTCGACAACAATGATAACTTAAACAAAAGTAAAGTCTTTTCCATGATAAAAACGAAACATCAACTCCAAGTGGCGGAAAAGCCTTATGTGAATCCTACCGTGCATCTTACGGACCTGAGATACATGCTAAAATGGGTGCAAAGGATGAGTGGTTTGGATGTTAATCAATGAATATATTATCGATCAATATGTGTGGGACGGGGTGTGATAAAAAGAGGGCAAAACTTAGGGTGGTGCTTGACAAACATCGCATCAGTTTTCTCTCAATTCAAGAAACTTTGATGTCGAAGTCAGATTCTTTTCGGATCAAAAGTCTTTGGGGGAACTTTGGGTTTGAGTTTCTTGAACTTCTTGCCGTTGGCCATTCTGGAGGACTTTTGTCGATTTGGGATCCTAGAGTCTTTGTCAAGGAAGACGTGTTTCTTTTTGATAGATACATCGTCGTTAAAGGTAAATGGGTTGACCAAAATTTGGATTGCTTTATGGTTAATGTTTATGCTCCTCAGCTGGAGAGCGAGAAAGTCATTTTGTGGGACTCGATCATTAATTTCATGAACGTAAATTCTGGTAACTTTATTATTTGTGGCGATTTCAACTCGGTTAGGGGTCAAGATGAAAGAATGGGTACAGGATTTTCTAAGATTAATTCCATCAACTTTAATATTTTTTTAGAAAACAGTGAGCTTGTTGATTTACCTCTTGGAAGACATAAATTCACTAGGGTCAGTATGGATGGCTCCAAAGCTAGCAGGATTGACCGCTTTCTCATTAATCAAATGGTTCTTGATAGAGTACCGGATTTAAAACTTGAAGCGTTGGATGACATCCTTTCAGACCATCGGCCTCTTCTCCTTTCCCAACAGAAATTTGATTTCGGTCCAACACCATTTAAGTTCTTCAACTCGTGGCTAGACATTGATGGGTTCGATAATGTTGCGGTGAATAGTTGGAATAGCCATAATGGAACCTTATAAGCATGCATTCGTTCGACCATCATCGGTCAAGTTGGTGCGACCAACCCGAATGGGGGTGTCAACCCAAATAGTACTATTCATCATATCACGTTTAAATCCATAACTAACAATTCATGATGGGAGGACTTTAATGGGATCAAGCGACTTAGACAATCATCATATACATAGTTTTGGCACTTGTGTTCCACATGTAAAACATAGAGCATGCATCTCACCCAAAATAGTAAGGAAGAGTGGGCTATGAACTCACCTTAGTTTCAAGTAGCAACAATTTGCAAATAGAGAATCTTCTTGAATGTGTTAACCTATAGAAATAAAATATAAACTTGTCTTAACAATCTATGCTATTATGTTCCTAGTGAATTTTCCTTATTCTTCCAAATAATATTGTTATAATACATTTTCTTAAAAAAAAATGTTTTCCTTATGTGATAATCGTTAGGGTTGTCCACGTGCTAGATGGAGTTGGTCTTTCATGGGTTTATATATATTAATATGATATAATAGTAATAATAATATAATAGCGATATATAATATATATATGATATATATATATATATATATATATATATATATATATATATATATATATATATATATATATATATATATATATATATATATATATATATATATATATATATATATATATATATATATATATATATATATATATATATATATATATATATATATATATATATATATATATATATATATATATATATATATATATATATATATATATATATATATATATATATATATATATATATATATATATATATATATATATATATATATATATATATATATATATATATATATATATATATATATATATATATATATATATATATATATATATATATATATATATATATATATATATATATATATATATATATATATATATATATATATATATATATATATATATATATATATATATATATATATATATATATATATATATATATATATATATATATATATATATATATATATATATATATATATATATATATATATATATATATATATATATATATATATATATATATATATATATATATATATATATATATATATATATATATATATATATATATATATATATATATATATATATATATATATATATATATATATATATATATATATATATATATATATATATATATATATATATATATATATATATATATATATATATATATATATATATATATATATATATATATATATATATATATATATATATATATATATATATATATATATATATATATATATATATATATATATATATATATATATATATATATATATATATATATATATATATATATATATATATATATATATATATATATATATATATATATATATATATATATATATATATATATATATATATATATATATATATATATATATATATATATATATATATATATATATATATATATATATATATATATATATATATATATATATATATATATATATATATATATATATATATATATATATATATATATATATATATATATATATATATATATATATATATATATATATATATATATATATATATATATATATATATATATATATATATATATATATATATATATATATATATATATATATATATATATATATATATATATATATATATATATATATATATATATATATATATATATATATATATATATATATATATATATATATATATATATATATATATATATATATATATATATATATATATATATATATATATATATATATATATATATATATATATATATATATATATATATATATATATATATATATATATATATATATATATATATATATATATATATATATATATATATATATATATATATATATATATATATATATATATATATATATATA
>CM067174.1:2667591-2778796 GCA_034093135.1 Erigeron breviscapus
ATATATATATATATATATATATATATATATATATATATATATATATATATATATATATATATATATATATATATATATATATATATATATATATATATATATATATATATATATATATATATATATATATATATATATATATATATATATATATATATATATATATATATATATATATATATATATATATATATATATATATATATATATATATATATATATATATATATATATATATATATATATATATATATATATATATATATATATATATATATATATATATATATATATATATATATATATATATATATATATATATATATATATATATATATATATATATATATATATATATATATATATATATATATATATATATATATATATATATATATATATATATATATATATATATATATATATATATATATATATATATATATATATATATATATATATATATATATATATATATATATATATATATATATATATATATATATATATATATATATATATATATATATATATATATATATATATATATAAATCTTGAAATCTGTTGGTTTCCAAAAAAAAAAAAAAAAAAAAAAAAAAAAAAAAAAAAAAAAAAAAAAAAAAAAAAAAAAAAAAAAAAAAAAAAAAAAAAAAAAAAAAAAAAAAAAAAAAAAAAAAAAAAAAAAAAAAAAAAAAAAAAAAAAAAAAAAAAAAAAAAAAAAAAAAAAAAAAAAAAAAAAAAAAAAAAAAAAAAAAAAAAAAAAAAAAAAAAAAAAAAAAAAAAAAAAAAAAAAAAAAAAAAAAAAAAAAAAAAAAAAAAAAAAAAAAAAAAAAAAAAAAAAAAAAAAAAAAAAAAAAAAAAAAAAAAAAAAAAAAAAAAAAAAAAAAAAAAAAAAAAAAAAAAAAAAAAAAAAAAAAAAAAAAAAAAAAAAAAAAAAAAAAAAAAAAAAAAAAAAAAAAAAAAAAAAAAAAAAAAAAAAAAAAAAAAAAAAAAAAAAAAAAAAAAAAAAAAAAAAAAAAAAAAAAAAAAAAAAAAAAAAAAAAAAAAAAAAAAAAAAAAAAAAAAAAAAAAAAAAAAAAAAAAAAAAAAAAAAAAAAAAAAAAAAAAAAAAAAAAAAAAAAAAAAAAAAAAAAAAAAAAAAAAAAAAAAAAAAAAAAAAAAAAAAAAAAAAAAAAAAAAAAAAAAAAAAAAAAAAAAAAAAAAAAAAAAAAAAAAAAAAAAAAAAAAAAAAAAAAAAAAAAAAAAAAAAAAAAAAAAAAAAAAAAAAAAAAAAAAAAAAAAAAAAAAAAAAAAAAAAAAAAAAAAAAAAAAAAAAAAAAAAAAAAAAAAAAAAAAAAAAAAAAAAAAAAAAAAAAAAAAAAAAAAAAAAAAAAAAAAAAAAAAAAAAAAAAAAAAAAAAAAAAAAAAAAAAAAAAAAAAAAAAAAAAAAAAAAAAAAAAAAAAAAAAAAAAAAAAAAAAAAAAAAAAAAAAAAAAAAAAAAAAAAAAAAAAAAAAAAAAAAAAAAAAAAAAAAAAAAAAAAAAAAAAAAAAAAAAAAAAAAAAAAAAAAAAAAAAAAAAAAAAAAAAAAAAAAAAAAAAAAAAAAAAAAAAAAAAAAAAAAAAAAAAAAAAAAAAAAAAAAAAAAAAAAAAAAAAAAAAAAAAAAAAAAAAAAAAAAAAAAAAAAAAAAAAAAAAAAAAAAAAAAAAAAAAAAAAAAAAAAAAAAAAAAAAAAAAAAAAAAAAAAAAAAAAAAAAAAAAAAAAAAAAAAAAAAAAAAAAAAAAAAAAAAAAAAAAAAAAAAAAAAAAAAAAAAAAAAAAAAAAAAAAAAAAAAAAAAAAAAAAAAAAAAAAAAAAAAAAAAAAAAAAAAAAAAAAAAAAAAAAAAAAAAAAAAAAAAAAAAAAAAAAAAAAAAAAAAAAAAAAAAAAAAAAAAAAAAAAAAAAAAAAAAAAAAAAAAAAAAAAAAAAAAAAAAAAAAAAAAAAAAAAAAAAAAAAAAAAAAAAAAAAAAAAAAAAAAAAAAAAAAAAAAAAAAAAAAAAAAAAAAAAAAAAAAAAAAAAAAAAAAAAAAAAAAAAAAAAAAAAAAAAAAAAAAAAAAAAAAAAAAAAAAAAAAAAAAAAAAAAAAAAAAAAAAAAAAAAAAAAAAAAAAAAAAAAAAAAAAAAAAAAAAAAAAAAAAAAAAAAAAAAAAAAAAAAAAAAAAAAAAAAAAAAAAAAAAAAAAAAAAAAAAAAAAAAAAAAAAAAAAAAAAAAAAAAAAAAAAAAAAAAAAAAAAAAAAAAAAAAAAAAAAAAAAAAAAAAAAAAAAAAAAAAAAAAAAAAAAAAAAAAAAAAAAAAAAAAAAAAAAAAAAAAAAAAAAAAAAAAAAAAAAAAAAAAAAAAAAAAAAAAAAAAAAAAAAAAAAAAAAAAAAAAAAAAAAAAAAAAAAAAAAAAAAAAAAAAAAAAAAAAAAAAAAAAAAAAAAAAAAAAAAAAAAAAAAAAAAAAAAAAAAAAAAAAAAAAAAAAAAAAAAAAAAAAAAAAAAAAAAAAAAAAAAAAAAAAAAAAAAAAAAAAAAAAAAAAAAAAAAAAAAAAAAAAAAAAAAAAAAAAAAAAAAAAAAAAAAAAAAAAAAAAAAAAAAAAAAAAAAAAAAAAAAAAAAAAAAAAAAAAAAAAAAAAAAAAAAAAAAAAAAAAAAAAAAAAAAAAAAAAAAAAAAAAAAAAAAAAAAAAAAAAAAAAAAAAAAAAAAAAAAAAAAAAAAAAAAAAAAAAAAAAAAAAAAAAAAAAAAAAAAAAAAAAAAAAAAAAAAAAAAAAAAAAAAAAAAAAAAAAAAAAAAAAAAAAAAAAAAAAAAAAAAAAAAAAAAAAAAAAAAAAAAAAAAAAAAAAAAAAAAAAAAAAAAAAAAAAAAAAAAAAAAAAAAAAAAAAAAAAAAAAAAAAAAAAAAAAAAAAAAAAAAAAAAAAAAAAATTAGTTGATCCATGTATTTTTCTAAATAACATATATATTATTTTGTATAAATTTTTAGTTAGGAAACTAAAAATAATATGTCATGTTTTTATAATTCATGTTTTTATAAGTTGTATCAATTATTATTATTGCATAAGTGCGCTCTTTAATTATTTAGTAAATATATAACGACATATATTTCATATGGCACTTTTACTAACGAAAGAGACCTTAACTAGATACATATTGTCACATAAAAATCATATATCGCAAAAATGCATATTATGGAGGTCCTCCTTGACCGGTTCATCAACCCGATGAATGTGTGTCGGCATCGTTATTTTATAACGACGTTTGATCATGGTTGACACATAAGAATTTAAATATCACATATTTAAATTTAACTTTCTATAAATAGCACATGAATAGTAAACTTTCTAAGTTTAGCTAACCTCAAATTTGGCGGTTGTCACATTCTCCCCGTGTTAATGGAAGTTTCGCCCCGAAACTTTAGGTATTACGCGGCATTTTGGACGTTACGGAATAAATGTGGGTATTTTTGTTTCATTTGGTCTTCACGTTCCCACGTGAACTCGGGTCCTCGTCTTGAGTTCCAACGAACCTTAACGATAGGAATGCGACTTTGTTTTAATTTCTTAACTTCGCGGTCCATGATTTCAACGGGTTCTTCTACAAAGTGCATGTGATCATCTAGCTGAATCTCTTCAAGCGGAATGGTTTGTGTTTCATTCGATAAACACTTCTTTAAGTTTGAGACATGAAAAACATTGTGCACTCTGCTCAACTCTTGAGGCAATTCTAGTCGATATGCGACGGGACCTATCCTTTCTACGATCTTGAAAGGTCCAACGTATCTCGGGTTCAACTTTCCTCGTTTCCCAAAACGAATGGTTCCTTTCCAAGGAGAGACTTTTAACATGACTCTATCTCCTACTTGAAATTCCAACGGTTTTCGCCTAACGTCGGCGTAGCTCTTTTGACGGTCACGTGCGGCTTTCATTCGGTTTTGGATTTGAAAAATCTTTTCGGTGGTTTCATGAAGGATTTCCGGACCCGTGATTTGACTATCACCAACTTCGATCCAACAAACGGGCGACCGACACTTTCTCCCATAAAGTGCCTCGAATGGGGCGGCTTGAATGCTGGTGTGATAGCTATTGTTGTATGAAAATTCACACAATGGCAAGTGACGCTCCCAGTCACTCCCAAAGTCTATCACACACGCGCGTAACATATCCTCTAGCGTTTGGATGGTCCTTTCGCTTTGACCATCGGTTTGGGGGTGGTATGCGGTGCTCATGTCGATTCTAGTACCCAAAGCTTTTTGGAAAGATTTCCAAAATCTAGAGGTGAAACGAGCATCTCGATCACATATGATCGAAATAGGTACACCATGACGTGACAAAACTTCCTTCAAATAAATTCTCGCTAATTTATCCATCCCAAACGTTTCCTTAATGGGTAGGAAAAGAGCGGACTTTGTGAGGCGATCCACAATTACCCAAATCGTGTCACATCCACTCACGGATCTAGGCAACTTAGTAATGAAATCCATGGATATTTCTTCCCACTTCCATTGGGGTATCCTTGGTTGTTGAAGCAAACCGGATGGTTTTTGATATTCAATCTTAACCTTTGCACACGTCAAACAACGACCAACATAGGCGGCTATGTCGGCCTTCATCTTAGGCCACCAATACATCTCCTTAAGTCCATGATACATCTTATCGCCACCGGGATGTATTGAATACCTAGACTTGTGTGCTTCGTCCATGATTAACTCTCTTAGGTTCCCACGGTTGGGTACCCAAATTCGGTTGGCAAAATAGCGAGTTCCATCGGGTCTAGTTTCAAATTGCGCTTCCATTCCTCTCAAGGCTTCATTCTTGAGATTTTCTTCTTCTAATGCTTCAACTTGTGCAATTCGAATGTGAGGGGTGAGGTTGGTATGAATGGTCATACCCAATGCTCGGACGCGAAGCGGCTTGACTCGTTCCTTGCGGCTCAAAGCGTCGGCTACAACATTCGCCTTGCCGGGGTGGTACTTAATCTCACAATCGTAGTCACTAAGTAACTCCACCCATCTTCGTTGTCTCATATTCAAGTCCTTTTGGTCAAAAATATGTTGGAGGCTCTTATGGTCGGTGAATATGGTACACTTTGTGCCATAAAGATAGTGCCTCCAAATCTTAAGAGCGAAAACTACCGCTCCTAACTCCAAGTCGTGGGTAGTGTAATTTTTCTCATGCACCTTGAGTTGACGTGAAGCATAAGCTATCACCTTGTCCTTTTGCATGAGGACGCAACCTAACCCTTGATGGGAAGCGTCGCAATACACCACAAAATTATCGGTTCCTTCGGGCAGAGCTAGAATTGGCGCACTACAAAGCTTCTCTTTTAGTAGTTGAAATGCCGTTTCTTGCTTGTCTTCCCAAGCAAACTTCTTTTCCTTTTGCGTCAAAGTGGTCAGAGGTTGGGCTATTTTTGAGAAGTTCTCGATGAATCTTCTATAATAGCCGGCAAGACCTAAGAACTGACGTACTTCCGTTGGGGTCCTCGGTGCATCCCAACTCTTGATGGCTTCGATCTTTGCGGGGTCTACGTGAATCCCTTGACTATCAATCACGTGGCCTAAAAATTGTACCGTTCGAATCCAAAATTCACATTTTGAAAACTTCGCATACAATTCTTCCTTCTTGAGTAGCTCCAAAATCATTCTCAAATGTCCCTCATGCTCTTCCTTGGTTTTCGAATAGATTAGTATGTCGTCAATAAAGACAATCACAAACTTATCTAGATATGGCTTGCACACGCGGTTCATGAGGTCCATGAAAACGGCGGGTGCATTCGTCAAACCAAAAGGCATAACTTGAAACTCGTAGTGACCATAACGAGTTCGAAATGCCGTCTTAGGGATATCTTCTTCCCTTACCCTCAATTGGTGGTATCCAGATCTAAGATCGATTTTCGAGTAGTAACTCGATCCTTGTAATTGATCAAACAAGTCATCGATCCTAGGTAGGGGATATCGGTTCTTTATAGTAAGCTTGTTTAATTCACGATAGTCTATACACATCCGGAAGGATCCGTCCTTTTTCTTGACAAAAAGAACCGGAGCTCCCCATGGCGAAGAGCTTGGTCGGATGAATCCTTTATCTAAGAGTTCTTGCAATTGAGTCGAGAGCTCTTTCATTTCGGATGGAGCTAAACGGTATGGAGCACGTGCCACCGGTGTAGCACCGGGCACCAAGTCCACTTGAAATTCCACCTGACGAAACGGAGGGAGTCCGGGTAAGTCCTCGGGAAATACTTCGGGAAATTCTCGTGCAATAGGCACGTCTTCAAGTCGTTTCTCCTCAGGTTCTTTTGTCGTCACATGGGCTAAAACTGCGTGATACCCCTTTCGTAGGTATTTTTGAGTCTTCATACACGAAATGAGATTAATTGTTACACCACACTTTTCTCCTTGAATGATCAACATGTCTCCATTCTCTAACGGGATGCGAACAACCTTTTCGTGACATACAATCTCGGCCTTGTGTTTGGATAGCCAATCCATGCCGATGATGATGTCAAAGCTTCCTATTTCGACGGGGATTAGGTCTATGTGAAAGGGTTTGTCGGCTAAGGTCAAAGTACACTCACGTACTATGCTATCGGCTTTGATTTCTTTCCCGTTAGCAAGTTCTATAGAATATGCATCGTCTAACGGCACGGGGGTTATAGATAACAATTGAATAATTCTTTTTGATATAAAGCTTAAATCGGCACCGCTATCAAATAAAACGGAAACTAGCAGGTTTTCGAGAAGAAACATACCCGTCACAATGTTCGGGTCTTGGCGAGCTTCTCTTGCTTGAATCACGAAAGCTCTTCCACGGGCTTGATTGTTGTTATTGTTTTGGTTTCTAAGTCTTGGGCAATCCCTCTTGATGTGCCCCTCATTTCCACATTCATAGCACCCCTTCTGCACCCCATTGTTGTTATTAGCCACGGGGTTTGGAGCTCTACAATTTTGAGTCGTATGACCGGTCCTCTTGCACCGGCCACATGGCGGCATACAAGGTCCGCGATGATGAGAGCGACATTTGTTGCAATAAGGGCTACCTCCATTGTACCCTTTCTTCGCAGTTGGCCCCGCGGTATAAGCCTTAACCGCCTCGGCCCGTCTTGGTTGTTGTTGAACTAGATTTCTCGATGACCCTTCATCCCACTTCCTCTTGTGATCGAATGCTCTTGGAGCAGCAACTTCCTTGGCTCCTTGTCTTTTCATTTGATCAGCCAAACTATGTGCCATCTCAACGGCACTCTCGATGTCAGTGGGTTTGGAAGAGGTTACCATTCCTTGGATTTGAGGTGGGAGTCCCCAAATGTACCTCTCAATGAGCTTGAATGCGGGTTCCACCATGGTTGGGCACACTAGGGCCAACTCGTGAAACCGAGTCGTGTACGCGGGTACATCAAGGCCCTTAGTAGTCAAGTTCCAAAACTCGGCTTCCAACTTCTGGATCTCAGTCCTTGGGCAATACTTTCCTCGCATCCTTTCCTTTAGTGCCTCCCAAGTGAGTGCATAAGCCGCATCAACTCCTACGGAGTGAGCATACAAATTCCACCAAGTCAGGGCTCCACCTTGGAGAGTGCATGTCGCGTACTTCACCTTACATTCTTCCGGACAATTGCTGATGCGGAAAACTGACTCCATCTTTTCACACCATCGAAGTAATCCAATGGTTCCCTCGGTACCCTCAAAGTTCAGTGGTTTGCACAAGGTAAAGTCCCTATAGGTGCAACCCTTTGGGGCATTTGTTTGTGTTTCACCATTGCCACTTCCCTCGGCTTCACCGGTGGTTCGGTTTGCCTCATAAGTAGCGATGGCGGCAGCAACTCGTTGTGCTACGAGCCTCTCGATTTGGGCCGAACTCAAGGTTTGTGACTTAGTTGTTTTCTTTGGCGCCATTTCTTTAAGAAAGGAAACAAAAGTGTAATAAGTTTTTCTTCATTAACTTATGGATAGCTAACAACATTTAACCACGTCATAATGCATATCAATAGGTCCTCAATCATGCAAACACATCATCAACATAACAATACCATGCCATAACTATACTAACATGCCAACATAATCATAAACAAAATTATTGTAACTAAAAGAAACATAAAAATTTGGATAAAGTAATAGATTTCATTGCTTCAAAATAAAGACAACCATGCGAGAAGTAACTTCGCAAAATCCATAGATTCATCATAATTCAAAGTTTCCGGGCACATCCCGCCCTAAATAGGAACAATAAAAATGTAAAGATAACATCTAGCTAGATCCGCTAGGGGGTGGCATAGTGATAGCAGCAGCAATGGTCTGAAGTGCCTCCTCGATCCTCTGAATCCTTACCTCCTGCATCGTAAGTCTATCCTCCATGTGCTGAACCTGAGTCTCCAAGTCTTCAACCCTTACACGTGTAATAAAGCTCTCGTCTCGTACTCCAATGGTCAGCTCAGCAGTGCCTCTCAATCCCAATCCAAGTCCCACAACATAGTCCTCAATCTCATCCACACGATCATGAGCAAACTCGGTCTGAATAGTGGTCTCGGTAAGCTCCACGTTCATAGTGGAGACTTGGCGGTGAAGATCCGCCACAGAAGCTGGAATAGGGCGAGTGGGTCCCTCAAGTGCCTGAAGGCGAGACTCGGCGCGGAAAAGTCGCGCCACGAGGGTGGATACGGTGAGGTGGACAGGCTCTCCGGTATATGCAGAGACGATATCCGGCCCGGAGTGAGCATAGACGCGGTCGTTATCACGAAGGCCCTCTAGCTCTCTCCATCGAGCAAGGACACAAGCCACAGAGTGATAAATCGGCTCGGTGCGGCGGCGCTGAGCCGGTGGCTCAACCATAGAGGGTGGAGGATGCACCATCTCGGGAACACGAGGCTCAATAGTGAATCTCGGGTCCCGTGACGTGCCCTCGCCGGTACGGAACTGATGGTGGTATGTGGGTGGGGGTAGGTTGAAATGTGGAAGTGGAATATCTGGTGTGGTATGGACGATAGTATATGTGATTTCTATGGGTAGTTATAGTCTAGGTTCATTAATTGCCACCTAGTTCACTATAACCTTGTCTCTGATACCATTCTGTCACACCCCATAATAATGCGGAAGGGTACGAGGTGCAACATTCATGAGATCACAACACGAGGCATAATGAACGACTATAAAGGAGTTGTTTTGAAAACATTTCATTTAACATAAGTTCATTGTCTTGAAATATTGGAAATACATTAAGGGAAAAACATTACAATAATTTAAAGGGTATTTTTAGGAATTCTAAATCCTCGATAGGTGGTGCTATCATTGGTTTCGACAACAATGATAACTTGAACAAAAGTAAAGTCTTTTCCATGATAAAAACGAAACATCAACTCCAAGTGGCGGAAAGCCTTATGTGAATCCTACCGTGCATCTTACGGACCTGAGATACATGCTAAAATGGGTCAACAATAATGTTGGTGAATTCATAGGAGTAAATAAGTAATTTGCATGAAACCACAAGATTTAAGTGTGACCATTGCTAACCCGCAATGTCGTGTAGCCATTGTTCAAAAACAATGCTATGAAAAATATAATGTATATATTGTACTAAATGAAAAAAAAAAAAAAAAAAAAAAAAAAAAAAAAAAAAAAAAAAAAAAAAAAAAAAAAAAAAAAAAAAAAAAAAAAAAAAAAAAAAAAAAAAAAAAAAAAAAAAAAAAAAAAAAAAAAAAAAAAAAAAAAAAAAAAAAAAAAAAAAAAAAAAAAAAAAAAAAAAAAAAAAAAAAAAAAAAAAAAAAAAAAAAAAAAAAAAAAAAAAAAAAAAAAAAAAAAAAAAAAAAAAAAAAAAAAAAAAAAAAAAAAAAAAAAAAAAAAAAAAAAAAAAAAAAAAAAAAAAAAAAAAAAAAAAAAAAAAAAAAAAAAAAAAAAAAAAAAAAAAAAAAAAAAAAAAAAAAAAAAAAAAAAAAAAAAAAAAAAAAAAAAAAAAAAAAAAAAAAAAAAAAAAAAAAAAAAAAAAAAAAAAAAAAAAAAAAAAAAAAAAAAAAAAAAAAAAAAAAAAAAAAAAAAAAAAAAAAAAAAAAAAAAAAAAAAAAAAAAAAAAAAAAAAAAAAAAAAAAAAAAAAAAAAAAAAAAAAAAAAAAAAAAAAAAAAAAAAAAAAAAAAAAAAAAAAAAAAAAAAAAAAAAAAAAAAAAAAAAAAAAAAAAAAAAAAAAAAAAAAAAAAAAAAAAAAAAAAAAAAAAAAAAAAAAAAAAAAAAAAAAAAAAAAAAAAAAAAAAAAAAAAAAAAAAAAAAAAAAAAAAAAAAAAAAAAAAAAAAAAAAAAAAAAAAAAAAAAAAAAAAAAAAAAAAAAAAAAAAAAAAAAAAAAAAAAAAAAAAAAAAAAAAAAAAAAAAAAAAAAAAAAAAAAAAAAAAAAAAAAAAAAAAAAAAAAAAAAAAAAAAAAAAAAAAAAAAAAAAAAAAAAAAAAAAAAAAAAAAAAAAAAAAAAAAAAAAAAAAAAAAAAAAAAAAAAAAAAAAAAAAAAAAAAAAAAAAAAAAAAAAAAAAAAAAAAAAAAAAAAAAAAAAAAAAAAAAAAAAAAAAAAAAAAAAAAAAAAAAAAAAAAAAAAAAAAAAAAAAAAAAAAAAAAAAAAAAAAAAAAAAAAAAAAAAAAAAAAAAAAAAAAAAAAAAAAAAAAAAAAAAAAAAAAAAAAAAAAAAAAAAAAAAAAAAAAAAAAAAAAAAAAAAAAAAAAAAAAAAAAAAAAAAAAAAAAAAAAAAAAAAAAAAAAAAAAAAAAAAAAAAAAAAAAAAAAAAAAAAATATTATAGTTTCAAAATGATTAAGTGCATGTCAGCTACTAAAGTAGTGAACTTTGTGGAAGTTCAAAAGTCTCATTTTGGTTTCGGTTTCGGTTCACCACTCGGCCGAAACTTTCAAGGCTAAAGGGAATGACTTTTTGAGTTTTTGACAGCCCAAGGGTCGACAATTTGGGTCCCTAAACAGTAGGAAAATGGAGGTGGTTTATGGTGGGCTGAAAGGTGGTGGAGGGTGGTGGTTCGCGGTGGTGTTCAACCGAAAAGAAAGGAAGGGTACTAGAAACTTAGCATGGTCGAAACCTGACATTACAAAAGACTTAGGGACAAGTAAACAACCTGTTGAAAGGTTAGCAAGTCTGAATATGGTGGCTGTTGGCGGTGGTTCGCGGTGGTGTTCAACCGAAAAGAAAGGAAGGGTACTAGAAACTTAGCATGGTCGAAACCTGACATTACAAAAGACTTAGGGACAAGTAAACAACCTGTTGAAAGGTTAGCAAGTCTGAATATGGTGGCTGTTGGCGGTGGTTCGCGGTGGTGTTCAACCGAAAAGAAAGGAAGGGTACTAGAAACTTAGCATGGTCGAAACCTGACATTACAAAAGACTTAGGGACAAGTAAACAACCTGTTGAAAGGTTAGCAAGTCTGAATATGGTGGCTGTTGGCGGTGGTTCGCGGTGGTGTTCAACCGAAAAGAAAGGAAGGGTACTAGAAACTTAGCATGGTCGAAACCTGACATTACAAAAGACTTAGGGACAAGTAAACAACCTGTTGAAAGGTTAGCAAGTCTGAATATGGTGGCTGTTGGCGGTGGTTCGCGGTGGTGTTCAACCGAAAAGAAAGGAAGGGTACTAGAAACTTAGCATGGTCGAAACCTGACATTACAAAAGACTTAGGGACAAGTAAACAACCTGTTGAAAGGTTAGCAAGTCTGAATATGGTGGCTGTTGGCGGTGGTTCGCGGTGGTGTTCAACCGAAAAGAAAGGAAGGGTACTAGAAACTTAGCATGGTCGAAACCTGACATTACAAAAGACTTAGGGACAAGTAAACAACCTGTTGAAAGGTTAGCAAGTCTGAATATGGTGGCTGTTGGCGGTGGTTCGCGGTGGTGTTCAACCGAAAAGAAAGGAAGGGTACTAGAAACTTAGCATGGTCGAAACCTGACATTACAAAAGACTTAGGGACAAGTAAACAACCTGTTGAAAGGTTAGCAAGTCTGAATATGGTGGCTGTTGGCGGTGGTTCGCGGTGGTGTTCAACCGAAAAGAAAGGAAGGGTACTAGAAACTTAGCATGGTCGAAACCTGACATTACAAAAGACTTAGGGACAAGTAAACAACCTGTTGAAAGGTTAGCAAGTCTGAATATGGTGGCTGTTGGCGGCGGTTCGCGGTGGTTAGTGGCTGCGAAAAAAAAGAAAAAAAACAAGTGAAAAACGTTTTTGAGATTTAAGGCACTAAAACTAAGCATGGGAAGCCATGAAACGACCTGTTATGATGCTTGAACGTTCCTCTTCTCTGCTGGGTCGTCGTGGAGTGGTGGTGGCGCGGTGGTGCTCGACTGCGACGGGAAGAAAAGGAAGAAGAAAAAAGAAATATTAGGGTTTTTAAAGAGAATGATTAAATGGGTTTGCTTGGAACGTTGTTACTTACGTTTCTCAACCTTTCTGGACGTTAATGGAGTTGAATGGTGGTGGCTGGAAGTCGAGAACAGCGGCAGCGGCGGCTGGACGGCGGGCAGCAGCAGCAGCGGTGGTCTCGCGGTGGTGATGGGCTTTTTGGGTGTTTAGGGTTGAAGAAAAGCTACTAGGGTTGATGGGGGTGGCTGCCGGGTTTGTTTTCCGGCGAGAGGGAGGTGGCAGGCGGCGGTGGTGAGGCTGGAGGAGGGTGGCCGGCGGTTGGGGTGAAAGAGGGAAGGAGAAGATGAATAGTCTCCTTGTGTCTTTTGTATGTTTGTTTTGTCTGGGGAAGAGAATTCACGTGGGTGTGTCTTGTGGTGCAAAAGAAGAATAGCCAGGAACATTACTAATGTTTTATAGTGCTAGGGAGATGGGCTTAAGTCTTGAGTTGGGGCTTGGGCTGGCCGAAAATGGGATGGGCCAAGAGTGTGTGGGCTTATTTTTAGTCTAGCAATTTATTTAGTCCAAGATTTGAACTAGTTAGTTGATCCATGTATTTTTCTAAATAACATATATATTATTTTGTATAAATTTTTAGTTAGGAAACTAAAAATAATATGTCATGTTTTTATAATTCATGTTTTTATAAGTTGTATCAATTATTATTATTGCATAAGTGCGCTCTTTAATTATTTAGTAAATATATAACGACATATATTTCATATGGCACTTTTACTAACGAAAGAGACCTTAACTAGATACATATTGTCACATAAAAATCATATATCGCAAAAATGCATATTATGGAGGTCCTCCTTGACCGGTTCATCAACCCGATGAATGTGTGTCGGCATCGTTATTTTATAACGACGTTTGATCATGGTTGACACATAAGAATTTAAATATCACATATTTAAATTTAACTTTCTATAAATAGCACATGAATAGTAAACTTTCTAAGTTTAGCTGACCTCGAATTTGGCGGTTGTCACAGGTTGGACTTTACTGTGGACGAATCTCATTTTAGAAGACTTTCCAATATTCAAGCAAATAATATTGAAGCTGAGTTTTCCATGGAAGAAATTAAAGAGGCTGTTTGGAGTTGTGGCGGGGATAAGGCTCCGGGCCCCGATGGCTTCTCGTTTGCGATGGTTAAAAGGAAATGGAATTTAATGCAGGCTGACATTCATAATATGTTGAGCGAATTCCATCAGCGGGCCTATATCCCTAGTGGCTGTAACTCGTCGTTCATCACTTTAATTCCTAAGGTTAGCAATCCGACTATTATCTCTAATTTTCGGCCTATTAGATTAATTGGAGTTCAATATAAATTAATTGCTAAACTCTTAGCCATTCGTCTTGCTAAAGTTATTGATCACATTGTGAGCCCTGTCCAAACAGCGTTTATTAAAGGTAGACAGATTCTTGACGGTCCTTTGCTACTAAATGAGATTATTGATTGGTACAAAAAGAAAAGGAAAAAGCTCATGCTATTCAAGATTGACTTCGCTAAAGCCTACGACTCCTTATCTTGGGATTTTCTTTTCACGATTCTTCAGGAAATGGGTTTTGGGTCAAAATGGATATCATGGATTAAGGCATGCCTTATTTCAGCTAGAACGTCTGTGTTGGTGAATGGCAGTCCAACTAAGGAGTTCCCTATCCACCGTGGACTTCGACAAGGGGATCCAATGGCTCCTTTTCTCTTTATCATTGCTATGGAAGGACTCCACATAGCCATTAACAATCTGGTTAAAGGTAATATCTTTAAATGTACTAACATTAACCAGGTTTATGTATCCCATCTTTTTTATGCAGATGATGTAATGATCGTTGGAGAAGGTGGCGTTGATAACCTGGATGTCATTACTAAGGCCCTCAGATTCTTCCATTGTATCTCTGGATTGAAAATTAACTTTGAAAAATCCTCCATAATTGGGATTGGGATGGATGATTCGGAGATGAATCAAATGGCTATCTCAGTTGGTTGTAAAGTTGAAAATCTCCCTTTCAAATATCTGGGGATACCTATAGGAGGTAGCTCTGCTAGAATAAGTACATGGGAGCCGGTTATCTCCAAATTTAATAAGAGACTATCGACTTGGAAAGCTAATATGTTATCTATTGGTGGCAGATCTACTCTAATCTCTTCGGTCCTTGGGTCTCTTGGTACTTACTATCTTTCTATTTTTCGCATGCCTAAAAAGGTTAATAACTCATTGGAAGCTATCAGATCCAGGTTTTTCTGGGGGGGTACAAAAGACAAAAGAAAAATTTCGTGGGTGAAATGGAGCTCGGTGCTTGCGTCTAAAGATGATGGTGGTTTGGGTTTTGGTAGTTTGGAAGCCATGAATCATGCTCTTCTTTACAAATGGAGATGGAGAGCACTTGACAAACCGAATAACTTATGGGTTCGTGTGATTGCTTCTATCCATGGTGATGATTGTTTTGTTAATCTCTCGTCAAAGAATAGAGGATTATGGCAAAGAATCGCTGAATCCGCTAAGATGATGCATGAAATCCCCACTTTTAATCATAATGTCATTTCTAGAAAAGTTGGCAGTGGACGTAGCACTAAATTTTGGAAGGACGTTTGGTGTGGAGAATCCTCTCTCGCAACCACTTACCCGAGATTGTATGCGATAGAATCTGATAAAGAATGTTCAGTTAGCAGTCGAAGAAGAAATATGAGTTGGCACTGGGCGTGGCGAAGAACTCTCAGGTCGACTTGCGAACTGGAAATGTTTCAACAAATGATCAACAATCTTCCCAACAACCTGCCTAGCGAGGATGATGACAGGTGGGTGTGGAACTTTAACGGGAAATCGGAGTTTTCCATTGCTCAGATTAGACAATGCTTCGATCATCATTGTCTCCCAAAATCAAGTTTAAAGACCAAATGGAATAGGATGGTGCCCAAAAAAATTAATGTTTTTGCATGGAGACTTAGACGTGACATTTTGCCTACTTCCATCAATTTGTTCCCAAAAGGTGTGGATATTAGTTCATTCAGGTGTCATAATTGCTCAAATGGTGTTGAGTTACATAATCATATTTTTCACCAATGCAAGTTGGTGAAAGATACTAGAGCTCTTATTAATGATTGGTTAAAGGTTGAGATACCGGATGACTATCCAGAGCGTATTTTGTCGTGGTGTGAGAATTTGACTACTTCGATTGCTAGTCGCCATAAATTGGAAGCTATTTTGTATATTTGGTGGTGGCATATTTGGAAAGCTAGGAACAACGCCCTTCACAACGCGGTTCATGATAATAGTAAGGATATTGTCTACTCTATCATTTCGCTTTCGTATCTCTGGACTACCAATCGAGATAGGAAAGCTTTCTCTACATGGGACTCGTGGAATGAAAGACCGTTTAGTATCTAATTTGGTCTTTTTTAGTGTCTTATTGATTTGTTATCCTCAGAGCTTGTATGGGGGCGCACCAAAAACACCATGAAGTGAAAACCGGTGGCTCGGCCTTCGTTGGTGGGGTTTTTTCTTATGTCTCAGTTTCTGTAATTGGCATAAGTTTTTTCAACCTTTCTGCGACCTTAGCAGTCAAAGTTCTGGGTAGGATCTAGAATGTGTACTTTGTTGTAATTCTAGATTTTGTATTGTGACCTCTAGCGTCTTGCTAGTGGTTCTTCATTTATATTAATATATCCTCGCTGTTCGGAAAAAAAAAGATATTGGACAGAAGAAAACCATGTAGTTTAAGGCAGAAAAGGATCATGACAATTATAGGACCAGTAGCCTACATTTTTACGATCATGAGATCCATTACCAAACATACCTACAAACAGAACACAATCTGACCATGCAAGCAAGGTTGTGACATTAGAGAATTATCAGAAAAGAGGAAAAGGAGAAAAAAGAACCAACCCGCATATGGCAATAAACCATGAAGCAGTGAAGGACAATGGTCCAATGCACTAAAAAAGTTTTCTTAGATTTATCAGCAAATGAATGAGGCGAAGTTCTCGTGAACATGAGAAGACAGGAAAGCAATAATGCTAAAAGTGAATGGTAATAGCTACAGCAAATGATCTACGGTAAACATTTATTTGTACGAGTAAACCTACAAGGGCAATAGTAATCAGTGTCAATCTATCATCAAATGCAGGCTACATGCTACATTTGAACATAACAAAACTTCAAAGCAGGTATTTTTCATTCGCCCTAAGAATCTAGCAAACTTTGGTCATGAGGTTGTGAGCTGGGTTCTTGATAAGTCAACATACATGGTCTAAAAAACTTCGAGAGAACAGACCTCTGCTCACAAACACTGCAAAAATGTAACTAGCAAATGGAAAAGCGGCAAAAACAGCATGTGCAAGCAAAGAACAACCTATCAGAGAAAAGGAAGCATACATTCTCATGATGATGAGAACACCTTTTTACTGACACGACAATTCTCTTTATACTATCCTTATGCAAAGTAAAAACTTCAAACGATATTGGACAGAAGAAAACCATGCAGTTTAAGGCAGAAAAGGATCATGACAATTATGGGACCAGTAGCCTACATTTTTACGATCATGAGAACCATTACCAAACAAACCCACAAACAGAACACAATCTGACCATGCAAGCAAGGTTGTGACATTAGAGAATTATCAGAAAAGAGACAAAGGAGAAAAAAGAACCAACCCGCATATGGCAATAAACCATGGAGCAGCCAAGGACAATGGCCCAATGCACTAAAAAAGTTTTCTTAAATTTATCAGCAAATGAATGAAGCGAAGTTCTCGTGAACATGAGAAGACAGGAAAGCAATAATGCTAAAAGTGAATGGTAATTGCTACAGAAAATGATCTACAGCAAACATATATTTCTACGAGTAAACCTACAAGGGCAATAGTAATCAGTGTCAATCTATCATCAAATGCAGGCTACAGGCTACATTTGAACATACCAAAGCTTCAAAGCAGGTATTTTTCATTCACCCTAAGAATCTAGCAAACTTTGGTCATGAGGTTGTGAGCTGGGTTCTTAATAAGTCAATATAGATGGTCTAAAAAACTTCGAGACAACAGACCTGCTCACAAACACTGCAAAAATGCAGCCAGAAAATGGAAAAGCGGCAAAAACAGCATGTGCAAGCAAAGAACAACCTATCAGAGAAAAGGAAGCATACATTCTCATGATGATAAGAACACCATTTTACTGACACGACGGTTCTCTTTTTAATATACTTAGGCAATGTAAAAATTTCTAACGATATTGGACAGAATAAAACCATGTAGTTTAAGACAGAATAGGATCACGAGAATTATAGGACCAGTAGCCTACATTTTTACGATCATGAGAACCATTACCAAACAAACCCACAAACAGAACACAATCTGACCATGCAAGCAAGGTTGTGACATTAGAGAATTATCAGAAAAGAGACAAAGGAGAAAAAAGAACCAACCCGCATATGGCAATAAACCATGAAGCAGTGAAGGACAATGGTCCAATGCACTAAAAAAGTTTTCTTAGATTTATCAGCAAATGAATGAAGCGAAGTTCTCGTGAACATGAGAAGACAGGAAAGCAATAATGCTAAAAGTGAATGGTAATTGCTACAGAAAATGATCTACAGCAAACATATATTTCTACGAGTAAACCTACAAGGGCAATAGTAATCAGTGTCAATCTATCATCAAATGCAGGCTACAGGCTACATTTGAACATACCAAAGCTTCAAAGCAGGTATTTTTCATTCACCCTAAGAATCTAGCAAACTTTGGTCATGAGGTTGTGAGCTGGGTTCTTAATAAGTCAATATAGATGGTCTAAAAAACTTCGAGACAACAGACCTGCTCACAAACACTGCAAAAATGCAGCCAGAAAATGGAAAAGCGGCAAAAACAGCATGTGCAAGCAAAGAACAACCTATCAGAGAAAAGGAAGCATACATTCTCATGATGATAAGAACACCATTTTACTGACACGACGGTTCTCTTTTTAATATACTTAGGCAATGTAAAAATTTCTAACGATATTGGACAGAATAAAACCATGTAGTTTAAGACAGAATAGGATCACGAGAATTATAGGACCAGTAGCCTGCATTTTTACAATCATGAGACTCATTACAAAACAAACCTACAAACAGAACACAATCTCATGCAACATCAAAGAACTATCAGAAAAGAGGCAAAGCCGCAAAGGAAAAAAAAGAACCAACCCGCATATGGCAATAAACCATGAAGCAGTGAAGGACAATGGTTCAACACTGAAGAAGTTTTCTTAGACATATCAGCAAACAAATGAGACGAAGTTCTCGTGAACATGAGAAGAAAGGAAAGCAATAATGCTAAAAGTGAATGGTAATAGCTACGAAAAAATGGTAAACGGTGATCATGATGATTAGGCCAGGGTGTTTGGAACCAAACAAACCTACAGATAATAACAATCTCATCATGCAATCTTACACATAACGGAAATTGGGACAATTGAGTAACAATATTAGGGGTGCTAATGATCCACAAGCAAGCAAACAATCCAACAACCTTCAGTTATGTATGGACCCGTGGAGACTACAATGGATACCAGTTAAAGACCAACCAGAAGATCATCATCAGAATGCCTAGATTACATTGTTTGCCAACCAACAAACCTATACAGCGAACACTTCTTTTTTAAGGAACCTATGAAAAGAGCTAAGTCGGAAAGAGACGGGTTTCCCCATCTGCTGGAACAACTTATCCAAAGCCAACAGACCAATAGGTGAATTTGATTGAAGAAGAGTGTAGCTTTTTCAAAAGATTCTAAATCAGTAAACCATTGATGCAAAATTTTGGAACACACATAGCCGTATATGACTCCTCTATATAAGAACTCTAGGCCTCCTTGTTGTAGTAGTCAAGGTACCCCTGCCACTCAACCAATGAAATAATGAAGTCTTCATTAGAGATTAGATTTGAAATCCCATCAACATAAGCAGGTAAAAACCGTAAAGAATTTAATAAAAGTCCAAAAACTTTGTATGTTTTAACGAGTTTTAAAATGGATAAGTAGACTTTACGAGGCAATAAAGTAACAATACCTGCAGAATTGACACTGCAGCAAATACATCTGAGTACTCTTTAGCCTTTTCAGGTGGTAGAGTTAGAGGCCTTAGCGTTAACTCTGCATTCTATTAACAAAATAAGCACACGCTTTAGAAACTATTTACTGAAATTATATCATATAAAAGAAAACAACATCCATTAACACTTTATATGTGATACAGTTCTAAATCTTCAAACAAATCAAGCATACAAGGCTACAATTATGAGATATACATAATAGATAAATTTGTAAGAACCTTGGAAGTATAACTGCTATCCCAGAAAGTGTAAGGGATATCTCCAAATATGCTCGAGTTAGAGAGTTCCTGGGTGAATTCTTTCACATGGAAAGCCTAATGAAATGGAGAAGAAAGAGCATGAATCCAAAGCGATACACAAGAAAAATATGAAATAGAGATTTACATTGGGGTTATTGGCTTGGTTTACGTAGGGATATCCTACAACAACCGCCAGGAGAGGTTGTTTCCGTTCTTGCATCTGTATGCAAAAAGAAAAGAACTCTTAAAGCCAATCACTACAACTAAAGTCTAAAAATACGAAAATGATAACATTTGAAATAAACAATATAAAAGTAAGAAAAAAGAAGTTGGGCAAACTAACCATTTGAAGATAGCTGCCATCAACTGGCCTATTCAGGTGACTGCCAATTTAATGATCAAATTTTTATTATCCTAGTTTTATCAAATTCAAATGCAAAATCTATTGATAATTGACCCGAAATAAGAGACTACCTCCATGGCAATGCAACTTTATTCTCGCCATCGGACACTGCCACCCCCACATTTTTCAGCGCAACCTCCAAGCCGAAAATCACACCCTTTCTGATTTGTTGAATCTTCTTTAATTCTTTCAACAGTCCGAGCGGCTTCAATTCCTTCATCTATCAATCTAAAGTTCAAAACTTTAGCAATAATTAACAAGCAATCTTTACAATTTATGTAATTCAGAACACATATTCCGATATTAACAAACAATACTTGTGATTAAAGTACAAGAAGCAAATGTAGACAAATATGGTACTGCCATAAGTAATCTTATCTTAATCTTAATCTTAATATATACTAAAAGGCAACTGAGCTAACCTCAATGGACCAATCATATCCCTCGATTTCTCCAAATTAATTAAATCAACACATGTCTAGATTAATTTACACTTTTTGTTTTTCCATCACCAGTTTACACTTTTAAACCTTTTTCTTAAAATAATAGTTTACTAGGTGAAACCCGTGCGTTGCACCGGTCTTATAATACTAAATAAACAATAACTTTAAATATTTACGGTTCAAATTATTATGATAAATATTTGTCAATACTATTCTTAACCATAAAATATATTCAACATAATAAGGTTGTATTGTTATTATTATAACAATGACCGTGCTCTTTTTATACCAAAGGGCTTGTTGTTGAGGAATGTTTTTCACATGACTGATGGTTGCTGCATGGTATGAGATATGGGTTAACCTACCAACTCACTTCATTCATTTTCAAAAATGGACTTGTATACATGTAATATTAATAAACATATTATAGTCTTTACCTGAAGCAAAGTAATTGTTTGGCATAAAACTGGTGTAAAAGAATGTGGAACCGATAAACTTTCTCTTCATTACATAAAACTGATGAATGAGAATTAGATCTATATGCACTTTGGATTGCAAGCCGAGATATTCGATTGGATGAAGATTCAGGCTCTTCGAGTCCTTCCTGCATAGACAAAAAATAAAAACTCAACTTTAGTTAACATCAAGAAATCCTGAAAAAAAGCAAGATTTTAAAAGATATACAGTATATCACGTGAAGAATATCTGCAAAGCTTGTCTTAGCTTCTACCGCCCATTGTAGCAGCCGGTAAACCAATCAAATGAACGGGACTGCTAACCCATTCAATAGGGTTTTCTGGGCCTTATTAATCTCTGTCAATTCAGATTTCGCATCCTTGTGTAAGCCTAAACCGGGTTGCAGATGAATTGATGAAGAACTACCACTTCCATTACTAATAACACTACTACTCCCTTACACATTCTTCTTCCACCAATCTCTAGTTCCTTCACAAGATGACCCGCCTCCTTGAAATCTTTGTGAGAGCCGACAATCCTCTTTTGACAATAAAGAAGGTGGGAGTCGCGGGTTAAAGTTCCCATGAGTATAATAATACGACATATACATAGGGCTCAATCTAACTTCTTCCGTAAACATATCATAACTAATACTATTATTCATTCCTATCATTAATACTCACTGGATCATCATTAACATTGCAAACTATGTTAGCTTTAATTATTTTGTTAGTGCAAGTTTTGTAATTATGTAATAGAATAGTCCTTGATTTAATGTAGTAAGTATGGAAGGTTTGTGTTGTAATTATGTAATAGAATAGTCCTTGATTTAATGTAGTAAGTATGGAAGGTTTGTGTTGTAATTAGATAAGGACTTAGTTGTAATTAGGGAGGGGGTTTAATGCAAATGTCAAGCCTATATAAACCCCCTCACCTCTCATTTGTAATTAACCTTTGGAATACAATTTACCTTTCTCCCTTTCTCTCTCTAGCTTTCTCTCTCACACAAATATCACTATTCACGATTTAGCCTTGTCTTCATTTGGTATCAGAACACGGTTCAAGACCCGATCTTCAAAATCCACAGTCTTCCGCTTCACAGAACAGAACTGCTGATACTCTGTCTTTCTCCAAACCAACTGCTAAGGAGTTAGACATCTTATTTGACGAATTTTATCATGATCGTCCTCCTTCTCTGGCCCAAACATTGGATTCACCTGAACAATCGTTGTCCAATCCTTCTCATCCTGCAAGCCCATCATCTGATCAACAAAGTTCATCCCCATCCACCCCATCTAACGTATCTTCTCCGGACTCTTCCAACCTGTCTCCTGCACCACCGGACACTACACTATTGCCTACTCAGCAGTCCTATCCAGGATCCAATCAATCCACTGATGCTGACTCTGATGATGCAGAATTTGTCCTCCCAGATGAACCAAGCTTTGAACAAGTAGCTGAACAACATTCTCCAGGCTTTATCAATCCTGATGAAAATAATGCACCTGCTGATCCACTTCCTCACTCAAGGAAATGGTCTCGCTCCATGCTTCCTCATCCTCCCACTCAAATCATTGGAGATCCAAACGCTGGCCCAACCACACGTGCTGCCTCTGCAAATGAATGTTTATTTGTCAACTTCTTAAGCATGGTTGAACCCAGTAATGTCAATGAGGCTCTTCATGACCCGGATTGGGTAAAAGCCATGCAAGAAGAGCTATCTCAGTTTGAGCGCCTTCAAGTATGGAAACTTGTTCCTAATCCTTACACTCATAAAGAACCAATCAAGACAAAGTGGATTTTCAAAAACAAGAAAGATGAGAATGGAGTTGTTGTTAGAAACAAGGCTCGCTTGGTTGCCAAAGGTTTTTCTCAACAAGATGGTGTTGACTATGATGAGACGTTTGCTCCTGTTGCCCGCATTGAAGCCATTCGAATCTTCCTGGCTTATGCAGCATTCAAAAACTTCACGGTTTATCAAATGGATGTCAAGTCTGCTTTTCTGAATGGAGTACTCAAAGAAGAAGTCTATGTTGGTCAACCCGAGGGCTTTGTGGATTCTAAGCGACCAAATCATGTCTACCGGTTAGACAAGGCTTTGTATGGCCTCAAACAGGCTCCTCGAGCGTGGTATGATGCTTTGTCTGCCTATCTGCTACAATCTGGATTCAGTAAAGGTACAATCGACACTACTTTGTTCATCAAGCGTCAAGGTAGTGACATTCTTTTAATCCAAATTTATGTAGATGACATATTTATAGCCGGTTTTGACCTTCAATTGACTTCCTTCGAAAAATTTCAAAGTTTTTAAATTCTTCTCAAATTCCGGTTTTCTCTCACAAATTTCCGGCTTTCCTACCGGCTTTCGTTTTTCCAAAACTTTCTCAAACACTGAAAACCGGTTTTACATAATTTTTAAAACCGGTTTTACAACATATTTTCCTAAATTTTTCTAAAACCGGTTTTACAACATATTTTCCTAAATTTTTCTAAAACCGGTTTTCACTTAACATTTTTTTTGAAAACCGGCGGTTTTGGAAAACCGGTTTTCAGCTATCTTGAAAATCATCCTTGTTTTACAAGTAATTTCTTCACAAATTCCGGTTTTCAATTTGAATACCGGTTTTAGTATTTTCTTTACTAATAACCGGTTTTCAATCCGGTTTTTAGTATTTTCTTTACTAAAACCGGTTTTCACTCATTAATTGTATATTTTGTGCTTATCTTTCCAGGGGTGATATATTTGTGTCTGTCTGACTTGTTTTTCATTACTTATCATTCATTATAGCAGGTATAATCTCTATTTCGATATTGTCTTTTCAATATACTTCAGTTCTATGTATATGATTTGATTTGATAATACTCGTACGTGCATTATATATCTTACTTGTTTGAATATTGATGAGTGCATGAATTGTTTGCTATTATCTGTGTTTGGTTTTAATTGTATTTGTCTGTTCCAAACAAGTGCATCGATACTTGGAATCCATCCAAGTATCTTGATGCTTTGTCAAAACCGGTTTTGGAAAACCGGTTTTCAGCTATCTTGAAAATCATCCTTGTTTTACAAGTAATTTCTTCACAAATTCCGGTTTTCAATTTGATTTTGAAAACCGGTTTTACAACATATTTTCCTAAAATTCTTGAAAACCGGTTTTTCTCATACTTTTACTAAAACCCGGTTTTCACTTAACATTTGTTTTTGAAAACCGGTTTTACAACATATTTTCCTAAATTTTTCTAAAACCGGTTTTACAACATATTTTCCTAAATTTTTCTAAAACCGGTTTTACAACTCTATATAAGAAATTTTTCATTTTTTTGTTCAACCACTAAAATCTCATTTTCGTTCAGGGTTGTTCTTTAATGAAACCTTTCTTACATCAATTTTGTGAGTCCAATACTCTTTTTTGAACAACTATCCATGTTCATTGATCTATCAGACTCCACAAACATTTGTACTGTTACCTCTGTTTAGTTGGTGCTTTATCTCTCAGTTTACTTAGGATGCAAGGTATCGAACGCCTTGATGTACTACCTTTGTGTGTCCTTTGGCAACTGACTGATAAAACCTGTTTCCTGTACTAAAATGCTTTTCAATCCTACATTGGTTTTCCCCAAGAAGCAAGGTATCGAACGCCTTGTTGTACTGCCTTCGCATCTTCTGTGAAAAACAGTGTACGATTAAATTTTATTTTTGAGTAAATTAACCTTGGAAACAATGTTTCCTATTCGTCTTCTTCTTAACCGCAGAATGAATTTCCTACAAGATGGTGCTACAGAAAACATGCCAAACAACTACCAGTTGATCATACCTTTTTCGTGTCACCATGGGATAATACCAGTCATACTCACATACCATCCTCTGTATCATGTATTGACTGTAACTGCTCCGGGTATTGAAGAAGAGCTTTTGTTTCAATTGTGGAGAACCATCGAGTATATTTCTCCAAGAGGAAGATCGAGCACTCCGTACTTTCAATTTGAGCTTCTCACAACTGATGGATCAACTCAAGCATTCACATTCACGCTTGAAGACTTCAGAAGGGCAATTGGCTTTCCCACAGCAGACTCTCGTCAGGGGGCCACAGAATTTGTCGATCCACCTCCAACTCGTGAGATGCTTGAACGAGTAAGAGAACTGGGATATAATGGTCCACTCAACTCAATAGGTGCTTTCAAGAAGAAAAATCTACATCGTTTGTGGTATCCACTGTGCTCGATCATTAATTACTGCTTATCGCCGTCAAGAAAAGGACAAGAGGCGATAACATCCCAGACTTTGACATACTTATTTGCTATCGCATACGATGTTCACATCGACTTTGCTGCGGTTGCCTGGGATCATCTTCGTCAAAACGTTAAAGGGAAGTACAATGCAACAAAAAGGTATATACCTTTCATTCGTTTCCTGACTGTTATTCTTCAGGGAACACTGAGCTCTCATGACAACATCCAACGCTTTCCTGCTTCCCACCGAATCCGCTTTCCTCGATATCAAACAGTGTATGGAAATTCGGGAGTGGAAAATATTCCTTTCATGCCTATTCCTGCCTCGCTTCTTCGCTTGGTGCCCCATGAGGATAGTGACCTCATGAATTACAGAGTGTTTCTAGGAGGGGGTATGGCTGCTCAACGCCGAGAGTCGCCTACCGCTCCCCTGCATAGGTCGCCTAGTGAGGGTATTAGGTCTAGGAAAAGAAAAGAGGGGTTAGTAGGAGAAGTGGCACCAAGCTCATCTGCACAATCCTCTTCAACTTCCGCACCACCGAAAAAGAAACAAAAGTCCCATCACAAATCTAAACCAAAATCCAAACCTAAATCGAAAACACTTCTTGTTGATGAACCTCCACCTCCTCCTCATGATCAATCCTTCGAAATTCCCTCTCCTTTCACCTCATCTTCATCTGAATCCCATTCCTCTTCTT
Source organism: Erigeron breviscapus (assembly GCA_034093135.1). Classification (NCBI taxonomy): domain Eukaryota; kingdom Viridiplantae; phylum Streptophyta; class Magnoliopsida; order Asterales; family Asteraceae; genus Erigeron; species Erigeron breviscapus. The sequence goes on from CM067174.1 coordinate 2,693,502, forward strand.
CATCTAAGCATAAATCGAAGAAAATTCGCAAGATAAGATTCAAATATTCAAAGACTCTTCCACCGATTGAGGAAGAGGCTCCATTAGAATCTCCGGAGAGACAAGGTGGTTTGGAGGGAGAGGTTGAAAAACACAATGGAGAGAATGTGAGGTCCGGGCTAGGAACAGGGCATAAAGAAAAAGTTGGCCCTCCGATAGATGAACCACTTTCTCGCTGGGATGACGACCTTAGGATAGAAGACGAGGACTCCCCACCCTCGCATTTTTCACCTCCTCGCCGCTCTGGATCCTCTCCACAGGATTCAGATGCATCATTGCACAGGCACCAACCATGTCCACTATCGCTTCCTCATTCGGAGGAATCCGATATTGAAGCTGCGGAGACTCTTGCCTCTCTCCCAACTTTTCTTCATGACACAATTGAGTCTAGTTCGCCTATTAGGTCACTGGATCCTGAACACGCACGTCCTTTGGACGTTGCCAGAACATACAGAGAATTGGTTCGTGAACCTTTTCCAGGACAGTATGGAAGACCTGTCGGTGCCATCATCGAACCAGCACTGAATACAGGCGCTGCGGAGAAAAGCTTTGAGGAGGTTAGGCTCGCCTGGCTTCCTCCTAGCCAATCTTCCAGTTTAACGGGCAATCCAGAGGATCCCGGAAATCCCACCTACCGGAACATTGAGCAATCAATTCGTTCTGAAACAACCAATGTCGAGCATTCGCTTCATAAATCATTGGGAAGTCCTGCTGGTTCACAACCTCCAGGCCACAATGTAATCCTTCGGGAATCTACAACTGTGCAAACGGGCAATCCAGGGGATCCCGGAAGTCCCACCTACCGGAACATTGTGCTGTGCGTTCGCGCAAAGCCAATTCGTTCTGCAACAACCAATGTAGAGCATATGCTACATAAATCACTGGGAAGCCCTGTTGGTTCACAACCTTCAGGCCGCACTGTAAACCTTATGGAGCCTACAGGTGCGACAACGACATCTACGTCGGTCATTCCTCCTCTTTCAATTAATCCGCCGCCAACCGAAGTGCTCCAGCAAGATAAAGGCAAAACCATGGCCGCACCTGAACCGTCGGACAGTGATAAGTCTGATAGCCCACCTGCAGCAACTGAACGCTTGCACATTCCATATGATCTAGAAGAGCGTGCAGAGATCATGGCTCTTGATGCTGCAGGACTACTCCACACCAGAAAAACACAAACTCAACCTCCACCAACGCTCCCTCATAAATCTCCTTCACCTTCCCATTCATCTTCTTCTTCATCTTCTTCGTCCTCCTCCGCTTCTCATTCAATCAAACTTCCTGGATCCATATCCACTGAAAACCGATATCGTCTTGATTCCCTTTATGATGAACTTCTTGCCACACTTATCTCTCTCAATGGTCAAACAGATTCTTTTGATAAAGCAATTCAAGCATCTATTCAAGCCCGATTTGATCATCATCATCTGGTAAATAACATAAAACAACAAAGAGAGCAAGAAAAGTTTCTAGCCGATGCAGCACTTGAAGCGGCTCAGAAGAGAATAATAGAACTTGAGGCCACGTGCAGGCAGGCTGTTGTTGTACAAAGACGTGATGATCCTGATGATCACGATCAACACGAGGGGGAGAATATTGATGAAAATAGTGAGAATGTTAGAGCCAGTGCTGCTACGGAAATTATAGATGACACAAATGTTGTGGATGATGCTCAATCCAGAGATCCTCCCCAAGATGTTGATATTGTAGAGCACGTGGATGATGATGACGTGTTTGAGAATGATGAAAACACTGAAGAAGTTCGTATTGATGAATCCTTGATTCGAGCCAGTGCTGATACTGATGTTGTTTGTGGCTCTGCTTTCCGTGATGATGCGCACTTTCAAGGATTACTCAGGGATCCCTTGATTATTGGTGAAGATTTTGGTGAAACAATGTTCCCTGAGTATGATCCTAGAGATGATGATCTAAGAGATGTTAATAATGATGATTCCTCTGATGATGATGATGCTCCTCCAGGTTTTGATACCTACCAATCCATTCCGCAACCAAACCCTGACCTCAACCAAATGAACCTTCGTAATCTAATCCACCATCTTAACAACCCTCACCTCCAAAACATCACCAGAGCTCCTATTGTTAGAATAAATGAAGGTGGGTTCAGAAAGAATGTCGAAAGGAAGATTGACTACCTCAGGATACCAACCAGACTCTTCAAAGCCACCAAATTCCTGGAAGAAAAGGCTTATGAGATCTTCTCTAAGAAACAAGAGCTGAAAAATATCGATGTAGATGAATTAAGAGCTAGGAGAGCTTATGATGCTGACCACCAAAGGGCTAAATATTTAAAGGATCTCATAGATGCCAAAAGCCATAAAGCTAACAAAGTGTGGAAGAATCAGTTCAAACTAAAGATTGTTGAGGTTGTCAGCATTCATTTCAAAGAATGGCGCAATCCCGGGTTTGCAAGACCCCCTGGCTTGATCTGGTTAATAGTAAGACGTGATGACAATCGTCGATATATGTTTGGTGAAGCCAGGTTCAATCTTTTATCTGCTGATGATCTCATCTTTCTCCTCCATCACTTTGCTAGCAGACTCATTCAGCCTGATCCAGAGAATCATGAAGCCTACTATGCTATAAAGAGATATTTGGATAGTCTTGTGTTGAGTCAAACCCAAAAGGATTTCCAATTGGCAGTGGAAAAGAAAAGAAAGAAAGTGAACCTCACCTTGCCCAATCAAAGAATTCCAGGAATAAACCTCGAGAACTTTAACACTGGAGCTATTTTTGATAATCCTCGAGGGTTTGTATTTGAAAGTGATCAAGGGCATAAGATCTTTGTAAGACTGGACGAACTCTCCAAGTATTCTGATGGCACTCTAAAGCAATGTTTGACTGTTTTTGAAAGTTTGGCTGAGTTCGAAGAGTCAGTGAAGGATAAGAAGAGACTGCTGAATGTGAGTAAAAAGATTAAGGCAAGATTGGATCACAGGAACAGAACAAGACAAATAATTGAGGCTAGACTTCCGAAAGAAAGAAAAGGAGTAATTCATGTACCAGAAGGTACTTGGGTCAGATATTCTCCTAACAATGAACAAGGTCCTCACAACATGCCTCCTGTCGATTTTGCTGACAACATCATTGAACCACCCAATCGCCCTGAAGATCCAAAATACCACTTTGTTCCTAAAAGGTTCTGGAAGGAGAATCATCACAAGTATAGAAAGCGAGCATTCAAATCTCAATCTGCTCAACCTGACAAGCCTGAATCATCAACGAAGAAAAGAAATCGGAGACAGAGAAAGAGAAAGAGATCCAGAAAGTGATCGTTCACAAACTGCACTAAAGGGGGAGATTGTTAGCTTTAAATTATAGATTAGTGCTAGTTTGTAATCATGTAAATAGATTTGTCCTTGTGGTTAATCTTGATTATAAGGAAGGTTGTTAGAATAATTAACCAAGGACTATCTTGTAATTAGGGAGGGGGTTTAATGCAAATGTTAAGCCTATATAAACCCCCTCACCCCTCATTGTAATTAGCTTTTTGAAATATAATTTACATTTCTCCCTTTCTCTCTCTAGCTCTCTCTCTCACACACACATCACTTAATCACGATTTAGCATATTCTACAATTGGTATCAGAGCAAAATCACAACTTGTGTAAGATCCATTGCTTGATTTTGTTCTATTTTAGGCTAAATTGTGTTTTTCCCACTTTACCGAAAAATCCAATCTTTACCCTCTTAACATGTTAAAGGTTCTTCCTTTTTAGTTTCAATCTACTCATTACCTTCCTATAATCATCCTCAAGAAGTTTCAAATCTCAATTCTAAACCAAATGACTTAAAATTGAATTTTTAGCTTTCTGATCTGAAATCCGGTTTTCATTTCCGGTTTTCATTTCCTTTGAATTTCTGTTGTAAAACCGGTTTTCCTTCCGGTTTTCCTACCAGCTTTCCTTCCGGTTTTCCTACCAGCTTTCATTCCGGTTTTCATTTTTCTTCTAATTTATGTTGTAAAACCGGTTTTCCTTCCGGTTTTCCTACCAGCTTTCTTCCGGTTTTCATTTTTCTTCTAATTTATGTTGTAAAACCGGTTTTCCTTCCGGTTTTCCTACCAGCTTTCCTTCCGGTTTTCATTTTTCTTCTAATTTATGTTGTAAAACCGGTTTTCCTTCCCATAATACCTGGTTTACACCAAAACCGGTATTTGTGCTTAATTTCTTCATTTTCTAAGCCAAAACTCCGCCCAAATTTCATCACAAAAACCGGTTTTTCAAAAGATTTCATGAAAACCTGATTTAGTGAAGAATTTCATGAAAACCTGATTTAGTGAAGAATTTCATGAAAACCTGATTTAGTGAAGAATTTCATGAAAACCTGATTTAGTGAAGAATTTCATGAAAACCTGATTTAGTGAAGAATTTCATGAAAACCTGATTTAGTGAAGAATTTCATGAAAACCTGATTTAGTGAAGAATTTCATGAAAACCTGTTTTAGTGAAGAATTTCTTGAAAACCTGATTTAGTACTCAATTTCTGAAAACCGGTTTTAGTACTAAATTTACCAAAACCTGTTTTAGTACTAAAATTCTGAAACCCTGTTTTAGTACTAAATTTCTGAAACCCTGTTTTAGTACTATAATTCCGAAACCCTGTAAAATGTCAACTATTATACCGAATGAGTTTGTTAAGACGGTGTTAGATTTGTTAATGGGTGAACAGCCAAGTTGGGAAGAAATACGTCGTCATGATAATCACATTTGTATGTGTTGTACCAGTTCGTTTCCATGTGGAGTGGTTATTTTTGAGGAAAAACAAGTCGATGTGAACACATTTAAAACGATTATGACAGAACACAAGAGTTTTCAACTTGAAATTAAACAACTCAAATCTGAGAACAATGAGCTCAAATCTGCCATTAATCCCAATTTGTCTGCCATGGAAAGTCTTCAATCTGAAATTGGCCAACTCAAATCTGAAAACAAAAAGCTCTACTCTGTTAATGCTCTAAGTTTGTCTACCATGGAATATCTTCAATCTGAAGTTGACCGGCTCCAATCTGAAAACAAAGAGCTCAAATCTGCAAATGATCTCATTTTGCCAATTATGGAAAGTCTTCAAAAAGACAATGATCATTTGCAGTCAAAGATTATCAATTTAACCAATGAGTTGGATATTTCTTACAAAGAGCTCATTGAAACCATCCTCGAAACCCAAGTTAAAGAACTTGTTTTGCAACAACAACTTTATAAGCTCAATCGTGATTTGCAAAACAAGTCCACTTCTTCGAAGAATAATGAGCGAACATGTTTGAAGTTAATCCAACAACTTCAAGCTCATTCTTTGTCATTGGAGACTCAACTTGCAACCAAGTCAAATCAAGTGAATCCTCATTTAACTCGTGCTTCAAAATCACTTCTTCTCAACCAAACCACTCCATCTCCAACAAAAACAAAAACCATTCCTTCAAATGCCCAACCAAACCACAATCACCCAACATTATCAACCAATACCAAGCAACACCCTTCCTTCAAAACCAAAACAAATCCTCACAACACCAAACCATCTCACCAAAACAATAAACACCCACAACCATCTTTCAAACCAGCTCATACCACTCCCAAATTCTCCAAAGACCCTCATTCCACCAAAACCAAAATCCTTCTACCTAAACCTCATCAAACCCTCAAACAAATGAACCCATATTACACACCTCGCAAGACCGGGTCTCCCTTCAAGCCTATAAACAGCCATTGCCAGATATTCAAGGATTCTACCACCAGAATCATTCGTTATAGAGATCAATATGGCTGGTTCTCTCATACTAAACCCAAACCAAAACCTAAAAGCACTCCCATTAAATACTCTATCTCTGAGTTGTTTAAGTTGGCACCACGAGTCATTCACCCTCGTGTGCAAAAAGTGTTTCACTATGCACAACCTACTTCTCTCTTCAAATATCCAGTTGGACCCACCCTTACATGGGTTCCAACGTCTGGATCCAAGTAGGTGGTTGTGATTTAGCTTGTACACATTTCAGTGTACAACCCGTTCAACATATGTTTAATTGAGACACTACTTCATAATTATACCTTTCCATTCACCTTTTGGGCTATCAATCGCTGTTGCATGATGAACACATTAAACATGTTCATCATGAGGGGGAGAAATGTGTTAAAGATTGATATTGATTGTCTTTTTGAGGGAGAGCTCAATGCACAGTTTGTTTTTCTGTTCCGAAATTTATGCTCAGTTGGACCCACCCTTACATGGGTTCCAACGTCTGGATCCAAGTAGGTGGTTGTGATTTGGCTTGTACACATAACAGTGTACAACCCATTCAAAATCTGTTTATTTAAGACGTTCCTTCATAATTAAACATTTTCATTCGCCATGTGGGACATCAATCATTGTTGCATGATGAACACCGTGTTCATGTTCATCATGAGGGGGAGAAAAGTCTAAAGATTGATTATCTTTTTGAGGGGGAGCACAATGCATAGTTTGATTATTTGCTCCGTAGATTATGCTCAATTTGAGGGGGAGCTTAAAGGAAAATTCAATTTTTGGATTAATTGTTTGTTGTTGAGAAAATTGTGTGTTTGAGGGGGAGCAAAAGACAAATGATAAAAGACTGTAAAGTAAGAACCAAGACATGCTTCCCACTTCATACCAAGCTTCCGCATTCTACAAGAAACCCAAGTCTTCGTCTTCAAAGAGAAAGCTACAAAGTCTACTCAACATTGAAGATTTTCAACAAATGGGCTCATCACGTTTATTTAAAGATCCATATCATAGAACCCCCAACCGACCATCTGATCCAAAATTTCATTTCATTCCCAAGCGCCTCTGGAAAGAGAAGTTCAGTGAATACAAGAAAAGGGCCTTCAATGATGAAAGGACTCATCAAGACAAACCCGAATCGTCAACCAAGAAAAGAAACAGAAGACAAAGAAAGAAGAAAAGGACTAGACGATGAACCTTCACAAAACTGCACTAAAGGGGGAGATTGTTAGCTTTAATTATTTTGTTAGTGCAAGTTTTGTAATTATGTAATAGAATAGTCCTTGATTTAATGTAGTAAGTATGGAAGGTTTGTGTTGTAATTAGATAAGGACTTAGTTGTAATTAGGGAGGGGGTTTAATGCAAATGTCAAGCCTATATAAACCCCCTCACCTCTCATTTGTAATTAACCTTTGGAATACAATTTACCTTTCTCCCTTTCTCTCTCTAGCTTTCTCTCTCACACAAATATCACTATTCACGATTTAGCCTTGTCTCAAACTAAGATGAAACTATTTGTATCATTAGCATATACGAATTAACCAAAATCCGTTACTAAGAACACAAGAATAATAAAACAACCCTAAATCAAAGTATTTGTGATTTTTCTATATATTGTACAAAGTTACCCAAATTATACATATTCAAGAATGTGCAGTTGTTAATCAAAGTTGGAGTTACCATTGTAGGAAGCTTGTAACCTCATCAATGTCACTGTTAACAAAGAGCTTTAATCCAGAAAAAGCATTCGCGACAGTCACCAAATCTAGATGAACAAACATTGTAATTCAAGAACAAAAGGTGTAAGTGTAAATGTTAAAGTAGATTAATACTGATGAAAAATGTCATTATGAGCCAGAAAAGATTAACAATGAAGATCAAATAGAATAGTGTATCCAACTTTTGCCTCTAAACGAAAACCAAACTCCTCGGCCACCCTCTTGGCCACAGATATTACAGCCATCCTCGGGGTTGTGTACATCCTATTTTACCCTTCACAGTATTACCCGCTTTAGCTAAAAAGTTGAAGGCTGTGTATTAGAAATTTCTAAGCTTGAAGTCTTGAACTATAGTCACACTTCAAAAGAAAGGTTATAAATTTCCTAAAACACATAGAACTTTTCAAGATATACATATAATCAGCGAGAGGTTATCAAAAAGTGGACAATAATAATAAGGGACAACTCATGCCTTGATATATTGAGCTTGTTTTGTATTATTGTTTCTGAAAAAGAAATGATCCCATAACTTATTTTGTGAATGTATATCAAGAGGACCTGTTTTGGGAATCTTTTATTTCTAAATGGAACAAAATGATACTAAAATTACAAAACCTAATATCACTGTCCTTTAAGCTAATGTGGAAAAACCATAACAGCAACCACGACAGATGACCATTTGGGTAAACCCAAAATGGGTAGGAGTTCTATAGGAATAGTGAGCTGCAATTTTTAATTACTCTTAATCGTCACAGATGTAAAAGGATTTAAAAAATGAAATTGTAATTCTGGACATTTCAGATCAACGACTGAATCCAAGACAATGCTTTTCACATCAGAAGCCACAACCTCAAAGCATCTGGCTGCAATCAACCAATGCGACTTGATTTAAATCACCATTTGCACCTTTTAGTCTTGTCTCCCTAATTCCTCTTCTGTTGTATCTCATTGCAAACTACTCGTACAACATTATTTCATTAGTCGATCAAACATACTTAAATTTTCATGACCTTAACTATTGTTCCAAGGTTCAAGTCATATTCTTTCTATAGAAAAGATTGCATCTTTTCATGTCACCCAAGACTTTTTTAATTTCAACACCGACTTCGGGCTACATTAAACAAAAAACATGAAGAACACTCGAATTCTAACTATCTAAACTTAATAAAAAAAATATGAAAAAACCACATAAACAGTTAATGATGCCAACATGAGTCTCCAATTCGTATGTAAAAGTGATACATTTGTATCTTAAAGCCAAGATGTACTATCTTATTTACATGAGTTAGTGACTTAGTGGTGCAACTAATTCATTAAGCAAGTTATTCAATTATTTCAGCAGTTATTGACAAACATTATAGGCATAGAAGCAACAATTTTGTAATTTTGATATATTCCAAATGTAAAGTTTGTACATAGAATTAGTAAAAATGGCCGCATGTTTTGACTTTATAGGTATAGGAAATGAAAATATTAATAAATTTCACATAACCTGGATCGGGATGTGACCTGAAAATTGACCAGATCAACTGCTATAACACCAGCCCAACAGCCTGAACAATATTTGAACATCACCGTTCGAACGGTAGCTTGATGAGCAGCCGAAGAACATCAGCCAAAACAACATGGAAAGTGTCCTGAACAAATCAAACCCGAAGCCAAATTGCAAACTGATTAACTCCTCTAACTCCATGATCACATCTCAAATCATGTCACTCGTCATAGTTCCTCCGCCAAAAGGTAATCCCGTAATTTGCGTATTATTTCCTTCTATAATAAAAAACAATATAAGAAAATGGTTATCTTGAAATCTATCCGAAAAATCAAGCATACAAATCTTTTGAGCATAGAAGTGGTTTTCAATTATTAGCTCATACATGATTAGTCAAGGTTCAACTCCTATCTCGAGTGAGATAATGTTATGAACATGAGAATACCTCTTATCTGTATGATTTAACCCGTTTGTACAATTTAATATATGCAGTCCAATCATAATAACCAATTGAATTTGAATTGGAGCGTAATTGATGGAATTAAGTTGGAGGATTTATTGTTTGTAGATGTATTAATTCCTAAATTTATGTTGGATCAGAATGATGCGTTATCAATTGTAAGTTTAGTAGTTACAAACAAAACCTGTGTTGGTTCAACGGCTAAAGATGCATTGCGGATAGCAAAGAGGTCGTGGGTTCGAAATTGACATCCCTTTTATTTTTAATATAAAGGCTAATTTATGGCTTATCAGCTTATGTGGACCCTACACATTGTAAAATGAGCGTTTTCTGATAGCCTTTTCTATATAGAGAATTGAAATATACATAAAATATAATTCTTATATTTATCCCAAATATTCAATTGATTAAATAAATAAAAAAAATATCTTTTTAATAAATAAAAGGAAACTAATTTTACAATTAGACTTCATCCAACTATAATTATAACTTATTAAAGTTATTTATAACTATAACTTATCAAATTATCAATGCTTACATATATATAAATACTAGTCCTAATACCCGTATGATTTACGGTAAACCTTGATATGATATTAATACACAAACAAGTTAAACACTTTCGTCAATGTTTCAGTATTACTTTATGTTACTTTTGAAAACCCACGAACCTGCTACTTTTATTGTTCTTAACAACCATGGCTAACGAAAATAAAATTACTTTGCTTGCAAGACTTCAAGGCTAACTCGGTCAATTGTGTAATAAAACTTAGATGTTGCTTCTCTGAAAGAGTTTGTATAAAAGAAACTGTCCCACATCATTCATCCTTTGATATGATTTAGAATTCAATATTAAGATTTGAATATCTAAATTCCTTTTTATATATATTTTTACATGTAACGTATAAGTTTGTTCCATGTACTAATTCTTATATCGACAATATTGTAAAACCCGTGTATTTGACACGGGTCTAAAATCTTGTTAAATAACTTAAAACATGTTTATCATCTTAAACATACAATTGTAGTACATGAAATCAAATCATTTTGAGTAGCCAAAAACTGAAAGTAAAAAAGAGAGAATAAGTGATAATACCATGAAAATGTGAATGAAAAGAGATAGAGGAGACACGAGAGGAGAGGCCTAAGCTTTTCGATGGATAAATGTAATAAAAATGGAAGCTTTTTTATCTTCACTTTCTTCTACTTTTTTTTTACTTTAAACAGTAATAGGTCTGCAAGAAATTAGGTAGCTGGGTTTCAAATGAAGCTGAACACTTGTCATATACGAGGTACAAGTAAAAGGAATGAAAAGAGATAGAGGAGACACGAGAGGAGAGGCCTAAGCTTTTCGATGGATAAATGTAATAAAAATGGAAGCTTTTTTATCTTCACTTTCTTCTACTTTTTTTTTACTTTAAACAGTAATAGGTCTGCAAGAAATTAGGTAGCTGGGTTTCAAATGAAGCTGAACACTTGTCATATACGAGGTACAAGTAAAAGGAAGACAAAAGAATGGTTACCGGGTATAGCCGGTTTCAGACAAAAGTAGTATAGAAATGTTTTAGTATAGTGATTAGTGAGTGTATAAAAAACACTACTAAAGTACTAATAATATGGTTAATCAATTATGACAAAAATTTTTTGAGTTTATTCTCAATTTATACCAGATTTTAAAAGTATAGTTATATAAATGTTTATTTTTGTTTTTGTGTTTTTAGTTACTTTATAATAAAATTAAATACATTAAAAAATTTTAATTGCCTTCGTTTGGTGAGAGTTTTTCTCGTGTCATATCGACACGAGTTTTTTTCACTCCTTTTGTGGTCCTCGCAGTTAATTTCTCGGGAAGAATCTAGTCTTTTGTTGCTTTGATTGATTATCTCTAGATTGTTTATGTAATTATACTTTTGGGCAACTAGTACCTTGTTATGTTGCCTTTATATTAGTATATCACATTCTACCGTTCTAAGAAAGATTTATAAAGTTGAATATACAAGTGTTTCTTCTGCGTGTTTATTTGATCTTCAATATTTAGTCCCCGCTTTCTGTTTTATTAATGTTACTATTTTAGCAAGGCAGTCAAGCCATCTTTTATCGAAGCCCATACAGATGCAACCCAACAGCCCTTCAACTATAGTTTATGTTTGGCAAAAAAGCTTAATTGTGACTAGTTATTTTACATTTTTAATTCAATTAATAAAATGTATGTTTCAACTATAGTTTATGTTTGGCAAAAAAGCTTGAAGCTGGGGTTGTGACTAGGGGCTTGGAGCTGGAGCTTGGAAATGGGGATAGGGGCTGGGGCTTCTATTTCAACCCTTCTTACACAAGCTTTTATTTTAAAGACCTTTCGGGGATTTTATGAGCTTTTGGGGACTGAGGCTTTTGATTTCAAATGAACAACCAAACAGAGCTATAACTTTAAAAGGGACTTATATTTAAAAGCTTGATACTTTTAAGCTCTTAAAAGCCCCTTGCCAAACAGACACATAGTATACATTCATTAAAAGTATTTAGTTCTTTTTTTTTTCTTTAAACCAAGTTGTTGATAACCTTAAAATGCGTTCCTTTTTCATTTAATATTTTAAAGATCTTAAAATACCTATAATATCTACTTGAAATACCTATAATACTTTTACTGAACTTAAGTTACAAAATCTACCTTTAATTCTTAAATAACTACACTAAACTAAATATATAAGTTCTTTCATAAGCTAAACACCTATAATTCTTGAAATACCTGTATTCTTTCATAAGCTAAATATATAAGTTTCGAAGCGATCAAATATGGACACAAATTTCACATAATCGGTTAAGGGAATTTCCAAATGGTTCACTCTTGTAGGTAAAGTTATCTTTTGATCAAATATGGATACCTCTTCGAAAATTCCCTAGCTGATGATGTGAAATTTGTATCCATATTTGATCGCTTCGAACTTATATATTTAGCTTGGATGTCTTTGTATATATACTGGTTCGACACATTGGATTATGAACAAGTTCAATCAAAAGCAAACTTGGACCTTGGGCACTCGTGGGAAGTGATTGTAGAGGGGGACCCTCTGAGCTTTGGTCTTATGTATCGTCTTGGTATCCAGAGTGCAATTGCATAAAACTCATGTCTGGTGGCTTAATATTCTCACTCATGGATCACAAGGTATACTTTTGCCACTTGTCTTTGGTAAGATTTGAATCTGTCACTTACAGACTCCATCTATGAGTTCATATAGTCACATGACAACGGTAACTGTTGATTTATGATATGAGCAAGTTTGAAGCTTGTAATCCGCTTAAAAGAATTAGAGAATGAGTGAATGACATGCCATATTATACGTCAATGTATCATGATATATGGCCAGTTGGGAATCACAAGTTTAGTAAGTATCCCAACTATACTAGTTTAGCATGTGTGACTCATCTCTTCAACAAGTTTAGTAATGAATATAATGACCATATTATTCCGATGGAAAGAGAACTTATAATTAGCCTTTCTGGGAAATTTCCAAAGAACAATTTCAACGGAATCTTTGTGTCCTACAACTACGTGTCATAATTTTATTGGTTATCTACATTTCTTATTAATGGGTGGTTGGTAAGAAATATTTGACCAAATGTGAAAATTATCTACATTTCTTATTAATATAACTTTTAAGTTTATTAGTTAATTATATCAAAAAGCTAAATGAAAATTTTCAATACAATAATTAATAACATTAAAAAAAATCTCAATGAAAATTTTCAATATATTAGTTAAAGACTCAAAAGAAGAAAAAAGAATGCAAAAAATCATCAAATAACTTGAAGAAAAAAACTCAATCAGGATGCGATGTGGAAAAATCAAATAGTGGTATGAGATGTGATCACAAAAAGCTGAACGAAAAATTTCAATATGTTAGTTGAAAACCCAAAAGGAAAAAAAAACGAAAAAAATAAGAAATACATGAAGACTAAACAACAATCAAGATGCGATGTGGCGAATTCGACTGCGAGTGACCAAAAAAGTTGACCAAAGGTTTTCAGTATTTTAGTTGAAAATCGAAAAGGAAAAAAACTGTGAAAAAACCCACAAAAATTCGAAAGAGAAAACTCAATCGGGATACAATATAATAAAATCCAAATAGTGAAACAAGATATCACGTAGACCAACCAGAACCGTCACGTGGGACGAGTTATTGTTCATAACTTGCACAAATAACATATTACAATACAATTATGTAATTTAAAAAACTTAAACAAAATATTAAAATGATGTTATTAATTAATAAAATATCGAAATATTTTTTTTTCAATAATCATTATAATTTACTGGTTACATGAGCTTGAAAAACAATAAGTCAAAAGTTCATGGTCTTGTTCAAATATGGCCATCACATCTTCATCCAAGTTGGCCCATACCTCAACTCCATTCCCTTGTTTAGTGTCCATCATCATGATTCCATTCCTAAATGGTGTATCTGTAACACTAATCCACTTTGGCTTTCCCCACCCAAAATCAATACCATACAATGGATATCCACACCAGCTACTAAATGTGAACACTTCTATTCCACTCCTTTGCAACATTTCCCCAACCATTTTACTATAATTCAATATTGCAAATAAACCTTGTTTTGAATCTTGAACTTGTTTCATGTAACCATCGCAAAATTCTTTAAACCCGTGTCTTAGTTGACCTACCAACTCGCCCAACTCGATGTCGTTGTAATCCACTAAGCTTCTATCGGCTAAATAAGAACCAACGAAGTTGCCAAAAGAGGTTTCGGGTAATGGTGGGTTCATTCGCCCCCGCATGTTTACAAGGGTCATTGCTATAGATGATGTTATTTTGAGCCCACTATCACACTTCTTGATTGAGTTCATAGCACATTTCCATACAAGAGCGGAAACAGCTTGAACTCGAGAACAATGGCCTATTTGAGCCTTTAGCAACGATATGTTTGTTGCACTAAAAACAAACCTCTTTCGAACAAGCTTTTGATTCACTGGAATCTCAAATCCAGTGTTGAAATTCAAAGAACCGATACGTGGAAATAGAGATGAAATACTAAACTCTGGAATCAGAATTGGGTTATCGGTCAATGAAACGTTAGCCCATTCACGAATAAACGTAAAAAAGTTAGCCGCATCTCCAATCTTATGAGAAGAACACGCACCAATAGCAATTCCACCACATTTAAACAAGCTCACTTGGACTAGCAAAGGAATCGTGTGATCAAGAATCACAGATTCCTCAGTTAAAGGAACGAATTGCCTCATCAAATTTAAGTCACATTTTTTAAGTACATCCGATAAGGAGCAATCAACAATGGCTTCAGAATACGGAATTCCCTCATCATTGCAATCAACAAAAGCGTCTCCATTTACACGTCCAGCGTATGGATAAAACGAGGCCAAGGCTCTAGACAAAGAGTTCTTGAGTCTAGTGGTTACATTCGAGTCTGGCTTAGTCTCGTAAAAGAAGATTATAGGAGGAAAAATCGAAGGCGATAACTGATCTAGTAGAGACAAGTCATGGATTTTTGGGTGTTTGGAAGTCGAGGACAATGGTTTAACTATATGAGTTGCGATTATCTCAACTTTTGGTGCCATATGGTTTTTGGTTTTTGAGTTTGCTAAGATCGTTTGTTCGTTTTATGCTATAATTTGAGGGATATGCATGTATCTTATCTATAGCTTTGGTGTATTATATACAAAAAAATTTAGTTCATTTCGATTTATATAAAAAATACTTGCCGGCATGCAACTTCAAAGCTAAATATAGAATAAGAAAATGATACTCTCCCGTAGATAATGTCACCACATATATAGTAATCATCCCATGCATGAAAGAAAAACAAATTTAATTGAAATTTTATATGAATGGCATCAATACTTTGTCATTACTGTTTAGCCTTTGACAATTATAATAATTTATAATTATAATTATAATATAATTATAATATAATATAATATATAATTATATTATAATTATAATTATAATAAAGTACTAAACACAAACTTGTTGACTATTGTTTTTAAATTTGTGTAAGCAGTCCGGATGAGGTGTTAGTCGGCTGAACCGGACCGGGCATAAACAATGGGGAAAAATAAAAATCACGTGAGATGCACGTTATCATTTAAAAAAGGGGAATTCTCAAAAACCCCTATACCTGAGGCGATTTGGAAACTCCGTCGTTACTCCGCCATCGTTCGCCGTCAAATCTCCGATTCCGCTGCCTCTTCAATCTCTTCCGAGGATTTATATTCACAAGCTGACTAATATCAGATTGAATCTAATACACTGTGACTTTGATTCATTATTATCCAGCCTGGAAAAAGGAAAAATAAATCTTTATCGGTGGAAGACAATTCCGTTTACCTTCTATTTGATGATGGCGATGCAATCAGCTACAACTACAATCATCTGGTAATACAATTTCTCCCAAAATCTGTAATCCCTTATTCTTATTATTAGTTTGATGATGATGATATTATTCTCAATTTAATTTCATTTTAACACTTATATGTGTACTCATCAATCAATTAAGTTTATAACTTTCTTTAGGGATTAATCACGGGAAGACTAAAGTACTTTTTTATTTGTACACGGTTGTCCATTATACTTTTTTATCGATGAGTATCACCCACAAACTTTTTTTTTTGTACACGGTTGACCCAAATCTTCAAAACTGATTCTCTCTCATACTTAATCTTCAAAACTGCTTCTCTCACTAAAAATAAAACCCCAGAAAACAGCAGACTAAACCGGAAAATTCAAACAGGTCGCCGGAATTACAGCTTCATCAAACCTTAGCAGCAATCAACACTCCCAAAATAGACTACTTAGATCAACCCGTTATCCTTCCATACTGCCAAAACTTTGCCATACAAGCACATTACCTGCACATACATTTAATTACATATAACAATTCACCTTCAGATTTATACACATTATAACACCACCATCCAGAATCAGGCCCTCCATAGACCCAATTTACCACTCACTGCATCTCCCATAGTCCCAATTCATAAACACTGATGCTTTGAATATTAAATTAAAAAAATAAAAGAATGATAAAAGAATGAACGTCTTCTTGGATCTCAATTAGCGTCTTTCAAAATTTGGTAATAAAAAATAACAATCACATGAAAATGAATTCTAAACTTCTCATACGCGTCTTCTTATCTTTCAGCTTTTATTTACTCTCAAATCTATCCACCGCAAAATCTCACAATCCGATCTAGTAAAATTTAACGCTCCACCGCAGATCCGATCGCACATCCACCACATCCTCCCTCATAATCGGACGTCTGTGGCGAGCATCTCCACCGCTAAATCGCACCTCTACACCGAGCTGGTCCACCGCAGCTCCACCGCACAAAAACGCCGCCATTAACGGTAAGTGTTGAAACTCTCAATCAGTTAATTGAGTTAATTTAGATTATGTGTGTGTATGTATATTTGTGCAAATGAAACCAAAACACTGTAACCAAAACACGTTCATTCTTTTATCATTATTTAATTTTTTACTTAATATTCAAAGCATCAGTGTTTATGTCTTCAACCAAGAATTATTGTTTTTTTATATTTCTGTTGGTTAGGGTTTGTGCAGATTTTAATTCCGAGTGTTTTGGTACAAATTTCGAGTTTCAATTCGAATAAACGAGAGAGAAAATGTCGGTTTTAAGTTTTCCGGCGACATGTTTGAATTTTCCAGTTTAGTCTGCTGTTTTCTGGGTTTTATTTTTAGTGAGAGAAGCAGTTTTGAAGATTCAAGTATGAGAGAGAATCAGTTTTGAAGATTTGGGTCAACCGTGTACAAAAAAAAAAGTTTGTGGGTGATACTCATCGATAAAAAAGTATAATGGCCAACCGTGTACAAATGGAAAAGTATGTTAGTCTTCCCGTGATTAATCCCCTTTCTTTATTATTGACTTACTATGATATATATACACACACACACACCCATTATACATTTGTAAGGTAAGTACACTAATAACATAAAAAACCCCTAAAGCCCATAACATTGTTTCAAAAAGAAAAGGGTAATTGGATGGAAACCCCCTGATCCCATGTACTATTTGGTACCCACTAATCCCCTAGCCAGACTAGTGTCCAGGTGAATCTCAACCACTTAATAATCCCTGATTATCTCAAGTTTGCCTTTGGCAAGACTTGAACCCAGGACCTCTCCTGCGGCCAACCCATAACATTGTTTCTGGTAATAAATAAGTGTATCTACAAGCCAATAATCCATAGTATAATAATTTAATCATGTTTCTGAATCAATGACCATGTCACATTTCTCTTCTTTTTTGTTGAATAAGAATATACATTTATGGTTTGTATACGAGGGTATGGGTAAAATTTGGTTGTGGTGGGTTTAGTATTAATATGAGTGTCAATGATTTTGCAGGTAATTTAAATAAACGGTGGTGTCAGTTATATGACCCTCGAAACGCTATGGAGCTTGATCTAGATGCCTTCCTGCAATCACATGACGTCATGACTAGTGACGATGAAGATACCTACCATCGCAGCACAGTTGATGAGCTTCTCAATATTGACTCCGATGATGGTTCTTCTCCTTCATCATCTTCCCAATCGAATGGCTTAAGTATCCCCCAAAGCAACAGTAATTCAATCGATTCTTTTTCTCTTGATTCCCAATTGGTAACTGATAGGGATGTACCGGCAATACAGTCAAAGTTCCGTTCCATTAGCGGAATAAATTCAGGCGATACGTCTAGTGCTTCACGCCAATTATCTCTTCCGCTATTTGGTTCCAATGCCAAACCCGGGGCGGCGGTGGCAGCCGCTGCGGCAGCTTCACGATCGATTCCGTCGCCACATGCGGCTGCTATCAAACTGAGGAGGGAGAGATTTAGTAGGCTAAGCTTGGATCCGAAAGCTAGTATTGGGTCTGAGATACTTTCTGGAAGTGGTACAAGTTCAGAAATTGGGAATTCAGATACAAATATAGTTGAAGGAGATTTCAAACTGGATAGTTTGGAAACCGAAAATATTGTAGCTAGTGGGGAAGTGATTACTGAACATGAAAGTAGTAAAAACGGGTGGGGGGACGGTTTCCCAAGTGAAGAAACAGAAGCATATGTAGATAATGCATTCGAAGAAGGCAGGTTTGAGATTGATGTTGGTGATGATACTCTTAACTCTGTTACTAAATCCGAGATAGGGTCTCTTTTGAATGACGAAGGTCTTAATTTGGATAAGGATGGTTCCATGCCAGTTATAGATGATGATAGTGATGACCACATTGAGGGCAATGATTTGGAGTCCGCCATTATCTCTACCTTACAATCTGTAGAGGTGGCGGTCCCTTTTGCCCATGGGAATGTGGATGATAACGAGGTTGAGGAGGACTTGATAAGTGTACTGTCAGAAAGAAATGATTTTGAAAGTACAAAAACACATGAGAATGATGTGGATTTTGGCCTTCAAGCTGGCGGTGATGTTTCAGTCGAAAAGGGTGGTATTGATCTGGATCAAGGAAGTGAGAAGAGAGACAGAGAGACACCAGGGACATCATGCCCCTCCTTGAAACCCCTTCATTTTGCCGAGGAGCTTGAAAAGAAGCATGCGTTTACAGGTTTGCATTGGGAAGAGGGTGCAGCTGCACAACCAATGAAGCTTGAGGGTGTTCACAGAGGATCAACTGTGTTGGGTTATCTGAGTACTAGTAGCGATAACATCATCACTAAGACTATTTCTTCGCCAGCATTCAAGCGAGACCATGGAACTCCACAGTCGCTAGCCGTTCATCTGAACTACATTGCTGTGGGGATGTCAAGAGGGGTGATTGTTATATTTCCCAGCAAATACTCTCTACATCTTGCTGATAACATCGACACTAAGGTTTTATTCATATCCTTAACACTAACATATGCTATTATATATTTTTCTTTCTCTTTTACGTTTCTTGAGTAAATAATAAATAAAATGACTCTTTCAATCCGTGATGAATATGAATTTATCTGTTGACTAGAGCTCTAGAAGTTGAAGTTCCTGCTTTATAAAGGTCTTGAAAGTATATGCTTGCATTAGTTATAGTTTTGTCCAGTAGTACTAAAAGCATGAGCGGGTGCATTCTTATCAGATGACGTGATATAAGTACTGCTTTTTATTTCAGTTGTTAATTCTTGGATTACAAGGTGATAGGTCTTATGCCCCAGTCACATCCATGTCCTTCAACCAGCAAGGAGACCTCCTTTTTGCAGGATATGCTGATGGGCATTATAGTGTTTGGGATGTCCAGAGGGTTTCTGTTGCAAAAATTGTTACTGAACATAAAGCTCCAGTAGTGCACATGTTATATATGGGAATGGATTCTCAAGTGGCACGCCAGTTCAACATAATAAGTGGTGATAGCAAAGGTGTGGTTAAGTTGATCCGCTTTTCTACATCTTCATGGCTCAACAGGTTCTCAACTTCTAAAACCTCGGTAAAGCTTTACCTTCGCTCAAGCTTAATGGAAATTTGTATGTACTTGTATCAAGTCTATCACACTTGACCTTAATTTATCAAAGCAGACTCTTCTTGATGAATCAACACGCACAGTTGTATGTGCTTCTCCCCTACTGTCCGGACGTTCTTCTGCCGGCACCAACGCTGGAACGAGTGGCATAGGAAGCGTGATGGGAGTAGTTCCAGGAGACCCAACTTCGGCTGAAGGCGTGGTCATATTTGTCACTCATCAATCTGGTCTAGTGGTATGGAATCGTCAAAAGATTAGAAGTTTACTATATGATTAAGAATGCTATAATATATTTCTGTACAATACTTGTAATGTGTTCTCTACATTTATAGGCAAAAGTGGTATCTAGCATCCCAGAAGTCTATGCTCAACTTCCTAAGCCTGATGGTGTCCGAGAGGGTTCCATGCCTTATACTGCATGGAAATACATTGCTGGTATTTTTTTTTGTTGGGTAAAATATTGCTGGTATATTACAATTGTTTTGAATCTGTTATAATATGAGGTTGTCATTCAGAGAATGTAGAACCGCTGCTAGCAATTGCTTGGGATTCCCAAGTGCAGGTTGCAAAATTGGTGAAGTCGGAACTGAAGATATATGCAACATGGACCCTCGACAGTTCGGCAGTAGGGGTTGCTTGGCTGGATAGTCAGGTGATTATGCTTAATATATGGTTAATATGTGAATATAGTTGGTGTTGTGTAAATCTGGAGTGCAATGCATTTTATCATGCATTTAAAGAAACATACAAGTAATACAGATTTGATCCTTCTTCAGATGTTGGTGGTGCTAACATCAGCTGGACAACTCTGTCTGTATGCAAATGATGGGACTCTAATTCATGACACAAGTTATGCTGTAGATGGATGCAGAATAGGGGATCTCATTGGATATCACACCTTTTTTACCAATGTTTCAGGCAACTCAGAGAAAGCTCATCACAACTGTATAGCTGTTAGGGGTGCTTCTCTGTATCTACTTGGACCTACACATCTTGTTGTCTCTCGCCTTCTCCCATGGAAGGAACGCATAGAAGTTTTACGCAAAGGCGGTGACTGGATGGGGGCTTTCAACATGGCAATGATGCTTTATGATGGTCAAGCCCATGGTGTTTTTGATCTTCCTACAGCTTTGGATGATGTGCAAATGGCAGTAATGCCCTACCTAGTGGAGTTGCTACTCGCATATGTAGATGAGGTCTTTTCTTATATATCGGTGGCATTAGGAAACCAACCTGAAAAGGCGGGGAACTTGGATGATTCAAAGGATGATAGTTTTTCCATGACGTCAAAGATTAAAGAGCAGTACACCCATGTTGGTGGAGTTGCCGTTGAGGTTTGTGTACACATCAAGAGAAATGACATCCTCTTTGAGAAAATTTTATCACGGTTTGAATTTGTTCAACAGAAAGGTAGATGGTTGTGCATCAAGTTCTTTCTATTAGCATGTGACCTATCTTCTTTTATCTTTTGATATGGATTGATAAAACTAAGCCTTTGTTTCAAACTAGTTGTCCAGGGTGAAACTAAAACCTATTAGAAAATCTTAAAAATTAATTCCAAGTTTTTGATCATCAAATATCTGGCTCTGGCAGTTTCAAGTTTTTGATCATCAAATACTTAGTTTCAAGTTTTTGATCATCAAATATCTGGCTCTGGCAGTTTCAAGTTTTTGTATTACCTTTATGTATTCAGAGACGTTTTTGGAGCTTTTGGAGCCATATATATTGAAAGACATGCTTGGGTCGCTACCACCTGAGGTTTTACTTGTTTATATATTTTGTATGCTTACAAATTCAGACAATGCAATAATATTATTCTGCGAGATATATGCAACTATAACATAATTTTATTCTATTTTTGTTTTCTTAATGGAAGATTATGCAAGCACTGGTGGAGCATTATAGTACAAAAGGTTGGCTGCAGCGTGTTGAACAATGTGTTCTCCACATGGACATTTCTTCCTTGGACTTCAATCAGGTACGTTTGTGAAAATGTATGTGCCTGAGTGGCAGGGGTGGTTTTATTTTCTAACTCAACATCTTAATAAGATTCCCACTATAACTTGCTTGATTGACCACCATTTCTTCGTTGATTTGATATAATACCTAACCTAAATTAATCTCTCTAGACTTTAACAGTCTTAAAGATACCAATAATAGCAACATCAAACAGCATTCCATCTATAAAACCTCCTAAAGATTCACAAACTACCTTTATTTTCTGAAGAAAATTTTCTTGATTGTATTCTTATTATCAATCATCAATACATTGGCACACTGCTTAATAATTCTCAAAGAACCTGTCAGCGTCTTCACTTACTAAAAAGTATTCGGTTATGTGGCCCAGCATGTCCAGACCTGTACTTCAAAGCTATGCTTCTGACATATAAACACATCCTATAAGCACCAAAAGTGAATAAGATAGATAAGACCTTCATAGAACTGGAACTCATCATTAAAAAAGAAGGTTCTACCAAATATTGCTTCTTGGTCAACTTCATGAGTCATTGTTGCAAATTTCTCACCAACAAGAAAAAGAAGTGAAAAACTGAGCTTATATGGAAATAAATTACATTCCCTAATATGCGAGAATGAGTACTTACAAAGATGAACACCTGAAATGACATCTACCACCTAAATACCTATTCTCACCCCATGTGCAGTTTAATTTACAAAATGTTTAGCACAAATCTTCTGCTAAAAAATGACCTAAGAAATGAGAAATATAAGTATTTGACCACAGTTAAAGAATGTCATACACTCATACCCCTTCCCCCACCCCAACACAGACACAGATTTTCTCATCATTTTCAATTTCATGCTTGTATGTCAGGTGTTCAGGTTATGTCGGGAACACAGCTTATATGGAGCCCTGATATATTTGTTCAATAAAGGTCTAGATGATTTCAAGACACCTTTAGAGGAGCTGCTTCGGGTATTTAGAAACAATGATAGCGAGAGTGCTCCATCACTTGGGTATGTCACACACTCACACTGATGAAATATGGTACTGTCTTTTGATGGTTTTAAATTTACATCTGTTTTGTAAACAGGTACAGGATGCTCGTTTATTTGAAGTACTGCTTTTCGGGATATGCTTTTCCTCCGGGTATGGATTTTATCTAACATTCCTCTAAATAGTTTTGCATAAAGATTTCTTAAACTTCTTTCCAGTTGTAATTGCACGATTTATTCTCACCTTTGTTTTTCTTTCACTGAATATATATTTTCAGGACATGGAGCTCTTTCTCCTGCACGCTTGCCATCTCTTAGAGAGGAGCTGATAAGCTTGTTACTGGAAGATTCCAATGCTCCAAGTTCATGGGGTTTGACATATTTATCATCCACTGAAGGATACAAGAATCTATATTATCTCCTAGAGTTGGATACTGAAGCAACTTTGGATGTTTTGAGATGTGCAATTATAGATGAAAATCCTTGGCACGATTTGGCAGCTGATAAGGTCTCTGCATCCCCAAGTCAAGATCTGATCCAAAAGACCGTCAATGTTCTTGCTCTCATACCTGAAAAGGGCAAATCTACTAGCATTGAGGATATTCAACCTAACACAAATTGGCCTTCAAAGGATGATATAGATCATATACTTGAGTTCATATCTCATTTTGTTGCCTGTAAAAAGGTCAAAGTCTCAAGTCGATTGCTAAGTCAGATATTCGAGCATTTGACAATAGAGGCTGACATTCCACATAATGTTGAAAGGAAAAATGGAGGTTGCTTTTTAAGAAGAGAAAAGGAGGTCCTAGCACTTTTGAATGTTGTGCCAGAGACAGATTGGGATGATAAATACTTGTTAAACATGTGTGAGAAGGCTCACTTTTATCAGGTTCCTACTAACTTCCCCCTCTATCTCCTCCTAATACACTGATGATTAATGCAACATGTGACTCTGTTCCAAAAGAAAGCAACATGTGACTGATAATTGTGCTTACATTAGGTCTGCGGCTTCATTCATAACAGCAAACACCGATATTTAGCTGCTCTTGATAGCTTCATGAAAGATATAGATGAACCAATTCATGCTTTCTTCTATATCGATTATTTGATGAGTGACAAGAGATCTGATATTTTGGAAGCTGCAGTCATTTCACGTATTCCAGATTTAGTTCAATTAAGCAGGTACATTGCTAGTAGTTTTAGATGCTGAATCATCCCAGATTTTCTTTCAATGTTAGATTTTATCCTAATTACTTGTAATGGATGCTGAATATTGGCAGAGAGGGCACACTTTTTCTTGTTATTGAACGTTTTTTTCAAGATTTCCAACAAATCTTAGCTGATCTGAGGTCTAACCTGGGAAGTCTCTTCCTCTACCTTAAAACAGTTATGGAAGTTCATTTAACTGGCACCATGAGGTTCGATTTTCTAAAAAAAGGAGAACCTCTGTGTTTTCCTGGGGCAAGAGTACATGATTTCTTAGAAAGAATTTCCGAGTTCCCAAAGTTTTTGCGTGAGAATCCAGTTCATGTAACTGATGAAATGACTGAGCTGTATCTTGAGGTAATTGTTCACACCATCCAACATTACATATTTCGAGGGACTTGCATGATGTACTTTAAATACATCTTTTTTCATGTGCACTTAGGATCTTTCACTTTTGGCTTCTACTATTGTACGATTAAATGAGAACTTGTATGAATATTTTGGATGCCCATCCTATACCATTAAGAATATTTCCAGTATTATTTTCCAATTTGTTTCCTCCACAATCTTGATTTTAATTGTTACCTTGTTTTTAGCTAAAAATATTCCAAGGCCATTTCTTTATGGAAACTTCAGTTTTAGATAAGTGAACTCGTTATACCAATTTTTTCATTAATTTCTTTTATTATATTCCCATTACTTGTGTTAATAACAAAACTATATTAAATCTTCTCAGTGACAACATTCTGATCGTTTACTTCATATTTGTCAAATCACCTGCAATCTACACTACATGTTCTTCCATACTTGTATTGAACTTGGATCTAAACTATAGCTTCTTTTTGTGCAGTTGCTATGTCAATATGAACCCAATTCTGTCCTCCATTACCTTGAGACCTGTGAAAGCTATAGGGTAGACCAGTGTTTACGCTTGTGCCAAGAACATGGAATCATAGATGCTGCTGCTTACTTACTAGAAAAGATTGGGGACGTTGGAAGTGCTCTTTCATTCACACTTTCTGATCTTGCAGATAAATTTAGCATGCTTGGTGCTGCTGCTCAAAGTGTAAATGATTATGCTGGGTTAGATCATCTCAATGAGTTCTGGAAGAAGAAGGAGGTCCATTGCATTTACTTCTCTTTCTTGTTTAGACTTACGTTTCAAATTGTCAATGAAAAACACAATCATCTTGTTTTTAAATTGTAGGTAACTGATATACTATATATCGTGCATACTTGTGTTGCATTGTGCCAAAGGAACAGCTCTCGGTTGGATCCTAATGAGTCCGAGGCCCTCTGGTTTCAGCTGCTTGACACGTAAGCTCCTTGACACTGTTCATGTACTGCATGTTACTGGCCCAAGCTTCTGTTACTGTATATTTTATTCTATAGTCAAAATGTTCATTTCCTTACTCAGATTGGTGCCTTCCTATTAGTTGTCTTTCTGACATATCCATTAATTTTTACTTTCATTATCTTTTGTTTGTATAAGATGGGAAAAAAGGATCACTTCAAATTCACATCAAAAAAAGAGATGAAAATGATTCATATATCATCTTTGTTAATTAAGTAATCTAGGTCTAAATATGAGGCTGAAACCCGCAAAATGTCTGGGAAGACATGGTGTATTATTGAAGCACGCACATGTTATGCTATTCACCTAAAATATCCCCCCATATGGTCATTGCTATAACAACAATGATACCAAATCCCGCTAGTGGTGGGGTATGAGGGAGGTTGGATGTAGACAACCATACTTCTACCCAAGGGTAGAGAGGCTGCTTCCAGGAAGATCTCTCATATGGTCATTGCTATTATGGTACTATTTCATTATGGTGGTAACTGTCAGCCTTGATGCAGGTTTTGTGAACCCTTGACAAATCCATGCATTGATAAGATGGATTCTGAGCAAAAACTTCAGAGAAGGCAGAAAAATGGAGAAGCATTCGGAAATAAGTGGAAGATCAGAGGGTCAGATAAAGGTGCTCGAATCTTGAGAAAATTATTCTCTATGTTTATTAAAGAAATGGTTGAGGGAATGATAGGATATGTCCGGTTACCGACCGTCATGATGAAACTTCTTTCTGATAACGGTAGCCAAGAGTTTGGTGATTTTAAGGCTACCATACTAGGAATGCTTGGAACATATGATTTTGAAAGAAGAATTTTGGTAAGACCCGTTTTTCGTTCATATTTACATGCATATTATGTATTGACTTTATTATGTATTGACTTTTTCTGTCATCAGGATACTGCTCGATCTTTGATTGAGGATGACGCATATTATACCATGAGCTTACTTAAGAGAGGAGCTTCTCATGGTCATGGCCCACGGAGCCTTGTTTGTTGTATATGTAATTGTCTTCTTACAACTGGGATTCGAGTTTACAATTGTGGGCATGCAAGCCATTTGCATTGCGAGATACCTGCCTCGCATAGAGCTTTGTCTACAGGTTGCCCCATTTGTATGCCAAAGAAAAAGGGCTCAGTCCCTGACAAAAATGGATTGGTGAGTAAGCCTTTACCCAAACACAGGTTAACACAAGGGACAGGTGCTGTTCACGTACATGAGAATGATCGCCAATTATCAAGGGTTAGTTTTTTTATTTAGTTTGTTTTTCGTTAACAAATAATCTCTTTGTGATGTTTGTACCACCTGCTGCTGTTGTTGATACTGAGTAGAGGTTATTGCAACAGTATGAAATATTGACTAATCTTGATAAAGACAAGAGGATGATACAAGTAGATAACATGCCACAGCTGAGGCTTGCACCACCAGCTGTGTATCATGAAAAGGTGAAGAAAGGCGTAGCTATGTCGAGTGGAGACGGTGGTAGCAATACCAGTGGTATTGCTAAGATTGAAAAAACTAAGATGGGCAAGCCAATTAAAGATCGGAAAAAGAAGGGATCAGCTGCTCGATTTTCCTTGAAATCAAACATATTTGGTACGTTCACCGCATAAGAACTCAGAAAGATCTGTGATTAAATTCTAACATTTAAATCTTTAACAGGCAAGGAAAATTCGTACCTGTCATCTCAATAGTTTTCTGCTGCCCTATGATGAAGACCTCATATGTTTTCGATCAATAAAGTTAAAAGGTATCATTAGCCAGGAGTTCTATGGATAGTACCTGTACTTGCTCGATGCATGAACCCTTGGAGCCAAGCATAATCAAACAGATATAGATTTCCTTCAGGTTTTATTCTACCAATTCTGAAGCTGAATGCTGCTAAAAAGTTGGTTCATATATGGGACAGATTTCCATAAAAATGCTACCGCAGGTACCCGCAGAAGTAAGTTGCAGATTCGTGTCCCTTTGATAATGCTGAATACCAGCTTAATGTTACCAAACTAAGTGAAGAGATCAAGGAGCAACTTTTGTGGATGTGGTGATGAAATTTTGTTAAGGTATATTGTATATTAGAGAACTACTGGAGCAACTCATGGTTGCTTAAAGCCCCTAAGTATAGTTTTGCTTGTTCATATTTACAGTCCTGCCTTTCTGGTGAAATATTTTTTAACAATTTTGCTTCAGTTTATAAAATTTGTAACACTAATTTATTAATAGAATTATAAGAAATTATGTTTTTTTTATGGTTATACTGACAAAGCTCATCTTTGTTATAAATGATTTTAAACACTAGCTTAAAGTGATAACAATAATTATCATCACAACACTAAACCAAATACTATTATACTCGTGAAGGACTTGGTAAATGTTTAAAACTAGGGATAAATGGATAATTATCCAAACTAGCAAAATATGTTTTTATAAAAATAAATTTTGAAAAAAATATATTATAGTTGACTAAAAATTTACTAATAAGAAACCCAAAATATTTCTGATAAGAAAAATCAGTAATATGACATAATTTCACTAGTTAAAAAAAATGTAATGTAATAACCAAAATGTTTTATAAAAGAATAATAAACAATCCAAATTTTTTAGTTTATAGACTTGTGCTCATTTATCTGCTCAAAATTATTATACATGCCCTAGATAGAAAATTTATGTAAAAAATGTTATTTTATTTTTCTTATGAGTATCCCTTTTCTATTTATCTTTTTTTCTTGTTAAAAAGAAAAGTCATTCTACCTTTTTATGTTTCAGTTTCTATCTAAACGGGTTTTTATGCTCCGCCAACAAAATTTTCAATCTGTCTTTTTAAATATCGTGTAACTCGGAAATTGAAAAGAACCGTAAATGTTTGTTAAGTTGGATATAATATGTCGTAATTTAGCCTGGGAGCATTATTTTTTATAAATGTTTTTGAAAGATCATTTGAAAGGTGCATATCTATATCTATATGCTATCTTATAAAGCATTTTGCCTTTTTTTAAAATCTCAAAAGATGATTTGAACTACCTAAATTACCCCCTTCTTTATTCACTAATTTAAACATCTCTACCTAATATACCTATAATACCCTTAAATCTCAACCACTCATTTTTCTCTCTCTCCTCAAATCTCAACCACTCATTTTTTTTCTCTCCTCCATAAATTATTTTATTCCTCTAATTCATTCAAAATCTTTTATGTCAAAAACCGTATATCGATAAATTATAAAAATTGTATGGTGTTCTTAAAATTTAATGTTCTTTCATTAGAGATGTCATTCGATATACTTTCGACGAATTTTTAAATCCGATGGCGAAGCCCGTACGGGTAAAGCATTTGCTATCACACTCTATGACTTATCACCTCCTATGACCTATCACCCCCACCATCTCACCGCCGCAACGCGCAGACACTTTCTCTCGTATAACTAAAAGAGGAGGTTGGGGGTACACTTGACACTCCTAATCCCTCTCTTTGAGCCTAATCCTCTCTTTTTATTAATCCTCTATTTTTTTAATATTTATTTAATAAATGACCTACCTTTATTATAAATTAAAAAAACTTTTTATTCTTAAAAGTCTCCTAAAATTTATTATCTATATAATAATAGGGTTAATTACATAAATGATACCTGGACTATACACCATATTACTGATTACCTACCTATAGTTTAAAATTTACGCTAGTCATACCCCAACTTGTCATTTATGCACTCGGATCATACTTGAACCTGACGCCCGTCAGTTTGGCCGTTAAGTTGGGGTATGACTACCGTAAATTTTAAACTATAGGTAGGTAATCAGTAATATGGTGCATAGTCCAGGTACCATTTATGTAATTAACCCTTATTATTATTATTATTATTTTATTATTTTATTTTTTTATTTTATTTTTATTTTTTTAATAAAAATCACTTTCATTAGAAATTCGGAGGATTTACAAAAAATTGGTAGGAAGCCGAGATACTATCTGAGCCCCCACCCCTCTAGCAATAGCAAAACTAATCCTACTAAATATATGAGTAGCAGCACGTGCACTAGTGTCTTGAGCCACAGAGAACCTTCGGATTCGCTTTAATAAGGTCACCGCATCCTTCTCGAGTTCCCCAAAGGAAGAGAATGAGAAGGGTAGAAACCCATATCCAATATCCGCACACTTAGCCTCGTACTTGACACGTTTACGTTGTGCAGCCTCAATCACCGCACGGCCAGGCGCAAAGTCAACCATACCAGTCTGTGTCAAGGGCGATGATCCTATCAAGTCGACACATACATCAAGCCCTCCGTCCCACGAATAAAGCAACAAATCAGCCGGGCGCAAATGGTTGTCTTTTCCTCCAATAAGTCCGATATCAACTTCTTTACGAACAATACTGTAACATCCGTAAATTTTGACCCATTGACTTTATGTGTAATATGACTAACAATATAAGTTAATGAAGTATTTGAGTCGTTTTATAAATTAAATGACTATGTGTTATATTCGGGTCGATAATATGTTTTGATCGGTGTTTAAATGTGTAACGATTGTAAATTGGCTAGAAAAGAGAAACGGGTCGACCCGTGGGTAGTCCATGACCCACCAGTCACCAATGACCCATTTCCCTCCTTATCTCTTTCTCCCCCATTCATTTCTTATCTTTCTCTCTTCCTCTCTTTCTCTCAAGTAAAAGGCAAGACCAAAACCCATTTCAATTCTTCACCTCTCTAACATCGATTGGTGTTTTGAAACTGATATAACACTAGAATCATCGCCATCTATACCACATTATCGCCTATACGAAGAATCAAAGGTTGAAGTTCTTGCATTTTAACCCATTTGACCTAATTTCGGGTTTGGGCTCAAGAATGAAGTTTTGGTAAGTCTAATTCATCCCATTTACTTCTATCTATGTTAATTTACTCGTTTCTAGTCACCTCGTACATTTACAAGTTCTAAATCGCCTTAAAAATGAGTTTTGGGTCGAATTAGGGTTTGGCTAGGTTTTGATCGATTTGGAGAATTTGGTGATGTTATGGATGGAAATGCGGGTTTGGGCAAGTGTATTTAGGTGTTAGAATGTCAAATGTATCATCAAAACGAGTCTTGTAACCTTAGATGTCGATTTAGGGTTTTGGTTCAAGAGAAAAATAGTTTTGGGTTCTTGTTTCTGCCCTTGCTGCTGCTGGTCGTGTTGCTGCCCAGTATGGGGCGTAACCTACGGCCCTGTGGGGCGTAGGTTACGCTAGTTATAGTTTGTTGGGGCATAAGTTACGGCCCTTCGGGGCGTAGCTTACGCTGAAGTTTTACCTTACGCCAAAAACCCACTGTTTACGCCACTCAAGACGCCAAAGAATTGCACTTTAGAGAGCACCGTACCTTACGCCCCCTTTACCCAAAATTTTTATAAGGGGCGTAACCTACGCCAGAGTGGGGCGTAGGTTACGCCAGTTGTAATTTCCAGAACTTCTTGTTTGACCTAAATTGACTTTCTGGACCTTTTTACGCGTCGAGCATTGATCTAATTCACTTCTTATCTTATGTAACATTGAATAAGAGTCTTAAAAGTCATTTAACGCCGAGATGCACTTTGGAACCCTAATTAGGGTTTTGTCGAGAATTGTTAAGTTACGTATATGTGTTTATGTATGTTAATGTGAATGTATATGATCGATATTTAGGTGTTGGACGTGAAGTGAACATTGTACGACAATAACTCGACTTTACATCAACTTAACTTTTCATAACCAATCGAGGTGAGTTTCGTATCTCCCTACTCGCTTGAGATTCGGGCTGAAAAGTGTAAACTTGCGTGTTACTTACGTTGTTGATTGTTTGATTGATTTGGTTTAAATGTTGGCTTGATGTGACGGTTATCACGTTTTATTGACTTGGGTTACGTTTGTTATGTATTTCATTAATATTAGGATAGACGTACATACATGGAAGTCGGTTATGCTTTTATTGGGTTTTAGATGTGGTGGGAAGGCTGCGGGTGACCCTATATATAAGCATCTGGGACTTGAAGAAAGTAGAATCCTCTTAAATGTATGTACGTATAGAGTTGGTGTTAATATTGATTGTTGGCTCATGTTTGTCGAATATCGATGGTTGGTTCATGTTCATCGTATTGTGATTATTGGTTTATGATTGACGAATATTGATTGTTGGTTCATGACAGACGATTTTGATTGATGCATATACGATTCATGGTAAGCATGCACACATTGTACATAATCCCTCGGTTGAGGAGTTGGCTATATCCAAGTGTATAGATGTATACACAATCTGATGGATGAAGAGTTCTTGATCCCGAGTGTATAGACATATATATCTCGATGTTTTTGAGATACAGCCTTGTTCATTGTGATGACAGGCGGGTATCGTTGCATAGGTGACCTGAGTTCACGCATAGGATAGGAATGTTGGCTTATTTATGCATTCGGCACTTGCATTGTTACGTACTTCATTTGTGCATTCATATTACACATTTACTTATCTTGTGTAATCTTGTTGTTGGACGTTATTGTGTTACTTAGAGGCTCGCTGTAAGTCATGCCTAGCCTCTACTCGTATATTGTGATTATTGAGGCTGGTTCTTTATGGACCATTACCACGAACTCACCAACCTTGTGTTGACTATGCTTAGTACACTTTTCAGGAAATCAGGTTCTCCCCGGACGTGGAGTTTAGTTGCTTGCTTGCTGTTAACCCGGGCCTTAGACTTTATGAATCAAGGATTCATTGACCTTCTCTTTTGCATTATGCTTAGGATCGATTTGCCATCTTCGGGATGTTCTTTTGTAAACTTTGATGGCTATTTGCTCCTTATGTATTTTGGTACTTGTTTCGTATTGTAATGGATTCACTGAATCCTTAATTGCATTTAGTTCTTGTTCCATTGTAATTCCACCTTGCGCTATATGATTTCCGTGATATTTCGAGCCTCGGCTTGGGGTGTTACAGAATGGTGGCCCATGCGTGGTCGTAGAGAATTAGGCGGCTTGACCTAGACTACGGCTTAAGTTAAAACTCTTCATATAGCATGCATGGTTAGGAAATTCGTGTGCAATGTGAATTATGTGAATCCCCGTGTGAGTTCGTAGTTAAGACCACTTGTGTGATAGCTCGAATTCAGTGTGATGAATGTAAATTGTGGTTAATATGGTTTGTCATTGCTATTTGTTGGAACTAATTTGACGATTTAGGGCAAAATGAAGTGATGCCATTAACTTAGTATAATATTGTGGCAACCCTAAAAGAACCCGATCAACTCTTTTATGGTTACCCGACATTATAGCAAGTTCATGACATCGTGGATTGCGCACGTGTGGCTTAAAGTATAATAAGGAACCGATATGCTTAATGGAAGTTGATTCGGTGGAGGGTTAGCCATTGGTACACCCTGTATACATACCCGGTCAATAACTAGAGAGCATATCGAATTCGGATTATACTTTGAACCATTCGTGTTAGTTAATTGATCGCATAATGTGTTGAGCATAATTACTTGAATAATTAAGGAACGATTGTAATGAAATTGACATGATGATATGTTAAGTAACAATCTCATAGGATTCTAGCACTCTTGCCTTAGCTTAATGATATGAAATGAGTATGTGGTATCGGTATGAGAGCATTGACTACTTGTGTGGCTAACATGTGAGCATTTGAGACTAACTCTCGGGTCAACGTGTCACTTGTTTTATAGAAATGGTGAGACCAAGGAGAGCCGGAACGAACTATAGGGCTGAAGAGGAAGAACCTCAACAGGAAGCCCAACCGGAGGTACAAGAAGGTAGAGGTAGGGGCTGTGGTAGAGGTCGTGGTAGAGGCCAAGGAAGGGGTCGTGGTGAAGTTCCTGAGCCAAACATGGCTGAGGTGATCGCTCAAACGATCGCCAATATCATGCCAACCATTATTGCTCAAGTCACGGCAAATCTTGGGCAAAATAATGGGCCTCAAAACAATGAAGCCCCAGAAAATGTAAATAACGAAAATGCTCAACCTCAGGCCGTGGAAAATGAAGAAGAGGAACCAGTGAGAATTGATAACCGCATGCCCATGTATAATCAATACGGAGGATACCGACAGGGATGTATATTTAAGGACTTCAAAAGCTGTGGGGCACCGGAGTTTAATGGAAGGGGTGGTCCCACTGAGTGTATAAGGTGGTTTGAAGAGATTGAAGCAGTGATCGAAAGAAGTCATTGCACATATGACGACCGGATTTCTTATGCATCCGGCATGTTTAGGCATGACGCCTTGAGTTGGTGGAACCAAGAGATCACTTTGGGGCGGACTTATAACTTGGAATGGGTCGATTTCAAGGAAAAAGTGAAGGCAAAGTTTTGTCCTCCCTATGAACTACAAAACTTGACCATTGAGTTTGCTAATCTCAATATGGAAGGAGCCGATTACAAGAGTTATGTTAGACGATTTCAAGAGTTGTCTACCCTCATTCCTCACTTGGTGGGTTCCGAGTCCCAGGCCATCCAGAAATTTGTATTGGGCTTAAATCCTCAAGTCCGATCTTATGTAAACTCTAACATGCCTACTTCTTTGGCCGATGCGGTTAACCGAGCCGGGAGTGTGACTGAAGACTTGTTGAGGAGCGGTGTCTTGAGCAAATCCTCAACAAACAAGAGGAAAGAAGTGGGAGAGTCGAGTGGGGTGAAGAAAATGGGAAGGTTTGACCCCAAAAATGCTGCTAGGGGTAAGGTGATGGCGGCAGTGGAACCGGCCAGGAAAGCTTATACTGGACCCCATCCTTTCTGTGGGAGATGCAACCAACATCACCCCGCCAATGCCCAATGCAGAGCATGCTTTAATTGTAACCAAGTGGGGCACCTCTCCAGAGATTGTAGGGCTCCAAGAACGGGTCCAATGAATGTGGCTCCTGTTCGGGCCGTCCCTCCTCAAGGTAACCAACGAAGAGGTGAATGTTTTGAATGTGGTAGTCGTGACCACTACCGTAATAATTGTCCTCGATGGGTGGGACAACAAGTGCAAGTAGTCGTCCACCCCAACCAACTACAAATGGTCGGGCCTAACCAAAACCGGGGACAACAAGGCCATCAAGTGCAACCACGCGGCCGAGCCTTTGCGGCCAATGCAAATGAAGCCCGCAACGATCCCAACGTAGTAGCAGGTACCTTTCTCCTTAATGGTCACTATGCAACCGTTCTATTTGATTCCGGGGCCGATTATAGCCTCGCGTCCACTAACTTTGTTCCTTTGATTGATGTGCATCCTTGTGCTCTAAATTATGTGCTTGACATTGAAATGGTAAACGGGTCACTAACTAGACTTAGTCAAATACTTCACGACTGTGTCTTGACTTTAGAAGATGTCGACTTCTTCATTGACCTCATGCCTCTTGACATTGGTAGTTTTGACATTATAGTGGGTATGGATTGGTTAACGGCGGTAAAAGCGACTATTGATTGTGGTGAGAGAGTTGTTAAGATACCTTTGACTAACGGTAGAATTCTTAGGGTTCAAGGCGAAATCTCCAATTCCTCTAATCCTAAAGCCTTAAGTGCTACCATCACAAAGGTAGAATTGAAGACCGTTCCTATTGTTTGTGAATTTCCCGATGATTTTTCGGATGACTTACCGGGATTACCTCCAACTCGTGAACTTGATTTTCGTATTAATCTTATTCCCGAAGCCGCACCCATAGCAAAAGCTCCGTATAGACTAGCCTTAACCGAAATGCAAGAATTACAAACTCAACTCAAGGAGCTCCAAGAGAAGGGTTTCATTCGCCCTAGTCAATCTCCTTGGGGTGCTCCTGTTCTCTTCGTCAAAAAGAAAGATGGATCCTTCAGAATGTGTATTGATTACCGGGAATTAAACAAGCTCACTGTGAAGAACCGATATCCTCTCCCTAGAATCGATGACTTATTTGATCAACTCCAAGGTGCTAAGCACTTCTCAAAAATTGATCTTCGCTCGGGTTATCATCAACTCCGGGTACATGAAGATGATATTCCCAAGACGGCCTTTCGCACAAGGTATGGTCACTTTGAATTCACCGTGATGCCTTTTGGGTTGACTAATGCCCCGGCGGTGTTCATGGACTTGATGAACCGGGTGTGTCAACCATACTTAGACAAGTCTGTCATTGTGTTCATTGATGACATACTTGTATACTCGAAGACGAAGGAGGAGCATGTTGAACACTTGCGTGAAGTGCTTGAACTACTAAGGAAGGAGAAATTGTTTGCTAAGTTCTCCAAGTGTGAGTTTTGGTTGGAAGAGGTCCACTTCCTTGGTCACGTAGTGAGCAAGGATGGTATTCATGTGGACCCAAGCAAGATTGAAGCGGTCAAGAATTGGAGAAGACCCGAAACGCCATCCGAGATCCGCCAATTCCTTGGATTGGCGGGTTACTATAGAAGATTTATTGAAAATTTCTCCCGTATTGCACAACCACTCACTCTCTTGACTCAAAAGGAGAGAAACTTTGAATGGGGCGAAAGACAAGAAAACGTCTTCCAAACTCTTAAAGATATGCTATGTGATGCTCCTATTTTGACACTACCGGATGGAATTGAAGATTTTGTTGTTTATTGTGATGCCTCGGGACAAGGGTTGGGTTGTGTTCTTATGCAAAGGGGTAAAGTCATTGCTTATGCCTCCCGTCAATTGAAGGTGCATGAGAAGAACTACCCGACACATGATTTGGAATTGGGAGCGGTTGTGTTTGCTTTGAAGTGTTGGAGACATTATCTCTACGGCACCAAGTGTGTGATCTATACCGATCACAAAAGTCTTCAACACATCTTTAACCAAAGTGAATTGAATATGAGGCAAAGGCGTTGGCTTGAACTATTTAGTGATTATGACTGTGACATCCGTTATCATCCGGGCAAGGCAAATGTAGTAGCCGATGCCTTGAGTAGGAAGGAGAGAGTAAAGCCGAGATGGGCTAGAGCTATGAGCCTCACGGTGGGACCAAATATTCGTGACCGGATCATTGAAGCCCAAATTCAAGCCACCCTACCGGAAAACTTTGGAGACGAGAACCTAGATGGCATGGAACAACAATTCGACCGAAAGAGTGATAATGGGCTATACATGGTTGAAAGACTTTGGGTTCCTATTTTCGGTGACTTAAGAACACTTATTATGAATGAAGCTCACCAATCGCCTTATTCGGTCCATCCCGGGTCGGATAAGATGTACTTTGACTTGAAAAACTTGTATTGGTGGCCGGGCATGAAGCGTGATGTGGCTAGGTATGTGAGTGAGTGTCTTACTTGCTTACAAGTCAAAGCCGATCACAAGAAGCCACCCGGATTGTTGGTACAACCGGTGATGCCCGAATGGAAGTGGGAACATATTTCAATGGACTTCATTACTCAACTACCGAAGACGAGAAGCGGTCGTGACACGATTTGGGTGATAGTAGATCGGTTAACGAAGTCGGCTCACTTTTTAGCCATTCGTGAAACCGATAAATTTGACACTTTGGCTCGTTTGTACATCAAGGAAGTAATATCTAAACATGGAGTGCCGATTTCTATCATCTCTGATAGAGATGCCCGTTTCAAATCGAACTTTTGGGAAGCCTTTCAAAAAGCCATGGGTACTCGACTCGACATGAGCACGACATTTCACCCACAAACGGATGGGCAAACCGAGAGAACCATTCAAACACTTGAAGACATGTTGAGGGCTTGTGCAATTGATTTTGTGGAAGTTGGGAAGACCATTTGCCGCTAGTTGAGTTCTCATACAACAATAGTTATCATGCTACCATTCAAATGGCGCCCTTTAGAGCATTGTGTGGTAGGATATGTCGTTCTCCTCTAGCTTGGGCGGAAATTGGAGAGAGTCAACTTATCGGGCCAGAAATTGTGGTTGAAACGACGAAGGTAATATCTCAAATTAAGGAGAAGTTGCAATTGGCCCGTGAACGTCAAAAGAAGTATGCTGATGTGAGGTGGAGACCGTTGGAGTTTGAAATTGGTGATTATGTACTTTTGAAGGTGTCACCTTGGAAAGGTGTTGTGCGTTTTGTGAAGCGGGGAAAACTTGCGCCAAGGTATATTGGTCCTTTCAAGATTCTTGAACGGGTTGGAAAGGTTGCCTACCGATTAGAATTACCACAAGAGCTTAGCGGCGTGCATGATGTGTTTCATATTTGTAACCTACGCAAGTGTTTGGCGGATCCTACACATCATGTGCCCATGGACGAGATTAGGGTGGATTCGAGCCTAAATTTTGTTGAAGAGCCGATAGAGATCATGGATCGTCAAGACAAGAAACTCAAGAATAAACGCTACACGATTGTTAAGGTTAGATGGAATGCTAGACGTGGAGCCGAGTTCACTTGGGAGCGAGAGGATCATATGAAGTCTAAGTATCCGCATTTATTTAGTAGTTAGTGTTTTGTTGAAGAGCCGATAGAGATCATGGATCGTCAAGACAAGAAACTCAAGAATAAACGCTACACGATTGTTAAGGTTAGATGGAATGCTAGACGTGGAGCCGAGTTCACTTGGGAGCGAGAGGATCATATGAAGTCTAAGTATCCGCATTTATTTAGTAGTTAGTGTTTTGTTGAATTTCGGGACGAAATTCTTTCAACGGGGGAATAATGTAACATCCGTAAATTTTGACCCATTGACTTTATGTGTAATATGACTAACAATATAAGTTAATGAAGTATTTGAGTCGTTTTATAAATTAAATGACTATGTGTTATATTCGGGTCGATAATATGTTTTGATCGGTGTTTAAATGTGTAACGATTGTAAATTGGCTAGAAAAGAGAAACGGGTCGGCCCGTGGGTAGTCCATGACCCACCAGCCACCAATGACCCATTTCCCTCCTTATCTCTTTCTCCCTCTTTCATTTCTTATCTTTCTCTCTTCCTCTCTTTCTCTCAAGTAAAAGGCAAGACCAAAACCCATTTCAATTCTTCACCTCTCTAACATCGATTGGTGTTTTGAAACTGATATAACACTAGAATCATCGCCATCTATACCACATTATCGCCTATACGAAGAATCAAAGGTTGAAGTTCTTGCATTTTAACCCATTTGACCTAATTTCGGGTTTGGGCTTAAGAAGGAAGTTTTGGTAAGTCTAAATCATCCCATTTACTTCTATCTATGTTAATTTACTCGTTTCTAGTCACCTCGTACATTTACAAGTTCTAAATCGCCTTAAAAATGAGTTTTGGGTCGAATTAGGGTTTGGCTAGGTTTTGATCGATTTGGAGAAGTTGGTGATGTTATGGATGAAAATACGGGTTTGGGCAAGTGTATTTAGGTGTTAGAATGTCAAATGTATCATCAAAACGAGTCTTGTAACCTTAGATGTCGATTTAGGGTTTTGGTTCAAGAGAAAAATAGTTTTGGGTTCTTGTTTCTGCCCTTGCTGCTGCTGGTCGTGTTGCTGCCCAGTATGGGGCGTAACCTACGGCCCTGTGGGGCGTAGGTTACGCTAGTTATAGTTTTTTGGGGCGTAAGTTACGGCCCTTCGGGGCGTAGCTTACGCTGAAGTTTTACCTTACGCCAAAAACCCACTGTTTACGCCACTCAAGACGCCAAAGAATTGCACTTTAGAGAGCACCGTACCTTACGCCCCCTTTACCCAAAATTTTTATAAGGGGCGTAACCTACGCCAGTGTGGGGCGTAGGTTACGCCAGTTGTAATTTCCAGAACTTCTTGTTTGACCTAAATTGACTTTCTGGACCTTTTTACGCGTCGAGCATTGATCTAATTCACTTCTTATCTTATGTAACATTGAATAAGAGTCTTAAAAGTCATTTAACGTCGAGATGCACTTTGGAACCCTAATTAGGGTTTTGTCGAGAATTGTTAAGTTACGTATATGTGTTTATGTATGTTGATGTGAATGTATATGATCGATATTTAGGTGTTGGACGTGAAGTGAACATTGTACGACAATAACTCGACTTTACATCAACTTAACTTTTCATAACCAATCGAGGTGAGTTTCGTATCTCCCTACTCGCTTGAGATTCGGGCTGAAAAGTGTAAACTTGCGTGTTACTTACGTTGTTGATTGTTTGATTGATTTGGTTTAAATGTTGGCTTGATGAGACGGTTATCACGTTTGATTGACTTGGGTTACGTTTGTTAAGTATTTCATTAATATTAGGATAGACGTACATACATGGAAGTCGGTTATGCTTTTATTGGGTTTTAGATGTGGTGGGAAGGCTGCGGGTGACCCTATATATAAGCATCTGGGACTTGAAGAAAGTAGAATCCTCTTAAGTGTATGTACGTATAGAGTTGGTGTTAATATTGATTGTTGGCTCATGTTTGTCGAATATCGATGGTTGGTTCATGTTCATCGTATTGTGATTATTGGTTTATGATTGACGAATATTGATTGTTGGTTCATGACAGACGATTTTGATTGATGCATATTCGATTGATGGTAAGCATGCACACATTGTACATAATCCCTCGGTTGAGGAGTTGGCTATATCCAAGTGTATAGATGTATACACAATCTGATGGATGAAGAGTTCTTGATCCCGAGTGTATAGACATATATATCTCGATGTTTTTGAGATACAACCTTGTTCATTGTGATGACAGGCGGGTATCGTTGCATAGGTGACCTGAGTTCACGCATAGGATAGGAATGTTGGCTTATTTATGCATTCGGCACTTGCATTGTTACGTACTTCATTTGTGCATTCATATTACACATTTACTTGTCTTGTGTAATCTTGTTGTTGGACGTTATTGTGTTACTTAGAGGCTCGCTGTAAGTCATGCCTAGCCTCTACTCGTATATTGTGATTATTGAGGCTGGTTCTTTATGGACCATTACCACGAACTCACCAACCTTGTGTTGACTATGCTTAGTACACTTTTCAGGAAATCAGGTTCTCCCCGGACGTGGAGTTTAGTTGCTTGCTTGCTGTTAACCCGGGCCTTGGACTTTATGAATCAAGGATTCATTGACCTTCTCTTTTGCATTATGCTTAGGATCGATTTGCCATCTTCGGGATGTTCTTTTGTAAACTTTGATGGCTATTTGCTCCTTATGTATTTTGGTACTTGTTTCGTATTGTAATGGATTCACTGAATCCTTAATTGCATTTAGTTCTTGTTCTATTGTAATTCCACCTTGCGCTATATGATTTCCGTGATATTTCGAGCCTCGGCTTGGGGTGTTACAAATACTTTGTGTAATTAATAAACTTTTTAAAATTATTTATTCTAAACAATACTTTGTGTAATTAAAACAACAACAACAACAACAACAACAACAACAACAACAATAATAATAATAAGGGTTAATTACATAAATGGTACCTGGACTATGCACCATATTACTGATTACCTACCTATAGTTTAAAATTTACGGTAGTCATACCTCAACTTAACGGCCAAACTGACGCCCGTCACGTTTAGGTATGATCCGAGTGCATAAATGACAAGTTGGGGTATGACTAGCGTAAATTTTAAACTATAGGTAGGTAATCAGTAATATGGTGCATAGTCCAGGTACCATGTAATTAACCCTATATACAACCTAGAAAAAACTCTCACATATTCTCAACCAAAAAAAATACATACGGCAAAAAAAAAACCTTCGATCGACTGCCAAAAGGGTTTTTTAATTTATATACTTTGTTCATATTTAATTATTATTATTATTATTTAACATTGAATTCTTATGTTATTGTTATTATTATCTCTTTTAATTTAGTTTGTTGTCCATTATAGGTTCATTATGGATTCTTCTTCAACAACAAAAAATAAGACCACATTAGTTCAAGCCAACACATGTTAACCATCATCTACGACTCCGTGTTGTGCATGTATGAACTGTTTCGGAGTGGAACAACCAGAAGAAAATCAAAACGTTCGAGATGGTCTTTGTTGATGAATTGGTATGTATTTTTCAAATTATATACTATACACTTTTTGTTTCTCTTTTTGTTTCTCTTTTTGTTGAGCTTAACTCTAAATTGTTTAGTATAAAATTGTTGTTTGTGTTTGTAGTAAGTTTAGATATAAAAAAATTGCAAATTTTTTATTTAACTAAAGTTGAAAAAAAGGGTAAACTGGAATCAATATTTATATGGAGTTAATTTTCATATGTTTATTCTTTAGCTTTCGTATTGATTAAGTTGTGATATTGGTCATATTGATTGTTGCTCGAATCATACTGTTAATGTGTAAATTTTAAACGCATTACTTCTTTAACTTTTTACCTTATTTTAATCGTTTTATGTTTTATTTTTAGTTATTTTAATTTTATTCGGTATCTACATAATATACTTGAATTTCAATATTTTAGCTTTGATTGATATATTTTGAGATTACCCGTCCATCGGACGGGCCTGTACACTAGTAAAGAATATAAATGAAAGTTTATCATGATCCAATTGAGAAAAATATATGGACTTTTTATGAAAAAAAAAAAAAACAAAACATAACGATAGTATTGAGGTTTAAGGTTTAAACTATGCGAAATGTTTTAGATATATACTATTATACTTTACCAGACTTTCATTTATTTGGGTGCAAACATATGAATCTAATTACTCAAAATGTTTTAGATATATATACTTTACCGACTTTCATTTATTTGGTTGCAAACAAAATCAAATTTAAAGGACAAGAAAACAATTCATAATAAATATTCAATACAATTATGTATTAAAGCAACTTCCGTAATTAAACTCTTAAAAATACGCTATTAATTAGGATCCTTTTCACATTGTATAGTTGTACAATTGTTATTATTGATAAGAAAGTTAAATATATTAGTACAAAAAGTGTAATATAATTAAGAGGGTGTTTGATGATTATTAGATTATTGTGATTTAGTACGCAAATAATCTTTTAATAGTGTTTGGCAAAGGAAAGTTAAAAACCAACTATTTGCGTTTTAATGGCTGGTAAACGTGGTTTTGAAGAAGTAGCACCACACATGCTGCAACAAAACGCCTTAACACTATTTGTTTAGATTTACAAATATACCCCAATCAATTCTTTAATACTCCGTAGTAATTTAAACACAATCAAGAACAATCCTTATGTCTAATTGAATTAAGAGAAAAAAGACTATATAATTACCAAAAAGTTACATTGTAAATCGTGAGTGTATTGTCAATTATTTTCGGTCAATTTGATGGCTTACTATTGTTTTTTTTGAACAGCTTTGATATTATATAAATAATGCTCCGGCAAGAAGTCGGAGCATAATACAAAACATTACAATTACAATATAAAAGAAGGACTCATTGCCCATATGGGCCATGACATATTAGATTTCCTATCGCGACTAGAAATCCAAAAATAAGAATGAGTTACAATAGATTGAAATACCTCGTTGGCTGAAGTGTTACTTGCCCGGTAAACAACCTCGTTCCTATGCTTCCAAAGTGACCACCACCACACATAACAAGATGCTTCCAGTACACGTTTAAATTTTGACGGGAACAGGGAATCGTTGATCCATTCTAACATCACCTTTGGGGTGTTAGTAGGGAAGTCAATGGCGAACCATTTACAGAAATGTTGCGCAAGTTCGTTAAAGAAGGCGCAAGAGGAGAAGAGATGTGCAATTGATTCGACATTGTGCCGACAAAGAGGACAGGATAGATCGGTGATTTCCAACCCCCTCCGACTTAAATTTAACCGAGATGGAAGGCGATCTCGTAAAAGTCTCCACATGAAAATATTAACCTTTTTAGGAACTAATGAATTCCAACGTGTCTTGATCGGCTCACAAGGAAGAAGAGCACGTTCAAGGCGCAGTCGGAAGTTACGAACCGAAAATTCTACCTCGCCTGGAACATTCCATACCCAAGAATCTTCACTTTCAGACAACTGTACGCTCTGAAGTAATGAAGTTAAGATAACATGCTGTGAAGCCTCGATCCCGTCACGGATAGGCCTGCGCCATGACCACATCCAATCTCCACTATTCCACTTATCACCTACTTTAGTTTGCTTATCAACTTCCAAGGCATATAATCGTGGTAATCTCTGGCATAAAGTTTGATTTCCTACCCATATGTCATTCCAAAATGAGGTTGAGGTTCCATTACCCAGTCGTTTAGAGATAGTATTAACAGGAACAGAAGATAACAAATGGACCTCTTTGAAAGCTGCACATATTCTATCCCATATACCACGGTTTTTAGGGGTGAAATC
This sequence comes from Erigeron breviscapus, assembly GCA_034093135.1. Classification (NCBI taxonomy): domain Eukaryota; kingdom Viridiplantae; phylum Streptophyta; class Magnoliopsida; order Asterales; family Asteraceae; genus Erigeron; species Erigeron breviscapus. The sequence continues at coordinate 2,737,098 of CM067174.1, forward strand.
CATGAGGCATTGCTGACCATGTATGGTTTTGATAACACGTATCCAAAGGGCTTCTTTAGAAGACATAGCTCGCCACCTCCATTTGTACAACAGTGCGAGGTTTAAGGCATACAAGCTTCCTATACCCAAGCCGCCAACCTCTTTAGAAGCTAGTGTAGAGGACCATTTAATCCATGCAACCTTATTGCAATCATTGGTGCTTCCCCAAAGAAAGTTAGATCTCAACGACTCGAGTGTCGCATTGACCTTTTTAGGCAGTTTAAAGAGTGAAAAATAGTAAGTCCCGAGAGAACCCAACAGGGAAGAAATAAGAGTGGACCTGCCACCAATAGAAAAGAGCTTTGAGTTCCAAACCGACATGCGTTTTCTGAACTTTTGCTCAATAATAGACCAATCCTGAACCCTCCTCATAGAGGGACCTATTAGTACACCAAGGTAGGAAAAAGGAAGTGATCCGGGTTTGCATCCCATTGTCTCCGCGTAAAGCTCAACTTCTGATCTTGGCACTCCTATACCAAAAATGGACGATTTATGAATGTTAATTTTAAGACCCGATATCAAGTAGAAGAACTTGAAAGCCAAATGAATTGTTTCAAGATTATTGGCAGACCATTCGCCCAAGAGAATCAAGTCATCTGCATATAATAAATGAGAAATAGAAAGATTATTACTCTTAACTCCACGATATCTACCAATTCGCACCAAGTTATCAAACGCCACATGAAGACCCTCCATTGCTATAATAAATAGGAAAGGTGCCATAGGGTCTCCCTGGCGTAAACCCCTATAAACAGAGAATTCTTTTGTGGGGCTGCCGTTGATAAGGATAGATGCCCTTGCCGACGACAAACAAGCGGTGATCCATGAAACCCATGTGTCACTGAAACCCATTTCCTTCATGATGGTGAACAAGTAATCCCACACAATAGAGTGATAAGCTTTCTCGAAATCGACCTTGAACAAGAGGAGATTAATTTTTTTTCGCGAAAACCAACTAATCACCTCACTCAGGATAAGTGGGCCATCAAGAATTTGGCGATCTTTAATAAAAGCAGATTGTTCTGGGCTAATAATAGAGTTGATCACCTTGGCTAGACGGTTGGCTAAAATCTTAGCTATAATCTTATACTGGATGCCAATAAGGCTGATCGGTCTGTAATCAGCAACAATAATAGGATGATCAATCTTAGGAAGTAAGGTAATGAAAGCAGAGTTGCACCCGTTTGGAATTTTAGAGGTGTTGAAAAATTTCAAAACAAATGCAAAAATATCTTCACGAAACAAGTCCCAGTGACGTTTAATGAAGCCAAATGTGAAACCGTCCGGGCCTGGTGACTTATCACTGCCACAGCTCCAAACAACATGTTTTAACTCTTCCATAGTCACCCCCGCATCTAATAAATCACGATCAATTGCATTCAATTTTTTGAAATTACCCGAAATGATGTTGAACTTAGGGGTCTCAACCTTACTGAATTTTTTTTCAAAATAACTTAAAAAAACAGCTTTCACCTCGTTGGGATCCTCCAGCCAGTGTCCCTCGTGTTTAACACCCTTAACAGCATTCGTTCTTCTCCTCCAATTAACAAGATTGTGAAAATATTTGGAATTCTCATCCCCCTCTATTGCCCATTTTAATTTAGCCTTTTGCAAACTATCACGATTCACTCGAAGATCTAACTCTTTCAACTTTAGCTTGGCAGAATTGCGTTGTTGAATTAACCCCTCATTACCGTGATCCGAAACAATCTGATTTTCAAGATTAGCTATCTGTTTAACATATTGATCTCGGTTGAATAAGGAAGAGTTGTTTTTTCTCCAATTACGAATGTCATTCTTCACGGCTTTAAGCTTGTTTTTAAATCGAATAGCAGCAAAAGTTCCTTCATCACTTGGTTGTGTCGACCAAGCTTTTTTAATCATTACTGGGAAGCCTTCAACATCCAGCCAAGAATTGAAAAACTTAAACGGAGTTGGACCAAAATCACGCACCACCTGTGAACAAACAATCGGTCTGTGATCTGAAATTACTTCGTCACTGACTGTAACAACCATGTTAGGATACTGATCATAAAAACCCCGTGAGAACAAGATCCTATCAATTCTACTACCTTTTAAACCATTAGGAGCAATACGAGTGAAATGATTACCACCCATTGGGAGCTCACTAAGATTGCCATTAATAATAAAGTCATTAAAATGTGTGGCGTTCAACTGATCAAAATTGGAACCAAAACGGTCCCCTTCAACACGCACCGAATTAAAGTCGCCAAAAATACAATATTCACCTGGATTGCTGTTCATAAAATGAAGAATGAACGACCACAGTTCTACCTTTTCCCTTTCCAGTTGAGGGGCATAGATGTTGAGCATGAAACAATGAAAGTTTGTTGCGACCCACTTTCCCTCTACAATGATAACATTTTTTTCGCACGTAACATGATGTTGAACAAAACTTTCCGGGTCCCATATGGAGATAATCCCACCAGAGTGGCCAATAGACAAAGACTCGGCAAACTGAAACCTGCTATTACCCCAAATACTCCTGATACGCCCAAGATTAGAAGAGGACATAAAAGATTCTTGGATACCCAAAAAGTTAATCTTGTGTTTAGAAAGTAAACCACGAATACTTCGGCGCTTCCTGGTGTTCCCGGTCCCGCATACATTCAGAGTCATGAGATTCATTTAGAATGGATCTCACGCATCCTTGCATCAATGCATTTTTGAGCTTCTGAAGATTGAACCACTTTATAACCCATTAATTCACCCATATCCAATACGGGTCTGGACTCCCCGTGATGTGAACTTGGCGCACCACGGTCAACTAAATTAGATAACTTAACAATAGACTCCTCTATAAGAGGATCGACCCTATCCGCTTTAAAAGAACCTAGTTGTTTGGCGACCTCTTCCCAACCTGGTGCAATCTCTGGACCAGAACTAGCCGGAGATGACTCGCTGGTCTTAGTCTCGAGAATTGGGCTATGTTGGGGATGTACATCACCATCTGTACCCATTTCCTTTTCTTTGTTATCAGTCACGGTCTTGTTTAACACCTCATCAGTGTTAAACATATCATCACGAATTGCATCTTCAAGATTAATCTTACCGTCACTACCCGACACTTGGCCAAATCCACCATTACCTATATCCGGTTCAACCTGGCCAACAAATGAAGAGTTATCTGAAGCAAAAGATACATCGTCCCCCACCCTTGAACCATCCACTTCTGAATCATCTGAATCAGAATCAGAGCTTGGGGATAGAATTACAGGAGCCCAGTGCATCACTTCTTTAACAAAGACTTGAAAGTCCCTATCATCAATAGTAATGTCAATATATTCCGCAACTGGAGGAATGTCCTTGACAAGAACACTCACCCTACCCACACAAGCTGGAACATCCTTATCTTCGCCGCAAGACATGCCTGTTCCCCACTGGTTGGCAATCTTCATAAAGTTATCGGGTATACAATAAACCAATGGTAATCCCGATATCTCAAACCACACCAACCTATCCTCTGGAACAAAGTGGTTATCCATCGGTTTAAATTCAGAAAACCGATTATCAATAGCCGAGCAATTCATAAAGTTCTGTTTTGTATCGGTAGAATGAAACTTGAATTTGATCCACTTACCACCAATATATTGCACTGACAAATCACCAAACCCCTCCATAAAGCATAACTGACGTACAAAAGGAATAACATTTACATCCTTGACCTTTCCAAGAATTTCAAGATGAGCAACATCAGATTGTTGAGAAATAGGTTGCAAGATCAGTTTCTTATGTTCTACTGGACGTGAAGCATATTTCGTACCCTCAGTGAGGGCGTCTTTGTAAGACTTCAAGTTGTTCTGAGATAGCTTATCATTGATGTCAACCATACCAGCATTATGAATTGCCCTGGCCCTACCACTGTTATTTTTCTTAAACTGAGAATCTCTTTTTTCTCTAGACATTCCATTTGACTTACTAATATCCGCAAATAAATGATGTTTGCCAATCCAAATTGTACGGAGGTTATCAATTAGGTTATCCACATTAGAGACTCTCACAAACCGAACAAAACCAAAACTTTTGCCAGATTTTGTTAGACGTTTGGAAATATAAACATCAACTACAACTCCCCAATTGTCACACAATTTCCATATATCAGACGTAGTTGAATGTTTTGGGAAATTCATAATAAAGATTGAAGTGGAAATTTTTTTAACACTTAGTTTAGAGCACTCACAGTGCTAGACACTCATTCTCCAAGGACTAGTCCCTGTCAGCACCACATCAGCCCAAGCCCTAACCCCCCAAAACACCCACAATGCCAGAACTAGTCTAGGACCCACTATTTATTTAAGTTTACCTTTTCAACCCAATATTCTACCATCTATTTAATTATACACTTTTAACCCTCTAACTTATACAACTTCAATTTTTTAATAAAACCACACTTAAAAATTTCATTAATAAATAACATACAATACAATAAAATAAAACATTACTACATAATACGAACACATTAATAAAAACATAAACACACTTAACACTAACACATGGTCTATAAAACCCATACATAAGACTAACACTCGGAGTAGTCCGAGTCCACAGTACTGTCGCCGTCATTGCGATGAATGTACCGATATGGTTCAGGAGACCCGACACGGTCGCCGGGTTGCGGAGATGCGTACTCCTCCCTAGGGTCAGTCAGATAATCATCAGGACGACCACCACCGATAGCGCCTTGCCAGTATAATGCGTGGTCTAGAGTGGCGTTTAACGTGTTAGTAGCAGCGGTAAGCTGGAAAACAGTTTGTGTGAGCCAGTCGATGTGCTGCCGAAGATAAATAATGTACTCAACTTCGACGGCGTTACGACCATGTTCTGCAGCTTCAAGTCGTTCAATTTCGGCTGTGAGTGCCGCTTTGTTGGAAGTCAAGTTGTCAATGACATTGTTAACTGCAGATCTGTTTGTATCATCTTGAAGCATGTGATCCTGCATCCCCATTTTTGCAGCGTGAACGGTCATGTTTGGTATGTTATTTGCCATGTTTCTTTTGCGAATGTGTGTTTTTTGTGTAGAAGAGTGTGTGTTTTTTAATAGATAAATGGTTTCTATGGTAAATGGTTTATGTAAAATTTGTATAAATATCAAATATGGCCGTTAGGGACCATTAGTGTAAAATTTTTGAAATTTTGAAAGTGGTCCGTTACATTGAAACAAGAAAAAAAAATAGTGTAAATCACTCGTTTGTGGAGAGACGGGTGCACGAGAACGAGCCGGAGGACGAGTCACACCTAACTGTGTGCACTCGTCCCCCATAACCGAACGAGTCGAGAACGAGCAGGGACGAGTCCCTTGTGACTACTCTTACGGCTACTTATTGTAGTTTTTGTGGTTTTGGAACTTGTACTATTAGCTTAATAAAATATAAAATATAATACTCCCTCCGTCCCATTTTAAGTGTTCTAGTTTGACTTTCAAAGTCTTTTTCTTTTAACTTTGACCGTAAATATCTTTGTATGTATTTTATAATTGTTGATGAAACTTATATCATTGAAAAGTACATCAAAAACTCAATTCATTCATATATTTTATATCAAGTGTTGTATAACACAACAAAAGATAATTACGGTCAAAGTTCAAAGAAAAAGACTTTGAAAGTCAAAGTAGGACACTTAAAATGGGACGGAGGGAGTAATAATTTATGCAATTATACATGAACCTCACTCATACATGTTAAATTAATTAAATTAGTTGTCGGTAAAAAAACATTACGTAATAAGTCAAGAATATATATAACATATTGTTATATGTTAAGATGTGATTCAATGGCGAAAAAATGTACATTTAAGTAATTTCACCTCTAAGTTATTAAATAATTGAACTTTCCAAACACTAAATACATGGATTATTTTATTATCGTGATATCAAAAAGCAGAATCAAATCCAAACACTATTTTTTTATGTCGCGTTGCAGCTGATTTTCTGATTATGATTATACATAACGCATAATTTATTTTACAAACACAACCCCAAACACCCCTTAAATTACACAGCTGCAAAAAGATAATGAATTTTGTTATATTTATACACTTGTAAAGTTATTCCAGGCTCTTTGTAAGTTTTAGTTAGGATAAATAAGAACTCCACATTAGTAGTAGGACTGTAAATAAGTTGTATATTTGAGATTCCTTTGAAAGAGATTCATACATATTTAACAGAATATTAGATAAGTTAATATGTTTGTACAAAGAAGGGTTGTTTTAGAACTCGAAAAATAATAAATAAATGATTTAAAAGAAGGGTTGTTTTAGAACTCGAAAAATTATACATGAATCATAAATACATGTAATGAAAATAAAAGCTTGAAAATTAGTTTATTCGACATCAAAAAATTTATATTAGTAGAAAAGACCAGGAAAAAGAATATCTACACTTAACATATATTACGAAAAAAATATGAAAAAATGTAACATCCCAAAACTTAATCGTTCATGTTGACTAACGTCGTTAGGTCAAATTCTAAGTCCGTGATATGTTTACGTGGAAATACGTGTTTATATGTTTATGCGCCCTATGTGTAAGATTTAATTATCTTTAATGAGTGACAATAAAGTAGACTTAATGATGTGTAAAAGGTCTATGTAGTGTGCGAAAGTGCTTCCATGTGTTATGTATATCCCCATTAGGTGTTTAAAGGTGTAATGAAGTTAATATGAAGTCCAGGGACTAAATCTGACAAAACTGAAAGTTGAAAAACGGGATTAGGGTTACAATTAGCCTAATCTCTAATTAATTGCAGCCTAATTACATTTTCTAAACACACATACAGTTCGTTCAATTCCCTAATCGATTTCTTAAGGAATCTCCAAGTTTTTGGTCAATCAATTGGGTGTTTTTGTATTGAATCGAATTGGCTATCGTTTGCTACAGGTAATCAATGATTCGTTGGCTATATTTCAGATCAAAAGATGTTTCTATTTGAATCAAAAATGATTTTAAAAGAAGTTTTGAAAGAATTAGGATTTATTATGTGTTTTGGTCAATTGATGTTCATAATGGTGTTAAACGAGTTTATAATCGATCTTTATGATCAAGAGATGTTCAATTATGTCAAAAAACATGTTTTGGGAACAGCCTAAGTCGATCGATTTCTGGAAAAAATGAAGAACATAGTCGTTTCCGAATTCTGGACGAAAATAAGGTTTAAATTCGTTCCTGAAGCTTAAATTCGTTTTCTGGAAATCTAAGTTCGTTTGACAAAACGAAGTTTAACTTCGTTCAAGCTATTTTCGTAAAAGAAGACTAATTTCGTTTGTTAAATCCGTTGGCTAAAGTCGTTTTGGAAAACAAAGATTAAGTTCGTTTGAGATGTCTAAATTCGTTGTGGATGATTAAATTCGTTTGGCAAACGAATTTAAAGTTCGTTTTGATCAGAAAGCAGTTAAGTTCGTTTTATGGAATTAAGTTCGTAAGAACAAATCTAGGTTCGTTTTCAAGTCCATTTAAGGTCCCAAATGACTTATACTTCATATGTTAATGAACGATAGGTGTCGGGGAATTACTATTAAGCACTACTAGCTGTTGTTTACGCGCATACACTACTACGAGGTAAGATACACTACTTTTGTCACGCTGAGGGTGCAACATAAATGGTTTCATAAACTAAACCTCCATAACGGTAATGTATAACCTATAATGTGGTTGGGTTGATATGGGAGGTACTCGGGGAATAATGATGACGATGCCTATGCCTAAAATGTCTCCCCGTAGTTATGTTTATGATATGATATGATATGATGAACGGTGGTCAATGATTTGTTTATGATATGTTATGTTATGATGAACGGTGGTTAATGATATGTTGTAATGTTGTTATGTGCATGTATATGTGGCTTGTTCATCTAGAACACTAGACCTTTTTAGGTTGCCATGACACGTGCACGGTTTAAGGGCCCTAACGTGAAAAGATGATAGTATGGATTAGTTTAGGTTAAAGGTGGAAATCTAAACTAAATACGATAAATGCTCGAGCTAATTAGATGTTAAGTGTTATGCATAACCTGTGCCTTACGGTGGTAATAGGTACATCGTGCCTTACGGTGGTAATAGGTACGTATAAATGGGGCCTGACGGTGGTAATAGGTACGTCATGCCTTACGGTGGTTATAGGTATGTTAAAATGGTTGCTCGGGTGGTTCCTTGCAACAAGTCATATGATTAGTTTTAGAACTCGAAAAATAATAAATAAATGATTTACAAAGAAGGGTTGTTTTAGAACTCGAAAAATAATAAATAAATGATTTAAAAGAAGGGTTGTTTTAGAACTCGAAAAATAATAAATAAATGATTTAAAAGAAGGGTTGTTTTAGAACTCGAAAAATAATAAATAAATGATTTAAAAGAAGGGTTGTTTTAGAACTCGAAAAATAATAAATAAATGATTTAAAAGAAGGGTTGTTTTAGAACTCGAAAAATTATAAATAAATGACATTTAAAAGAAGGGTTGTTTTAGAACTCGAAAAATAATAAATAAATGATTTAAAAGAAGGGTTGTTTTAGAACTCGAAAAATAATAAATAAATGATTTAAAAGAAGGGTTGTTTTAGAACTCGAAAAATAATAAATAAATGATTTAAAAGAAGGGTTGTTTTAGAACTCGAAAAATAATAAATAAATGATTTAAAAGAAGGGTTGTTTTAGAACTCGAAAAATAATAAATAAATGATTTAAAAGAAGGGTTGTTTTAGAACTCGAAAAATATAAATCATAAAAGGGCAAAATGTTAAAAACCTATAAGAAATTTTTTAAAATCCATGAAAAATTATAAAATACATAACAAAATTTAAATTTTGAAGGGGGCATTAGCCCCCCTTGCCCCCCTTTGGGCACGCCCCTGATTATAATCTCAGTCACTTATTTTCAAATTAAATTAGTCTAATATCTGTGTTATGTGACATAAATATTATTTATCAACGATATCCACAATTTTTATGGTGATTGTCGCAAGTGGTTTAAGTGGAAAAAATACTGCTATTTGTTACATTCAATTTTTCTTTGAATCTTTTTCAATATGGTAAAATCTAAAAATAGGAAGTTTCTATGTGTTAACATATAATAGTTGATAATACTTTATGTGAATTTTTAATAATAAAAAAACCATTATTTTTATATGATATGTTTGTATTTTCACAATACGAATACAAAATATAAGCGAAAATAAACTGGATGAGTCAATTTTTGAAATGAAAAATTTAACCAAATGTATAATGCATCTACTTAAAATTTATGCTACATGAATATACTTTTGCATCTTGAAAAATCAAGTATTTTAACAAGTTTGCTATAAGTTTTTATAAAAGAGTATAGATGAATCATTAAGCAGAGTCACGACCACCACCATTTACTGGTGACAAAAAGTATTTGATCCTAATGCATTGCGTGGATAGATATAACAAATCTATAAGCATATACTCTTAATAAGTAAAGTAAGCATGTAACATCAATTACAGTCTTTTACGGGTTATGAGTCTCAATACTATTTAAAACGGTGTATATATGTTGATATGTAGACAATATTACCCCTATCTAAGGTAGCTAGATATAGGCTACTTAGGTAAAAGTATTAACCACTTGATCCAACCTTGCTTGTTAAACATATACTCGTAATCTAATACAGAGTACTTTTTTACACTATAAATACTTGAACTAAATGACCACTGGCACACAAATCTACAAGCATAAAGACAATTAGTTATATTGCTTTCAAAAAATGGTAAGATAACCTTCCAACGTTATGGTATCAACTCAACTGCATGCAATCCATGCCAGCTGCTTCACTACACTCACACTAGTTTTTTCTTATGCAGGGTCTTCTGAAGGTAATCTTGTTGAGTTTTTGTTACATTTCATTTGGCCCGAAATATTCAAGTGCAGACACCTTTGATGTAACGGCGTATGGTGCCATTGGAGATGGAGATACCGATGATACTGATGTACGTAAATCCTGTCTACAACTTTGAGTCAAAATGAGTGTTTTTTTTAAAAAAAATATGTACATTCATAATGCAGGCTTTTGTTAGAGCATGGGCGGAGATAACTCAGAAGACCCGACGTTGGTCATACCGTCAGACAGAACATTTTTGTTAAAATGTGAGGATATGTCAAAGGTTTGTATATCGAATAGAGTTATCTATCGTTAGAATAAGTGTTTTAAAACACGTCCAATATTTATTTATTCAAAACCCATAGTATATTTGCATGTCATTTAAAAAGCTTATACTATTATGTATACTTAACTTGTTTATTTATTGGTCAATTACAATCCATCATCTTTCAAACACTTCATAAACTATAAATAGAGGCGGTACCAGGAAAAGATCTCGGAGGGGGCAAAATTAAAATTAATGAAAATATATCTAAAAGGGGGCAAAAAGTTAAAAACCTATAGAAAATTTTAAAATTCCAGAAAAATTATAAAATACATAACAAAATTTAAATTTTGAAGGGGGCATTAGCCCCCCTTGCCCCCCTTTGGGCACGCCCCTGATTATAATCTCAGTCACTTATTTTCAAATTAAATTAGTCTAATATCTGTGTTATGTGACATAAATATTATTTATCAACGATATCCACAATTTTTATGGTGATTGTCGCAAGTGGTTTAAGTGGAAAAAATACTGCTATTTGTTACATTCAATTTTTCTTTGAATCTTTTTCAATATGGTAAAATCTAAAAATAGGAAGTTTCTATGTGTTAACATATAATAGTTGATAATACTTTATGTGAATTTTTAATAATAAAAAAACCATTATTTTTATATGATATGTTTGTATTTTCACAATACGAATACAAAATATAAGCGAAAATAAACTGGATGAGTCAATTTTTGAAATGAAAAATTTAACCAAATGTATAATGCATCTACTTAAAATTTATGCTACATGAATATACTTTTGCATCTTGAAAAATCAAGTATTTTAACAAGTTTGCTATAAGTTTTTATAAAAGAGTATAGATGAATCATTAAGCAGAGTCACGACCACCACCATTTACTGGTGACAAAAAGTATTTGATCCTAATGCATTGCGTGGATAGATATAACAAATCTATAAGCATATACTCTTAATAAGTAAAGTAAGCATGTAACATCAATTACAGTCTTTTACGGGTTATGAGTCTCAATACTATTTAAAACGGTGTATATATGTTGATATGTAGACAATATTACCCCTATCTAAGGTAGCTAGATATAGGCTACTTAGGTAAAAGTATTAACCACTTGATCCAACCTTGCTTGTTAAACATATACTCGTAATCTAATACAGAGTACTTTTTTACACTATAAATACTTGAACTAAATGACCACTGGCACACAAATCTACAAGCATAAAGACAATTAGTTATATTGCTTTCAAAAAATGGTAAGATAACCTTCCAACGTTATGGTATCAACTCAACTGCATGCAATCCATGCCAGCTGCTTCACTACACTCACACTAGTTTTTTCTTATGCAGGGTCTTCTGAAGGTAATCTTGTTGAGTTTTTGTTACATTTCATTTGGCCCGAAATATTCAAGTGCAGACACCTTTGATGTAACGGCGTATGGTGCCATTGGAGATGGAGATACCGATGATACTGATGTACGTAAATCCTGTCTACAACTTTGAGTCAAAATGAGTGTTTTTTTTAAAAAAAATATGTACATTCATAATGCAGGCTTTTGTTAGAGCATGGGCGGAGATAACTCAGAAGACCCGACGTTGGTCATACCGTCAGACAGAACATTTTTGTTAAAATGTGTGGCATTTTCTGGTCCTTGCAACTCTGATAGTATTCTTATTCAGGTATAAAGTATTTTTCATATATGATGTCAAGTTATGTTTGACATTTAACCAACTGGGATTATAATACACATATTCATGGGTTTTTTTTTGGTGGGTAGCTTTTGGGTAGTATTACAGCACCCAAGAGTCTGGATGGATGGTAAGGTTGTGATACCAAAGGGTCTTTGATAAGTTTTGCTACTGTTCAAGGACTCACCATCACTGGACCTGGCCAAATAGATGGCCAAGGTTCCGTCTGGTGGCCTGGAAGTGAAGGAAACTATACGGTTAAGATTTCCAACTTACTCACCTTTATCTTTTTGTTCCTTTGATCAATTATCTAAAATTGATGTATGCTTTTGCCTTAATTTTGCAGCTTACAGGTCCAACTTGTGATTGTCCGTCGGTATAATCAATCATCTGTTTTTTACATAATATATTTATCATAACAAAACGCTAAATACGAATACATAGAATAGTAGAGTAGTATTTTTCAAACTGATGCGCATCCCCATCCAATTTGCATCTACTATGGATAGTTGTCGTGGGTGTGTTCATAGTTTGAGAATAATTGCTTGATAATTTCCACGTTTTTTACCCATTGAATACTAAATGTGAACATGGTTTTTTACTTTTTAGATGTTACATTTTCATAAATGTGATGGTCTCCAACTAAGAGATACAACATATATCAACAGTCCAAGGAGCCATATTAGTATCAATGTTTGTGATGGTGTAGAACTTGGAAATGTTCATATTTCTGCACCTGAAAACAGCCCAAAAACTGACGGATTTGATATTAGCGAGTCTTCAAACATTAATATCTACGACTCTGTAATTGAAAGTGGTATGACTTCAAATAGTCTGTAGTTTCTAATACAACATATATATGTATCTACCATATAATCTGAAAACGTTTTGATCTACTTATTCAGGTGACGATTGTGTGGCTATTAATACTGGCACATATAATAATATCAGCGTAACAGGGGTCTTGTGTGGACCTGGGCACGGCATAAGGTACCAATCTAATGCTCCAAGATTTATAAATCAATGACAGATACTTTTATCTTGGCGGCAAAGATATTATATAGTTATGTTTTAAAACTAAGTTTTTTCTATGACATGTTTTTGCAGCATTGGGAGTCTCGGAAGGAATGGTGGTTATGCAACAGTGGAACATGTTTTGGTACAAAATTGTAACCTGACTGGAACCAAAAATGGAGTACGAATCAAGACATTCCCGGTAAACTTTCATTATACTTGACTAAGACAAGCATGTTAATGATGGTTTTTAAAGCATATTAACGTATTCTTGTATTGTAGGGTGGAACGGGGTATGCTAGGGGGATTATATTTCAAGACATTCAACTTGATAATGTTCAAAATCCAATTATAATTACTACTGCAATAATATGGAAAATAATGCTGAATGCCCTGCACCAGTAAGCCTTGTTACTCCACTAAAATCTCATAAATGATCGTATTTCTAGAATTGTAGATTTCCATATAAATACTCATTAAATTCTTTTTCGGATTTGGATTAGCCGGACGTACCAGCAGTACAAGTGAGTGATGTAAAGTATACGAACATACTACATGGGTCTTCGGCTTCAAAGAAAGCAATTATTTTAAACTGTAGCGGGATGTACAAGTGTACTGAAATTATAACCGACCAAGTTGAAATCACTGGAGATGGCGCAGTTGCTTACTGCAACAATGTTGAAGGAGAATTTATTGACACCAACCCTCCTATTAGTTGCAACTAGCTAGATTGTAGCCCCATATCCGTTTGGGATAACATGTATGAATTGTAAGAGATTTTGATATACCAAAGCTAATTACTTTAAGCTTATAATAAATGATCTGCAAGTGTGCAATGGCTACCAATATATGGAAAGTTGGCATAAAAATAATACATGTGCCAAAACGGACATCGAACTGAATTAAACTAGGTCCGGGCTAATGATTTTGTGTCGGATAGAAAGGACTGCCGTTCTTGGGTTGACGTGTCAATACATTTATTGCAGTTTAGGAGTTAGGTATATATAACTGATCTATCACATATTATTACAGAAATTAGGGTGTCCGGCGAAGGGGCTTTTAGCCTTTTAGAAGCCTTTTGAAGCTCAAAACAATAACTTTCAAAAAACCTTCTATTAAAAAAAAAGATTTTGCTAATAACAGTCCTAAGCATAAGGGCTGATGCACAAAAAAAAGAGTAACATATTAGATACTACAAGTTACTTCTAATAACAGTCCTATGTTTAATTTTGATGTACTTTGTGGTTGCATCTCATATTCTCAACCAATGAACACACTAGTTATTGACTTTCAGTCCTTGGATACACTTCATACCATGGTATCATTATTAATATGCAATTATTAGATAGAGTTAATTTCACAATCGTCCTTGTGGTTTTACCAAAAAATCACGTTTTCATCCTTTAAACTTCAAAATGACACTGGTAGTCCTTTATAGACGGATAATGGTCATGTTTCGTCCTTTAATCTAACGGATGATGGTCACGTTTCGTCCTTTAATCTAACGGATGATGGACACGTTTCGTCCTTTATACGGTCGACTAAAGGACGAAACGTGACCATTATCCGCGTATAAAGGACTACCAGTGTCATTTTGAAGTTTAAAGGATGAAACGTGATTTTTTGGTAAAACCACAAGGACGATTTTTAAAATTATTAGATAGTAACTGGGTTAATTAGCAACTTCAATCAGCTCTTAGAAGATGAAGTAGTCGCAGACTTACTTCCATGTTTTAAACTGTTGGTTCATTTTCTCACCGTCCATAAGAGTATGTAGAACTTCGGGCTGCCATATAGCATTATTATAAACTGAGATTCAAGAAAAGAAATTTGAGAGAGAATTGGTGATTTGGGAATTTCTGTATATTGATTTCTTGAGTAATGAATTTACATATAGCGATATATATATAATTTTGAATTTCTTAACTAACCGCCTAACTAACTCTCATATTTACATTTATGATCCCTTAACTATCAACTAATATCATTCTGTATCTAAAGTTAATTATACAAAATCACATCTTGTTACATAATGTTAAACAACTAAGCATGAGGGCTTTCTTCTTTGATATGCATTGATGTTGATTTCCATCTTCTGCATTCACATCCTTCTTCCTGTTTATATCTTCATACCCCCCACAAGTTGATATGTTGTAAGGATTACAACAATTCAACTTGGAGAGACAATTATAATGGAGAACTTTTGGAAGACCCTTTGTCAGAATATCAGCAAGTTGGGATTTGGATGGGATGAACTGAGGAATGATGAGGCCTGCTTTGATTTTGTCTCTCACAAAGTGGCAATCAAGTTCAATATGTTTAGTTCTAGCATGATGAACTGGATTGGAGGCTAGGGCTATTGTAGATGCATTGTCACACATCATGTGAATGGGAGTAGGGATGCTGATGTTGAGATCTTTCAGTAAACAAGCCAACCAAGTAACTTCACAGGTGCTATCTGCAAGTGCTCTATATTCTGCTTCAGTAGAGGATCGAGAAACCACTGCTTGTTTCTTGGATTGCCAGGAAATTAAACTAGTGCCCAAAAAGATTGCAAATCTTGAGACAGATCTTCTGGAAATTGGACAGGAAGCCCAATCACTGTCACAAAAATTGGTGAGGTGGAGGCTGTTTATTTTTGGGAAAAATAAGCCTTGGCCTGGATTTAATTTAACATATCTCAACACTCTCAACAGGGCTTTCATATGGATATCAGTGGGAGAGTGTGTAAATTGGCTTAATAGTTGTGCAGCAAAGGCAAGATCAGGTCTTGTGATGGTAAGATAGATGAGTTTGCCAACCAAGGTTTTGTATAAAGAGGGATCTGGTAAGAGATTTCCAGTGGTTGGTGTGAGTTTGATGGAAGGATCAATAGGTGTAGTGGCTGGTTTTAGGTTTGTGATGCCTGCAAGCTCAAGAAGATCAAGTGCATATTTTCTTTGGCTCATGGCCAAACCATCAGAGTTTCTCAAAATTTCAATACCAAGATAATAATGAAGGGGACCTAATGCTTTGATGGTGAATGCCTAATGTAATTTTGACTTGATGTGATCAATAAGAGGCTGGGATGTACCACAAATCAAGATATCATCAACATATACTAGGAGGGCAATAAAATCTGATGAGGATTTATATGTAAATAAGGAAGTATCTGCATAACTCTGAATGAAACCAAGGGAGGACAGAAAGGTAGTTAATTTTGTGAACCATTGTCTGTTTGCCTGTTTCAAGCCATAGAGGGATTTATTTAATTTGCAAACAGTGTTTGGTGCAACCTGTTGATGGTAGCCCTTTGGAACAATCATGTAAACCTCTTCATGAAGATCACCATGGAGGAAAGCATTGTTCACATCCAATTGTTCAATTTGCCAACCTTGTTGGACAGCCATTGCAAGTAGGGCCCTCACTGTCACCATTTTAGCAACTGGGGCAAATGTTTCCTTATAATCTACACCCTCTTTTTGTGTGAAACCCTGAGCCACTAGTCTAGCTTTGAACCTTTCAACACTACCATCAGAGTTGTACTTGATTCTATACACCCATTTGCATCCAATTGGATGTTTATTTGCAGGTAAAGGCATGAGAGTCCAAGTATTATTAGCTTCTAATGCATGTATTTCCTTATTCATTGCTTCAATCCACTTAGGATCTTTGGATGCTTGGATATAAGTGTGGGGTTCTTTGTGTTTATCAATGGAGTTAATGAGATGGAGAGAGTGAGAATGAAGATTGGAGTAGTTGATGTAATATGACAAAGCAAATTTAGACTGGATGTGATTGACATTTGACTTAGGCAGAGTGAAGGTGAAATCTTTGAGTTTGGTTGAAATTTGTTTCTGCCTGTTTGATTTTCTTAGAGGTGGATCAGGAGGTGGGGTTGATGAATGTGAAGATGGAATTTCAGAATTAGAGGATGAAGAAGAGGATGGAGATGAAGTTGGCTGTTGATTAGGAATATTTGAACTGGTAGAGTCAAAAACATAATTGGAATTAGAAGGTGAAATTGGAGAATTAGGAGATGCAGGAGTGGAAATTGTTTGGTGGGATGATGATGGAGGTGGAGGTGGTGGAAAGAAAATTGGTGTGTAAGTTGTAGGTTGAGCAGTTGAGGTGGAATGGGGATTATTATGAAATGGAAAAACATTTTCATGAAAGGTAACATGTCTGCTAGTGAAAGTGGTGTGGGTATTCAGATTATATAAAAGATATCCTTTTTGAGTCTGGGGATACCCTAACAGAACACATGGAACAGCTCTAGGTTGAAATTTATCATGAGGATGCACAGAGGCAAAACATTAACAACCAATTGTCCTCAAATGAGATATGGAAGGTGGTTCTTTGTAAATTAGCTCATAAGGAGTTTTGTAATTGAGAATACTACTTGGAATCCTGTTTATGAGGTATGTGGCAGCAAGAATGGAGTAACCCCATAGATGAAGAGGGAGATTTGCTTGAAACTGAATTGATCTGGCCATATCCAGAAGATGTCTGTGTTTCCTTTCCACTCTGGCATTTTGTTGTGGAGTGTAGGGACAAGATGTTTGGTGTAAAATGCCAGAATTTTGAAAATAGGAGGTGAGATCAGAATTAGTAAATTCAGATCCATTGTCACTGCGGATTATTTTGATGTTTTTACTGAATTGGATTTTGACATATAGGTGAAAATGTTTGAGAGTTGAAGATGCATGGGATTTGGAAGGTAAAAGATAGACCCATGTGGCCCTGGAGTAATCATCCACAATTGTTAGGAAATATTTGCACTTATTAATGGTGGGATGGTGATATGGGCCCCAAATATCAACATGCAGTAATTCAAACAGTTCAGATGCATGAGACAAACTAGAAGGAAATGACAATTGAGTTTGTTTAGACAAAGGACACACACTGCATTTATGTACATCATTACAGTTTATTGAATGAGAAATACAAGGAATTTTCTTCAAGATGTGAAGAGAAGAGTGGCCAAGTCTGGTGTGCCACAAGTGAGAGTTGTGATTGATGGAGAGAGCAGTGGAGGTGCAGATAGATGAACTTGAAGAGGATGATTTGTAGATGTAAAGCCCATGGAAGATAGAACCAATAGTAATCTTTCCATTATGGGCCTGTAAAACATAGGTGTCATGAGTAAAAATAATTGCAAAATTGGTAGATTTTGTCAATTTCCTAATTGAAATTAGGTTATAGGCAAACTGAGGAACATAGAACACATTGTGAAGAGTGAGATTTGGTCCAAGAATTACAGTGCCTATTTGATTTACAAGCACTGTTTGCCCATTTGGCAGACCAACAGATATAGGTGTGGTGCATTGTGTTATGGAAGTAAATTTGGTAAGGTCATTGCAAATGTGATCAGTGGCCCCACTATCTAATATCCAAGCATCTCTAAAATCAGAAGCATATGTAGCAACAATATTGTAAATACATGCAGAAATTAGAGAGTAAATAATACTTGTAAATGACTGAGCAGAATCATCAGTGGTACCTTGTGAAGTTTGTTGCATTATCATCATCAATTGGTTCAGCTGGTTCTGTAATTGATCCATCCTGTTGTTCATTGCATCAGAAGCATTTGCATTGGAGTTGGAGTTGTTGTCAGAGAATGGTGAGAGTGGAATGTTGGGAGCAATTTCAGTAGCCTGAGCAGTCAAAGCTTCATGTTGGATAATGGAGTTTGCAGACCTCCCTTTGAATGAGTTTTGTGGCTTAAATTTGCCATGAAGAGGATGACCAACAGGGTATCCAACAATTTGGTAACACTCCTCTTTATAATGTCCCTCCCTATTGCATTGGCTACAAATAACCCCTTTCTTGAAAACACCTTTCTTTTCAGTGAGTTTTGTTGCATTAAAGTGTGGTTTAAATCTGGAATTGGTGGCTTGGGGTTTGTAGGAGATGGCATGGTTTGAGGATGGATTGTAACTTGACAAAGCAACAGGGACAGTGAGAGGTTTTGGCAAAATACCCTCCCTTTGCTTCTCTTCTTGCCTAATCATGCCATATGCCTTAGGGACAGTGGGTAAGGGTTGTTGCAACAAGATTTGCCCTCTGATATTTGCATAACTTTCATCTAATCCCATCAAAAATTGCAATAACTGTTTTCTTTGCCCCCTCTCACCATTGGTTTTGCCATTGTCACAAGTACACTTACAACTACATGCATAGGGAGCTTCTAAAGCATCCAGTTCATCCCAAATCCCTTTCAACTTATGATAATAGATTTCCACACTTGCATTATCTTGTTTCAAATGAGTTAGGTCAACAGAGAGTTGATAAATTCTATGATTATCTAATTGGCTGTAGTGTTCATTTAACTCTTTCCATAATGCATGAGCAGTGTGAATGAAGCTTAAATTGTTTGCAATAGAATCAGAAACTGAATTTAGGATCCAAGAAATTACCATATCATTGGTTCTATCCCAATGAGGTTTCAGAGAAGAAGTTGCAGCAGGCTCTTTGAACTCACCAGTGACAATTGTAAGTTTGTTCTTGGCACTCAAAGCAATAGACATTGACCTTTTCCACGTGCTAAAATTTTCTGATCCTGTTAATTTCTTTCCAATTAGAATAAGCCCTGGGTGATCATTTTGATGGATGTAGAGTGGATGATGGATTGATTCCACATTTTCATTCTCAGTTGCCATTCCAGTAACAACATCAGGCATCTTGATTGAATCTTGAATGATTTTCTTCTTTTTTTTTCCTTTTTTTTTCTTAAAAAAAACAGGAAAATTAGGGTTTTGATGAAGAAATTGGGGAAAGATTATTGACAAGGAATTGAATGAATTAAAGTGCTAGGGTTTTGATTGGAGTGATAGTAATGACTAATTTTGACATTAGAAGCCATTAATTTCAACTATTATGATGCGAATTTGATCTTTTGTTGAGAAAAAAAATGGAGGAAAGAAAATTTGATTGATCGGAAACCGCTTAATTGATCGGAAGTTATGGCGGTTCCGGTGAGCAGATCATTTGCTCTGATACCATATTATAAACTGAGATTCAAGAAAAGAAATTTGAGAGAGAATTGGTGATTTGGGAATTTCTGTATATTGATTTCTTGAGAAATGTTACATATAGCGATATATATATAAAGCATGTCAACTCAAACGCAGATTTTAGCATGGCATAGTATCAAGCCATCAATACTGAACCCCGTGACTAATGACTACTTGAAATATAAAGTCATGCAACCTCATTGCAGTTTTTGAATTTATTAATCAACCATGCTTGGTTTGCTTAATTTATGTTTTGGATCACAGACAAAAAGTGCTAAAATAAAACATGATTAAGATCTTGTACTCATCCCCACGTAAATGTTCTTAAGGCTTGGTAGGGAGTACTTTTGAATACCGAGTATGAACACGTTGTAGCAAATGAGCTCAAAACAAGAGTAAGAAAAATCGGGTGGCAAAGCCCATGATACAAAGACCTTATCAATGGGCACCACCCGGTTGGCAATAGTTAAATAGCTATAAATGCTCACTTTTTGCAAGTGAATACACACAATAGCTATAATAAATGAAATAACATTTAAAAACAATACAAGATATCATAACAACATTTACATATGAACGAACACAATCTAATATTATCTTGCTTTATATACTTAGATTGGAGAGTATGTACATTACAATAAGCTTCTATTGCTTTCAGAAAATGGTAAGACATACCTCCCATATCAGCCACATATATGCCAGAATCATCACACGTACTCATCTTCTTTTTTTCTTCTCTTAATTTGCATGGTTTCTTGATGGTGATCTTGGTGTGTTTTTGTTACATTTCAATTTTACCAAAAAACGCAAGTGCATCCACATTTGATGTAACGTCTTATGGTACAATAGGATATGGGAATACAGATGACACCAATGTACGTAAATCACGTCTATAAGTTTGAACAAAAAGATCGATGTTTTTCTTATTATAAATTCATAATGCAGGCTTTTGTACGGGCTTGGGCAGATATGTGTGGTGATGAGTCAAAAGAACCGACATTGATCATACCTTCAGCCAAAACATTTTTAATAAAATGTGTGTTGTTTGAAGGTCCATGCAAGTCTCCCAGAGTTCATGTAAAGGTACCTTTAGATTCAATCAATTATACAGTATATTTTTTTGTATTGACAGTCCACAATTTGCACACTTATATTTGTTTTATCTAGACAAGAAAGTTAAGAACAGAAAGTAAAGAACATGAACAAGAATAAGTTCAAATGCAAATATCTTAAGCAAGTCTAATCATATGTTTCATTGATTAAACGATGAATACATGGTCGATATTACAACTTGTCTTCCAAGAATACAAATGAACTAAATAATTGCTCAGTCTAGACACACTATAAACTTAAGCAATTACAAGAGAGAAAATAAAGTGACACACACTTTGTGGTGACAAACACAAAGTATAAATGATGCGGCTGTGTTGCTTTATATAGGGAGGAATTAGGGCAACACAGCCTTACACTGATCGTGATAGAATGGTGGTTGTCGACTTCTCATAGGCTCGTTGTACTTGGATCCAGAAGCCTTTGTCTTCTTTACCAAAACGGGTATGAAAGAGAAAACCCTTGTTTTGGTCCCAACTGTACCTTTGCCATATAAGGTAACATTCAGTTGGAAGAACCACCATGTGACTTCTTGTCTTCTTGTGGTTTGAAAACTTCCCGCCTTGACACACAACTTGGAAAGTAAACCACCCGCTGACAAGAGTCATTGACTCGCTGATGACTTGCTGACGACTCATGTCAGCGACCAAGTCTGGTCAGCGAATCCTTGACTCAACAATCTCCCCCTATTCGCTGAGAAGACTTGCTGAGTAAACTAGACTTGATAAGAATAAAGGAATGATGAAAAGATGTCTTATATATCAACTTTAAACATTACAAGCTGATACATACAACATTTACATTTATAAGACATCTACAGATTTTCGGCTTCATGCTCCCAAGCATGTTCTTGCTTGGCAATTTGAACTGCTGGGTCATTATATCTGTGAGGCTTAACCAGTTCCTCATCCAATTTGCTGATAAACCATCTGTTGTTGGTCGTTTCAGCACATCTTTTTCTTATGCTTAGAATGAACCCAGTGGACGCCTTTTCTAATTCAGATAGGCGAAAGAACAGCTGATTATTCTGAAAATTTGTGAAGAAAATGCCAGCCGGACTCTCTATCACTCTTCCTTCCTCAAATAAGCTTCTGGGAGGAAGTCTGGTGTTCAGCGAGGCATCACCAGTGATAGGAGGAAGGTCCATTGTCAAGGTTCGGTGCTCTGCTTTCCTTTTTCTTTGAACCCTTCTTCCTGCTGAGGAGGAGACAGCTGCTGGAGTACCAAACACTTGCCTCAGCATGGGCAATGGAGCTTGTGTTATCCTTCAGCGTGTCAATAGCTTCGCTGTTCTCATTCTGCTTGTTGTACCAACTGGTCAATGTGGACACCAGCCTGTCAGACTCTATATCTTTCAATTTAATTGCAAGAGTGGCAGCCTTGGTGAGATCATTTAACTGATGCTCTACCTTTTCCAACCTATCAGCAGAGTAGGTGGAGTAAGAAATACCCAAATCCTTAGCTGTTTGAGGTTCAATTTCAGGGGGAACTGAGGATGAGCAGCCAGGAACACTTAAGAAGGAAGAAGGCATGCCAAGAGACAGCATGGTGTTCACTGGTCGCATTGGAGGAGTTTTAGGTCTTGCAGTAAGAGTAACTGCCTCAGAAGTTTCTTCAACATTTTCATCAGTCGCTGCTGCATTTTCACCAGCAGCAGCATCAACAACAACATTTTCATCAGTGGCTGCTGCATTTTCACCAGCAGCAGCAGCATCATCATTTTCATCAACCTCCATGTCACTTGCTTCTATTTCATCAGCATGGCTGTAAGAATCCAGTTGAAAGTCATCAGCGACAAAATCGTCCAAGTCTAAATCGCTTTCGTCATCAACAACTTCTTCATAAACAAGCCCAATTTGTTCACTTTCAACATTTTCAACATCACCAACACCATGCCCAGCCCCTTCAGTTAGATTTTCACCCCCAGCAACTTGCACTTCAGGAGCAACAACAGTAATTGCGTCCCTTTCAGCAATAGAGAAGCTGATAGGGGTGGGGGATAGAAGAGTTTCAATTTTTGGTTGTTGCTGCTCTATGTTTTCAGCGGCAACAGGGGTTTCTTCCTCATTAATGAGAGAGAGTTGAGAGGGTTCCAATTCCTTTGCTGTTTTCTTCTTTCGTTTTGGAGCAGCAGGAATAGGAGATGAAGGAGCAGAGGACTTTTTAGACTTAGTCCTTGCCTTTGTGGTTTGTTTGGCAGCTTGGGATGGTGCGTGTTCAGCTGGCTCAACAGTGACCACCCCAGAGGGTTGTATAGGTGCTGATCCACTAACTTGTTTATAAATTTTGGGATAAGCGGAGTGGAGTACCTTTTTCATAGCAGTAGTGAGCTCAGCATACTTGATGTCAAAGAATTGAGTGTCACAGGCAGGTGCCTTGTACACTGATGGACCAATTCTTGGAGCAGAAAACACGGTTGCACCGAAGGGATTGTACTCGTCCTTTAGTTCATGCTTGAATAATAGTGAAAGGAATCGAGTGAAAGGTACAGTGCAAGATCTGTTGCTAGCAAGTACTTTAGCCTTCAAATCTTCAAAGATGACAATGGCAAAGTCAATGAAACGTCCTTTTGCCAGAGCATAAATCATTTGCATCTGGACCGCAGTGGCTTGATCGAATGAGCCGCTGTTCCCACCAAGACATTGAATTACATGGGCAAAAAGCAACCTCCACACTCCAGGCAAGTTCTTTTTGGTGGGATTGCTGGGAACAGGTTGTGCTGGGACTAAATTTGTTCCGTAGCCTATAGAGGGTAACCATGCTTTCCAAACCTCAGCAGATGCCAAGTCTGCATATGGTCTTTCTGTAGTCTGAGAAGGAAGACGAAGAACTTCTCGAATCTTTTCTACAGTAATAGAAATGGTGTATTTTTTCTTCATAACAGTGCCTGAGATGGAACTGCTAGAAATATGATAATCACAAGTCCACCAAAATTCCCTCAGAAGATGAACACACATATCTTCTGGGTCCATGTAGATGGCCCTTCGTACAGGACATGCTTTGATGAAATCAAGCATTTGTTGGTACCCTTTTACTTTGGAGGGCACTTCCAAAGATCCAAGATAGTTATTGGGTTTGATGACTAACTTGTGAGCTTGAAAGGATACTTTGTTGGAGGCAACAATCCCTTCAGGTTCAAAAACTTCAGAATGAAGATATGGGGGAACGTTTTTTAGGGTTTCTTGGAGGTTTGGATTCTCAGAAAAGATCTCTGGATTTTCTGATTGTTGTTGTTGTTTTGGTGGGTGTTGTTGTTGAGATGAAGATGCCATTTGAGATTTGAATTTAGAGATATGAAGAAGAGAAGATGAAAAGATTGAAGAAATGAGAAATGAAATTGAGAGTTTTGAGAAAGTTTGAGAGAAATATGAGAGTATAATGGACAGAGAAGAAAATGATATGCATATATATGGCATGGATATGGGCCCCATTACTGCAGAAGTGAACTGTCACAATGACTCTCTTTCATACGTAATATATGCATATACATATTAAATAATTAAAAACGGTGGTTTTGTATATATATAAAGTGTACAAAATACTCATTTTTAATTGAAGAAATACGTATGTGAGTAACGTATAAAAGTAGTTTGATGTGACAACTTGTACCGTAATTTCAAACGTACTCGAGTGATTACGGCGTGTACAGTGTACAAGTTGCCCATTAGGGAGAAAATCGAGGTAACCGATTGTAATTCTTATTAAAATATTAATAAGGATGTTTAGTGGATATGCTCAAATGATGGATCGGTTGAGATCTAAGTATATCCGCTGACAAGGTTAGAAGATATGGTTACCTCTTTTAGTAAGCAAATTTCAACCAGCGACTTTTCAACTAACGTTGGTCGCTGATGAGTAAGGAATACAATTTTTAGCAAATTGTCAGCTATCAACGGATTTGATATGTCTTTACCAGCAGCCGTTTGCTGCTGGACTAGATAGAGACTTTTAGCTCTCTATTACTTTTATTTGCTTTTTCCCAAAGCAACAGGGATTTTAACGGATTTGATGTGTCTTTACCAGCAGCCGTTTGCTGCTGGACTAGATAGAGACTTTTAGCTCTCTATTACTTTTATTTGCTTTTTCCCAAAGCAACAGGGATTTTAACGGATTTGATGTGTCTTTACCAGCAGCCGTTTGCTGCTGGACTAGATAGAGACTTTTAGCTCTCTATTACTTTTATTTGCTTTTTCCCAAAGCAACAGGGATCAACGGATTTGAAAAGTCTTTACCAGCAGCCGTTTGCTGCTGGACTAGATAGAGACTTTTAGCTCTCTATTGCTTTTATTTGTTTTATCTCTCTATTTTTTTGTTTTGGTCAGCAAGTAAGACACTTGAACTTACTGAGAGAAATAAGGTCACTTTTCAACTTATAAGAGAGATGTAAGTTGAGGCATTTGCAGACATGACAAGTCATGTCGCTGATTCACCATTCAGCATTCCCAACTTGCTGACCAGATATTTAAATCTGGTTTCATCTAAAGGTTTAGTGAAAATATCAGCAAGTTGGTCATCAGTGGGAATGAAGTAGATTTCAACATCCCCTTTCATGACATGGTCACGAATGAAGTGGTACCTAATGTCAATGTGTTTGGTCTTAGAATGCTGAACAGGATTATGTATGATTGCAATTGCACTTGTATTGTCACACATAATGGGAATCTTAGAGAATTCTAAGTCATAGTCAGCGAGTTGGTTTTTCATCCATAGGACTTGTGCACAACAACTCGCTGCTGATACATATTCTGCTTCAGCAGTGGAGATGGATACTGTATGCTGTTTCTTACTAGACCAACTAGTCAGCTTCCCCCCAACAGTTGACATCCACCACTGGTACTTTTCCTATCTAACATGCAACCAGCATAGTCAGAGTTAGAATATGCAACTAGGTCAAAATTGGAGTCTTTGGGATACCAGAGACCCAAAGTTGAAGTACCTTTTAGATACTTGAAAATTCGCTTAACAGCGAGAAGATGAGATTTCCTAGGAGAGGCTTGATATCTTGCACATAAGCAAGTAGCAAACATGATATCAGGACGACTCGCTGTGAGATACATCAGCGAGCCAATCATTCCCGATAGTGAGTGGGGTTCACATGCTTGCCATCAGGATCAGCATGAAGATTATTGGGAGGAGACATAGGAGTGGCCTTAGTAGTGACATTAGACATGTCAAATTTGGCCAGCATGTCTCGAATGTACTTTTCCTGATTAATAAAAATCCCATTTGGGAGTTGACGAATTTGAAGACCAAGAAAGAAGGTCAGCTCACCCATCATGCTCATCTCAAAATGAGAGGACATCAGTGAGCTGAACTTGGTACAAAGTTTCTTGCTGGAGGACCCAAAAATGATGTCATCTACATATATCTGAACATATAGGACATCAGCACCCTTTCTATAGATGAAGAGGGTGCTGTCAATGGATCCTCGCTGAAACTTATTAGAAAGAAGAAATTCAGAGAGAGTGTCATACCAAGCTCTGGGAGCTTGTTTAAGACCATAGAGTGCCTTATAGAGGCGATAGACATGGTGTGGCTTGGCTGGATCTTCAAAACCAGGTGGCTGCTCAACATAAACTTCCTCATCAAGTTTTCCATTTAGGAAAGCACTCTTTACATCCATTTGATATACTGTGAAGTTTCTGTAAGCAGCATGTGCCAAGAATAAGCGAATTGCTTCTAATCGGGCCACTGGTGCAAAGGTTTCATCGTAATCAACACCTTCTTCTTGAAGGTATCCTTGTGCAACCAGCCTAGCCTTGTTACGAGTAACAACACCATCTTCGTCCATTTATTCCTATAAACCCATTTAGTTCCGATGGGTTCTTTTCCAGGAGGTAGAGGAACCAAAAACCAAACATTCTGTCTTTTGAATTGGGTGAGTTCCTCTTGCATGGCAGCAACCCATGAGGGATCAACCATTGCTTCTCCTATATTTTTGGGAGAGATCATAGACAAGAAGTTTACATACAGACATGTATTTCTTGTCGCCGATCGAGTGGTAATCCCCTGCTGAGGATCACCGATGACTTGGTGAGCTGGATGACTAGATGTCCACTTAAGCGCAGGAGCACTTGAGACACCAAGTTGAGTGGCAGCGGAAATTGGAGCGATGGGATTAGCAGGAGCATTATAAGTAGAGAGGTCAATGGTAAGAATGGGTTCAGGAGAATGATCAGCAGAGCCATTCGACTGATTTGAGTTATCATTGATGGTGGAGTCTTCAGCAGACTCCATTTCTTCAGCATTTGCTGAAGCATCATGAAACTCCTCCTTAGTAGAGTCATCAGCATGCACGTCATCAGCCAGTGATCTAGGTTTGGCTGATGCTGCATGGATTGATCTTAAGATAGGCTCAACTGGCTCAATCGAGTAGATGTGAGCAGCAACTTGCTCTAGTTCAACATCAGCTGAACTATCCTTTGTGATATGTTGAATAGTATCAGGCAGCGAGCAAGAAGCATCAACAAATAAGTCAGCTTCCTCAGTAAGAGGGTCAGCTAGCTCATTAAAAATGACCTCAGACGAAGAAGATTGAATGTCCTTTAGTGCTGATGAACTTTCATCAAAAGTAACATGAATGGATTCATCAATCTTCTGAAGGCGAGTATTGAATACTCTGAATGCCTTGCTGATGGACGAATACCCAAGAAAGTATCCATCATCAGCTTTAGGATCAAATTTTCCTAGGTGATCCTTGTTGTTTAAGATGAAGACATGACATCCAAATACATGGAAGTATTTGATTTGAGGTTTCTTACCTTTCAACACCTCATACGCTGTCTTGTCATGTCTTTTAACTATTAGACATCTATTTTGAGTATGACAAGCAGTGTTGACAGCTTCAGCCCAGAATTTACTAGGCAAAGAAGACTCACTGAGCATGGTGCGTGCTGCTTCAATGAGAGTTCTATTTCTCCTTTCAGCGACACCATTTTGTTCAGGAGTTCTGGTGGAAGAGAAATTTTGTGAGATCCCTTGATCAGCACAAAAGGCTTCAAGAGTGTGGTTTCTGAACTCAGTACCATGATCGCTCCTGAGTTCTTTCACCCTTATGCTGTTGAGATTCTCCATTTTCTTGATGAAATTGATAGTTTCTTCAGCAGCATCACTCTTAGAATGAAGAAAGATAGTCCAAGTGTATCGTGAGTATTCATCCACGATTACTAAGGTGTATCTGCTACATTTTAGACTTTGGACATTCACTGGACCAAAAAGGTCCATGTGAAGAAGATGAAAGCAGCCAGAGATAGAATTGGCCTGCTTGGTTTTGAAGGTTGCTCTGTGGCTTTTACCTTTTTCACAAGCACCACAGAGTCTATCCTTTTCAAAGGAAAGATGAGGGAGGCCACGAACAAGGTTCTTTTTGGCCAGAGAGTTGATGGTTTTGAAATTCACATGCGACATACGCTTGTGCCATAACCAATTTAGTTCAGTAGCCGACTTAGCAAAGAAACAAGTCTCACTATCAGTCTTGATAGGAGTGAAGTCAACCAGATATACATCTCGTTTTCTTGGAGCAACCAAGACTACTTCCTTGTTTACATTTACCACAGGGCCTTGATGTTTATCAAGAATCACTTTGTAGTCAGCATCACAAAGTTGACTTATGCTGATGAGATTATGTTTTAATCCATTGACATAAGCGACCTTGGAGAACTTAATGAGTCCATTGGAGATAAGACCATAACCTTCAGTTTGTCCAGTGGAGTTGTCACCAAACACTACAGTAGGGCCAGCAGCCTCTACGTAGTTATCCAGCAGGGTCTTTGAGCCAGTCATGTGTTTTGAACAGCCACTGTCCAAGTACCACACACCTTTTCCCAGCGAGCCCTGCATGGATTTAACAGAAGGATTTAGATGGGTTCACTGTTGAACTCACTGACGGACATGTCAGCAGGATTAAAGATGGGAGACTCAGAGGATTCTTCTCTACTGACAGTGTCATCAGTAGAGAGAGGAAGAGGAGCACTAGGGTCAGTATTCTCATCACTTGGAGAGTTATCAACAAGTTGATGAGCAGGAACCATGTCCCGATCAATCACATAGGTGTAATATTGATCAGCAGAGGTGACAGTGGTTCCAGTATCTAGAACAGTCAAGTTGCTGACTTGATTGTTGTTCCCATACTCAACCAGAATGCTACCATGACCATTAGTAATGATCTCTTGAGAGTGGGGAAAGGAGATTCGCTGAGCAGCAATGAAGTCAGCAATGTTCTCCTCAGTGAGATCGGTTGACTCTCCTACACTATTTATATGATCAGCAGAAGCAGAACTTTCGCTGACCATAGTGGAGGATGAAGCAGCCGCTGAGGAAGAAGGATTAGGTTGAATGACAACCTCAGGAGCATCCCTGGAGTTGTCACAATCAGAAGCAACATGACCTCTGCTGCCACATATGTAGCATTTTTTAACAGAGGTGCTGCCTTTTTGATTTTGAAGGAAAAATTCCTTCAGTTGAGAGGAAAGATCATTAACTTGCTGAGTTAGCTCGTTAATTTTAGGGTCAAAGGAGGAAGATGCCCTTTTCTTTTGCTTTGACTTTTGCTTATGCTTAAGTGTAAGCTGAGGCATCTTAGGAGCAGGACCCAAAATAGACTTTCCTTTTGGATCCTCAGATTGAGAGGTAGAGGGAATTTTTGATCCCTTGACTACACTCCACGCTAGATTAACAGCAGGGTGAGAAGAAGAAGAAGGACCCTGCTGAGATGGATGCACTCTTTTGGGAGTGATCGATCTAGGTTGCTGAATAGGAGTAACTGACCTCATTTGCCTATGAGGTAGGTACTGCTTATTAGGAGTAGAGGCTCTAACTTGCTGATGAGGCAAGTGTCCTTTTTGAGGAGTGATAGGCCTTACTTGCTGATGGGGCAAGTATCCTCTTTGAGGAGTGATAGGCCTTACTTGCTGATGGGGCAAGTATCCTCTTTGAGGAGTAACAGACCTATTTTAGGTATTAGATATTCTCTCTTTTTGAGGAGTTTTATGCCTCAAAATAGGAGTAGGTATCGATTGGGGTACCTGCTGGTGGACTTGTCTATCAGCAGGTCTGACCTGTGAAGGTCCTACTTGCTGATATCTAGCGTCACCGAACCTGACGCGTCTTTTCATGACACGATCATCCTGCACAGTTTTGCTGTCAGCATGGGTAGGAGCTTGCTGAGAAGATGAAGAAGAAGAGGGTTGAGCAACTGGTTGAGGTTGCTGACTGACAGGATTAGCTCGCTGAGGCGTGCTATAGTCATAGGGAACAACAACCTTACTTCTTCTGAAAGGTTCAGTAGGTCTGATGGTGAGCTGCTGAGGAGCGATGGGTTTAAAACCATCACTACCAATATCCCCTTCAAAAGATTCCCCATAAGAGTATTGAACTCTTCCTTCGTTTGGCATCATGCCAATAATGGGAAGATGAGGATAGGGGTTGCTAATGCTTGCTGAGGAGCCAGCACCATTTTCCTCAGCAGGATTAGATGGGTCGCTGGTGGTAGGAGAGGTAGTACCAGCTTCCATTTCATTATGGTAATCGTTAAGACCCCTAACAAAATACCATTTCTTCATCTCTTCAGGAGAGATGACAGCAGACGGAGGAATAGAAATTTCAGGCTTCACCTCATCATTGAACAAGTCAGAGAGAGAGGCAGCGGCTTTAAAGTCACCGCCTATTACTGCCTGAACTTGGGCAGGGACTTGTTCATTTAAGCACTGGTGGTGAAACCTGGAAGCTTTTGACCAGGAGGTCACAATCTTCTTAAGGTTGGCAACTTCAAGCTTGAGTCTTTCATTCTCAAGTTGAACCTTTTGTGCTAACAACTCATGAGATTGAAGTTCAACGTGAACATTTCTCAACTCATTGAGTTTTTCAGATTTTTCACTCAACTCTGAACAGACAGAGTCAAGTTTGGATTGGATATCAGCTCGTATAGATTCAACGAACTGGATATCACAGAGAAGAGATTCGAAGATTTTAGGTTTATCTTCGTCAGAGGCAGAAGAGTGAGCACATACCTTTTTAATGGTGATGTTTACCCACTGACTGGAAGAGACTTGGTCTTTAGTCAGAGCATCACCATCAGCGAGTGCCATAAGACACATGGCATCGACGTATTCTTCACTGTCTGAATCATCTGATTCAGCCCAGTCATGCTCTTCAGCTACCAGCCCTTTTGCTGGTGTTTTTGCATCTTCCATTTTAGCAACCTTGGCTTTTAGCTGATAGTATTTGTTCCTGTACTCATCAGCAGGTTTGGAAGGGTTAGTTTTAGGAGCAGCTGGAGTTGGTAAAGCAACTCTGCACTCCTTTTGGTAGTGTCCCTTTCTACCACATCTCCAGCACTCCTCTTGAGTTTTGTCAACAGGAGGCTTGTATGGAGCAACCGACTTACGATTGTTCCATTTATGAGAGTACCTCTTACCAGCGACTAAGGCAAAGTCCATAAAGTCGCTGAACATCTCTTGTTTCTCATCAGCGTCGAGATCATTAACAAGAGACTGAATAGGAGGTGGGAGATGAGAAGAGCTGGCACCATTATTAAAATTAATGGGCTCAGCAGAGACAAGGGCAAGGGGGTCAGTAGCAGTATAAGCAGAAGAGGTTGAAGTAGAGGAAGAGGAGGGACCAGCACGATGTTGTGCGTCAGCAGCGGCTCTTAGAGTTTGAGCAAGAGCTCTCTCTTCAAATTGAAGAATGCCGAAGAGAGACTCAAGATCAAGCCCATTAAGACGCTCTGTGGTCCCGAGGATTTGTCTTAGACCTTGCCACTTGATAGGTAAGCTATCAAGAAATTTGTGGCATACCTCAAAGTCGTCATGGGTGATGCCAACAGTGGTCATGTCATTCAGCAACCCTTTAAATCGGGTATAAGTGCCGTTGAGACCTTCGTTGGGGAGAGAGAAGAATTTTTCATAGGCTCTTTTGAGGTCTATCTTTTTAGTGGCTATGGTAGCAGCAGAGCCTTCATACATGCTACTGAGCCTATCCCACACTTCTTTAGAAGAGGGATATCTGATGACGACTTTCATGATATCAGAAGGAAGAGTGCTGATAATCATGTTCTTAAGCCTTGCATCAAGATTAACAAGTCTCCTCTCATCGTCAGTCCATTGAACCTCTGGTTTGACGATGTCAATCACAATCTCAGGAGCATCGACAGTTGCTCCTGGTGTTCTTTGCACCAGAGTAGGAATATATGGACCAACGGTCAGAATTGACATAAGGTAGGGTTCCACACCCACTATGTGAAGTAACATCCTCTCCTTCCAAGACCCAAAGTCATCGGGCTCGAATCTTGGAGGGACAGACACGTAACCAAAGTCACGTGTGTTAACGAGGGTGGGAACAGCAGTCATGTTCTTGTTTTAAGAAAAGATTAAGAAAGATAAGAAAGTACAGAAATTTAAGAAAATAAGTATGCAAACAGATCTTGTTTCAATAACTTAGAAACAGTGGCTCTGATACCACTTGACAGTCCACAATTTGCACACTTATATTTGTTTTATCTAGACAAGAAAGTTAAGAGCAGAAAGTAAAGAACATGAACAAGAATAAGTTCAAATGCAAATATCTAAGCAAGTCTAATCATATGTTTGAGATGGAGACAAGACTGTTTGGGAAAAAGGATCAATCTCCACTGAAGAGAAAAGCTACTGATGCACCTTCTGGTTCAAAGCTTGCAAAGAAGTACTTTCCTCATTCAGTTTATCATTTACTTGTATTTTCATTTACATTTGTAACAAACAATTATGTCTATATATATATGTTACAAATTGTAGCCAATAAGTAGATGATAAGTTTAAGTTAGAAAAACCACAAGAAAAATTCTGAGGCATCAATGACCTATAAGATGTCCTTAGAAAATTTTACAACTTAAACAATACTTGCATTTCAGACTTACAAACATGTATAGATAGAAGGCTGATATGCATGCACTATTTCAGTACAAATATGGGGAATTTGTTAGGTCGAAAATCGACCAAGTATAATTTGTTCAGAAATAGCTGAAGCTTAGTGAAGAATACTTGTACAGAATTCTGAAGCCATTCAGAATAAGTTCACTGAAGCTTCACTTCAGATCAAAATCAGCCTAAACTGAAAGCATTCATTCTGAAGTCGAAGACTGAAGACTGAAGAAGAGAATCATCTCAGAAGCAGAGCCCAGAGAAGATTCTATCTGATCGAAGACTGAAGCATCTCAGTGTAAAGTACTTACAACACATTACACTGATTACGAGGAAGCCTTTTTACTTTACCATATTTTACCCGGATAATAATATTATCTCTGGGAAAGCTTTTTGGTTAAGTCAAATGGTTGGGAATAAAGTGTGAAATGTCACATCAAATGACTTTCACACTTAACCTTAAAATACACAATTTAAGGAATCAATTTGAAATTCCTTAAATGTATCCCAACCACGTATTGTACGGCCTAGTCCACATCATCATGGACTTTGCCTATAAATACAAGGCTTCTCACAACTTGCAATGCTTGAACTTTTGGCATTGCAACTTGTGAGATATACTCTAAGTAACTCTTACGAGTATTTCCAAGTTATTAGATCACTTGTATTTCAAGGTTGTTTAGATATTTTCAAAAGTGTGATTATCTTTGTTCCGCAACAACCTTTGTATTTTGTTTATACAAATGAATAAAATACATTGAAAAGTACATCATTTCTCAATGCTACATACTTGAATTATACATATTATTTATATAGTTTCAGCACTTTAGTTTCTTGCATTTACTTTAAGTCTATTTACTTCATTGTTAATATCCATATCTGGATCGAATTCTAAACTGGTCATATTCCTAGCTCAGAATTTCTTGCCAGTCGGGTTAATCATCTTATTTGGGATTCACACTAGAACTTGTCCTAACTGATCGTTCCGTGTTATTTATCAGAAGAGGCAAATTAGGATAAAACCCTTTGTTCTTTGTTTATTCATCCCTTGTTTGTAAACAATTGTTATGTGCATGTTTTGTTAATGTGCTTAGTAGCTAACTACACTGGTTAGTGAACCACCTGTGAAAACCCTTATGTTGCACTCATTTTTAGTGCAAGAAACAATAGAAAACATGTTGTCACTAGCCTGTTATTTTGTTATGAAATCCACCTAAATATACACCTTTCCTAGCCATGCCGATAGTCGAAGTCCTGGTGGGTCATTGGTTGCCTATGCTAGTGGATTGTTTGGGTTTTATCTTATTGTGTCGGGTTGGGATATTCTCGCTTATTAAGAATAGATTGATTTCGTCATGATTTTTGGATCAAGTCTAGATTATTCATATTAGCATACCAGTTATAGTCAGAGTAAAATTAGCTCACAAAAAAAAAAGAATAAAAGAATTGAAAAACAGAAGAAAAAAATAGAAAAAATGAAAAAGAAGCTTGGGCTGTCAGTTGATATTTCTCATTTTTGGTCAAATCATTTTTGTAAGTTGGTTCATCAATTACACCAACAAAAGCTTCATTTGTTTCTACAATCTATTGAGTTGAGTTGGTACATCTTTATAACCAACAAAAGGATTTTGTAATGCTTTATTCTTTGGATTATTTTAGGGTTGGCAAGTTTGTTTAAGCCAACATGGTTAGTCTTGGTTGATTGAGTTGTTTGATGTCATACACCACAATGGTGTCGGTTTTTAATCGTTCTATTGGGGGTATTGTCGGGACAACTTCTCGGGTTTGGACCGTTGGCAACTAATGACATGGGATTTATGGATTAGACTATTATGTCAAAACTTTGTTAAATGTTGTGTTATTTCCTTTTAACACCATTTGTTACCCCAAATTTCCTTACCTTTTAAATACCCTGTTTAACCTCTAATTCATTACAACCCTTACGACCTCTTCTGATAGACGTTATGGTGCTTGCGCCATGGCGGTGAAGGAACGATTCTAGTACAAGCCTATGGTAAAAGATTATGCATCACGACTAGGCTTTGAGTGCTCATTCAAATATTCAACCCCAAAAGCAAGTTAGTTGGAGTAGGATAGATGAGATATCATTGATTCAATTGTTCAAAATGCTTAGTCGTGTTATTGAGGCTTGTGTATCATTCAAGTATTGTCAAACATTCCAGTTTTCATTTAAGATTAAAACTGCCTAACCATCTCTTTTCATTTTCCTTTATGGTTGAGCTTCTTTTTGATTACTGAAATGTTGATGTGCTAAATCGAGTTTTAAATTTATAAAGCAAGAACTACCTAAAACTCGCTACTACACACTACCGGGCAGTGGACCCGTTCGTATGTATTATAGTTAAAGATAAGTCCGAGTTCGTTCACGGGGATTGGTTTTCGGAAATAATTGTTTGATTAAGAGGTTTTGGAAAACAAGGTGGAACCGTAGCCGAATGCTACCTCGATTGACAAATAATATTAAAGAAAATTAAAAGACAAAACGATTAAAAATAAAGGATTTTCAGACAATAATAATGAAGATCATCCACTTTAAATCCACTTGACTCATTATATGATTGCATACATTTAAGAACAAATTCTTAGAGTTAACAAGATAATCGTGAATGGATAAGATGCTCACGTGGTACCACCAACCGCTTGCAAATTACCCAAACACCTAAGTTACTAGTTTAATTACCCAAGCCGGTACCACCAATGCTTAGAAAATCTCCCCAATAATTAGTTTGTTTGATTATCCAATTATCAATTATGCCTATGTGAATGAAAACGTGGTACCACCAACCGTTTCTAAACACGTTTACCAATTAACTCCTATTATAGATTTGACATTCACCGTCATACCATGAACCGGAGACAAAAGACCATATACAATCAACTTGAAACAATAAATATATTCACCTAGTACCACTAACGATGAACACATAAACCATTAATATCAAAAGAATAAATAACAAGGAATTAATTGATAAAGATCTCGACAAAACAATAATTGAAATAACTCTTGAATTAAATAACTGCAATCATATCATTTGTCAAGTTTCATTAAAGTGGATGATTAAAGATCTAGCCACTCATGATAGATTGAAAGAAAATAATGAAATAAAGATAGAACATATTGTACCAATCTTTGTTGAAAATTAAATTGCAAGACAAGAAAAAGTAAATACGATCTAGATGGGTGCGCGTAGATCTTCAATGAATCATACGAAGAAGAATTCTTGCTTAGATCCTTGGAGTATTCCCTTGTAGAGCAGCTCCTAGAAAGAATGTTTGATAAGTTGGGAATTAGGGTTATGGTTTATATTTATACTCCTCCAAAAATCTGATGCAAAACCGACCTAAACCCTTCAGCTCCGTGCACCCACTGCGGCGCAGTGAGGTTGTGCCTTCCCTCACTGCGGCGCAGTGAGGTGTTGTTGACTTTGACCTTCAAGGGACTGCGGCGCAGTGACTAAGCCAACCACCACTGCGGCGCAGTTCATTTCCACGTCTTCCTTTTTCCTTATGTGACTGCGGCGCAGTCATCTCCTTGCATTCCCCACTGCGGCGCAGTGAGGTGAATTCAATTAATGTCCGTGGATAATGGCTGCGGCGCAGTGGGCTAGGTGCATCCACACTGCGGCGCAGTCATGTGCCTGTAAACAACAATTCTTCTTTACAATCTTGAACTTGCTTAAACTCGTCGTCTCTTCCTCTTAAACCAACTCTCGATTATCATAAATCACTTCTTGACCAAAGATCATCCGAAAATGTGCCAAATGAACGCGGAACCTGTTCAGAGCCTGAAAACACTAACAAACACCATAAACGCGCCAAATGCACATAAAATCTACTTAAAACATATAAATAAATGGTCAATAACGATGTGGGTAATGGGTATAAATTAGTCACATCAAATGTTGTTTCCATGGATGTGCCAAGGTAATTTGTGTTTTTAAGCTTGGAATTGCTTGAGGACAAGCAAAGCTTAAGTGTGGGGGGATTTGATATGTCGTATTTTATACCCATTTCCCACAAATGTCACATCCATCGGCCATAACCTTCACATCTCTTTCAAGACTATTAAACCTATGATCTTGATTATCAAATCTCTCATCCATACGCTTTGAGAGAGCCTTAACTTCAGCAACCAACTTTGAATCTTCGCTAGTCTCAACTTTAGCGACATTGTTTCTCCGGATCTCTTGGTTCGGTCTTCTTCTCGGGTTGAGCTCTCCTTGGCCATATCATCAATAATTTTGTAACCTTCATTCGGGGAAATGTTATTGAAACTACCCCCAAATGCATATCCGAGCTCCCTTTGAGTCTTCCTATCTAATCCATCATAG
This sequence comes from Erigeron breviscapus, assembly GCA_034093135.1. Taxonomy (NCBI): domain Eukaryota; kingdom Viridiplantae; phylum Streptophyta; class Magnoliopsida; order Asterales; family Asteraceae; genus Erigeron; species Erigeron breviscapus. Next base: position 2,774,324 of record CM067174.1, read on the forward strand.
AAGATCTCAACAATCTCCTCAATAGTCATGATATGTCCCGGGCAATTCCTTAGCATCTCCTTGAATCTCTTCCAAGCAACTACAATATCTTCACCGGGATCTTGACAAAAAGCTCTAATTTGATTTTCAAATTTCCTTTGGGTTCTTACTGAATAGAACTCATCAATGAATCCTTCTCTGAGTTCGGCCCAAGAAGTGAATGAGTCTTCAGGTAGCTCTTTAAACCATGAAGATGCATCTCCACAAAGAGTCAATGGAAATAGCTCTAATTTTACAACCTCAGCTTGCCCTTCACCATACTGATACAGTCGGCAAATCTTCCCAAACCTCTCAATATGAGCATAAGGGTCACACCTTCTAACCCCGTCAAACTTATCCTCCTCAATACTCTTGAGATGATTACCCTTTAGAGAGAAGTTTACTGAAATAGTAGGGGCGCGGATAGCTGTGCCCCGGTTAGTTGGGATGTTTCTTCTCCTTTCCCCATAGGGAGTGTCATTCCTATCTCTTGGTTGTTCATCACCCATTTTGTTCCTCCTTCCTTGCTGAACCTGATTTCTGATGTTCTGAGGAGGTACAATTATATTCGGTTGAGGTGTCTGAACTTTCTCTTCTTCTTCTTCTGATTCAGACTCTTCACCTGTTTGAAATATCTCTCCTGCTTCGTTCAACCTGCTAATAAGTTGATCTTCTGATGTTGAAGCTTTCTGGAGAAAATACTCGTCTGAATTAACGTCCTATTGGACTTGATCGGTGGTTTCTAGATCTATGTTGTTGGTGGGTGGTGGTTGTTGATTGTATCTTGGTGCTAGGCGGCGTCTGGCTCTCCCCGGATTAGACAAAGGACTATGCAAGGGTCGGCTAGAAGCTCTAGTGTTCATCAACTACAAGACCCGCACAATCACCACAAACAAACCGTTAACCGCACCTGGAACAATATGAATGTTAAAAACTAAAAATAAAATCTATCTAATAAAGCAATTAACTTTCTCACAAATAAATGTGAGAAAGGATCGAACTACAAAATTAAACAACTACTAAACAAAAGTCCCCGGCAGCGGCGCCAAAAACTTGATGTGTAATTTCGAGTCTTAAATTTATAAACACGAATCACCTAGCGACTGACTACTACACACTTGCGGGCAGTGAACCCGTTCGTATATAGTATAGTTAACTTGGTAAATCTGAGGTCGATCACAAGGACTAAGTAAAGCAATTGTTAAAATAAAGTAGTTCAAGTAAAGAGGGGGTTTTGTGACCGAATTGTCACTTTGCAATTAGTTAGTAAAATTTGTTAGTAATCCCTCAGGATTAATCGAAAAGAGAGCTTTTGTTTGAAACAAGAATTTAAAAGGCATCCATCTTGAATCCGCTCGACAACATGTTTAGATTGCACATAAATGAAGTTCAAATTCAATTGAGTTGATAAAGATAATCGTGACAAAATAAAGACACAAACTGGTACCACCAACGTTTGTAAAATCATTTAAATCACCTAATTAATTAGTTCCTTTGTAAAAGCCGGTACCACCAATGCTTAAAACAATTTCCCTAACCAACTAGTTTATTTGATATCAAATTAACAATTGTATCTGTGTGGAGACAACGTGATACCACCAACCGTTAATCAACACGTTGACAAAATAACTCATTTTATTAAAATGATATTCACTATCATACCATGAACTAGTGACAATTGATTATAGATAATTAATTGAAATCACATATATGTTCAACTAGTACCACTAACGAAGAACATATATATCACCAATATCATAAAAATAATTGATTAAGAATCAAATCATCAAGATCTCGACACAACGATAATTGAAATCAACTTTGAATTAATAAAATAGTGCAATCCTTACATATTGTCTCACTTCATCAAGATGGATGATAAAATGATTAGCTACTCATTATTGAAATGAAATAACAAATCGAAATAAGAGAATTCATCGTTACCGAATACAATAAATGAAAAGCAAATAACGAGAATGATCCAATCGTGTTCTTGATCTTCAAAGATGATTAATCGGATGAAAAACCCCTTCAAAAGATGGTGAAAACGGCTGGAGAAAAATGAGATAGGGTTTGTGAATGTTTTGCAAGCTATTTATAATGCCCTAAATTACTTTTCAAAATTCGGCCCTCATTGCGTCGCAACTACCCAAGTTGCGTCGCAATGGGCATTGACCGCGTTGACTTTCTGACTTCTGTTGACTCGTGGCTGGCCCAGATCTGAAGGCGTTGCGTCGCAACGTGCCAAGTTGTGGCGCAACTTAACTGTGAGTCCCTCGATAGCTACTGATCGCTCTCGAGATCGTCTATTGTTATGTCGTGAGTGCGGAATCCTCACGAGATAACTAGTTTGATTAGTTATCGTGTATATTGCTAATTATTTCAATATAATCAGCCTTAAATGATCTATCTTCGTTTGCTATAGCATAGAAAACGAACTTAGTCGCCTTTGGTGTGTGTAATATCAACTGGTCCCTCACTTTAGGGTTTCCAATCGTTTATATATGTTCACGATCGATATTGGGCTTGCTGGGCTTTGTTCTTACGAACTTAGCAGTCCAGCCCATAAAACGAAGATATCTTCGTTAGTTCCTAACGAAGATTATCTTCGTTAGTACTAAATACCATCAACATCTATGCTTAGTTATTTCCAAGTACTTTATGTACAAGAAACCTAACATATATTATGTTTGTACTTGTATGATATACATAACAAACATCATATATAAACATATAAATAACACCAAAACATGTAATCAATCATTACTAAAACATGAAGTCCATAATCTATCAATTACATATAAATGAATAAGACATAATCAAATCTAAGTTGCTGTTGTCACATCAACATGCATCAACAAACTCCCCTTGACAGCAGCATCTTCGATTTCTTTAGTCTTCAAAAATCTTCATCATCCATCAAATAACAATCGTTTGCTATTTGCATGGATATTTTCATGTAAGCAAACTTGGAGAATCTTACGATATTTATCTTCTTCATTCTTCCAAAATGGTAAAAATGAGCATTCAGTATCGTATAATTTTCTCTGATCATTTCTTGAGAAGTTCATCAACTGCATTGGATCATACATCCTTCTCAACAATATCTTCTTCTTTGAGTCTGCATACATCTTAGCTTCACCAGAATTTCGATCAATCTCCCAATTATCCAGTTTATCCAAGACATCTTGTGCCCATTTCTTGGCAGGGACTTTGATCATACATTTGATATCACGTTGAATATACTCAACACTTTTATCTGGCTTCACCACCTTCTTCTTTCGTCTTGGTTCAATATGAAACTTTGGTTTTTCAGAGTCTTTCATATTCGATCTCAACTTGAAATCTTAAGCTTTAATCGTTCAGTTTCAGCTTCAACTTGATCATCACTTAAATAATCAACCGATTTCGAAGAATTACCTGAATCAAGTGCTTCAATAACTTCAGCCTCTCGAGGAGCACTTGAACCACCCGCACCAGAAGTACCAGTCTGGGTAGTCTCTCTTTCTGTCTCCCCCTGAGTCTCAACCCCTTTTCCTTTGTCAGAAACTGGGCGAGAATCACTCCTATTACCAGCATCATCAGCATCATCAGCATCATTCTGACGTCTTGGCTGAACTGCTGATAATCTGCAGACTTCTTCAGGAACATCTCCCCCTTGATTTTGACCCAGTTGATCAAAAAGGTTAAAGTACCTCGAACATTTGTAAGATCAGACTCTAACGTATCAACACGAGCCTGAAGAACATCTATACGCCTAACCAGGGAGTAATCTGAAGGAATAGGAGGAAAAGTAGGCAATCTGGGCAATATTAATCTGGCAGGAGGCAAAAGTGGACGTAATGGTACACTGCCAGCAACAGTAGGAACTGGTGCTGTTGAGACAGCAGGAATATCAGCAGCAGCTGCAGATACTGAAGTATCCTCAGAAATTCTTGCACGCTTAGCTCTGCGATAAGTGAGAGGAGCATCCAGTGTCCTCTTCGGTCCAACATTACTTGTACCTTCATGTAATGGACTTGATGCTATATCTCTAAGTTCCAAATGTTCTTGATAATCAGATACAACTTCTTGTTCAGCACCAACATTCTCATCCAGATTAACTTCTTCTTGAACATATTGATTCGTTTCAGAAAGAATCGGTGAAGAATGACATGCCTTACTCCGACGCTCTCGGCGTAAAGCACCAAGTACATCTTCTCGAGAAAAGTGATATGAATTATCACTTCCGAAACAGCAGGTACATCATGAGCCATCTTAGTTCGATGCTCATTACCAGAATCAGCAGCGACACTATCATATTCATCTGTGTCTGCTTCAACAACATCATCACCACCATCATTCCCACTATCAGAATCATCAGAATCACCATCCGAACTATCATCTGAACTTTCTTCATTCTCATGATCAGAATTGTCTTCATCATCCACTAACATATCATTCTCAAAACGATGA